>OX327686.1:34705000-35062500 GCA_946807835.1 Ailanthus altissimus | reverse complement strand
TCTCTTAAACAAATGGCCACCATTGTTGCATATGAGTTATTTGTGTTTTGATGAATTTAAGTGATGAATACATCAATAACAAAATGAATATAGTCTAAGTGTTAGGTTATGAGGATTAAAAGTTAATTCCACAGTTTAAGTGTTAAACCGGTGCTGAAAAAATAAAGGTTGTTGTTCTAGCGACCCAAGCCCACCACGTTGGATCCTAGACTATCAATGGGTCTACTTCAAGCTGTACTTCTGAATAAATCTGTTCCGAAGGCTTGACAAGTGATATATCTTAATTTTGTATTAATGTGATTAATATAATTTAATTTTATTCATTAGTGTAATTGAACAAAATTTATCGTGTTTATTTTTAAGAAATTAGATTTCTAACTTCCATTATGAATGTTTATGTATGAGATACATAAATGGTGTATATATATTGTATTTGATGGGTATATATAAATTTTTAAAATAGACACATGTACCACATGCACATATCCAATAAGTTTAGATTGTGAACTTGGATAAACTGACACCCCAACAAAATATTGAGGGAAATGTTTCAATCTGGTTTAGGGGGAGAGGATAGTGGACATAAATTACATTTTGTATTTAAAAGAAAGATAATAGGGTTTGACATACCTATTTGATTAAAATGGCAGAGTAAAGAGTTCATTTTTGAACTCTTGAGATGCATTCTAGGTCAATTAGATTAAGAATGGCAGAGTAAAGAGTTTTTTTTAACTTTTTAACGCATTTTAACTAACTTGCTGTTATTTTATTTTATATTTCATGCATTGTTGTTTATTGTATGTAGTCTTGGTAATTCTTATATAAATAAATTTTGTTTTTCTAGTTAAGTATGATTTTAAAATTGTTTGGTTTGAGTCACTGTTTCTATGTAGGTTACTAAAGAATGACTTCTGAAATATTTTTTAGCATAATACTAAGCCTTGTGGTAAAATGGATGATTCAACGTATATAGCCAAAAGAATTTTCATGTTTAAATATATATTTTTTTAATCTCACATATCTTTTGTAAGTAATTGAAAATGTTGAGAAAACAGCATTTGAACTTTTATTGATCTTCTAAATTGGTTAATTTTTGTTTAGAATGATATTATTCGAATTAAGAAAAATGGTGTAAGCCTTAGAAACTATTTGTGTTATCAGTTTCAGAGACATAATATTAAGTAATCAATGAAATAATTATTTAATAAAAGAAAGAGCTCTTTATTCATATATATAAGTTGTTTCCTTTATTTAGTCATGCATTTAAATAAAGTATACATATGAATGTCTAGATAATTCATTTAAAATTTAGATAAAATTATCGAACTTGTTCCCTATTGAAGCAGCATTGTCCGAACAATAATACTGCATTGTAGGCACAATGAATGCTTCCAAAAAGGATGTTATGAGATGATATGAATTTAGATAACATAATGGTTAAGTTACTGGGACATTAGTATGGAATATTGGTTAGAGAGCCGATTGTCAAACATGACCGTCAAACGATGAATCACATGGTATTACATGTAGTCAAAGATTCATCGTTTTATCATATTAGCATACGACATAATCCTTTACCTGAGACATCGTGATCGTAACGATTGGATGTGTATAGTTCATATGGTGTATATAAACAAAGCTAGTCATGCTCTGGACAAAAAGCCTACTTGGTTATTCGTTGTTCATTCTCGAAAACGGTCGGTTGTCAAGACGAGATCCGTTGGCTGAAGTATAAAGGATGAGAGTTACCGCTGACTCCATTCGGGATTCGAGTTCCTAAAGGAACGTCAATAAATGTTGAAAAATTAAATCCATAGTATAAGAAATGTCATATGAAGAGTTCGTGGTGACAAGTTCTTGACATATCGATCGATAATTTTAGAAAATACGAGTTCGAGATTTTGACATTCCATAAATCTAGAATCGATCAGGATTAGACAACGGAGGGATATTACCTATATGGCAAATATGACCGGGAATAAAATTTTTAATGAGTTGTCAAACCATTGTGGTTAGGGACTATAGACCATTGCTAAATGTATCCTATAGTCGTTGGGCATTTAGATCCGTCCGAATTCAGCAAATGGCTAACCCACAATGGTCCCAAAGGTCATATCATATACCTTTAGTGTTAAGATATGTTAGCGAAAGAGAGTTGATTATCCAGAAATGGCTAGCACCTTCCGAGAATAATAATTGTATTTTCACTTAAAAGGTTACACGGAAATAATCCAGAAATATTTTAAGAGTTACAATATTCAAAAAATAATTAATTAGATAAATTATTAATTATCTTAATATGTTAAGATAATTATATAGTGGGCTTTAAAAGGTTTTTAAAGAGTTTAAAGGCTAAATTACATTGATGGGTTTTAAGTAAACTAATGAGTTCACATAGCCCATGGATAATAAAATTGTCTTTGGGCCAAAGGATTTAAGACCCCAAGTGTCATAAAAGAATTTGTAAAATTTTTGGGCAAAATTTGTAATTGTAAAAGGTTGGTTAGTATATAAACTAACCTAAAGTTCATGTTAAAGAAAAAAAAACATTCTTAAAAAGAAAAAACACAAAAATGGCTCTCATTTCTCTCTAAGGTTCGACGAAGCACATCTCTCATTCAAGGGTGGTGCTCACTTTGGGGTCTTGGTATTTTTCAAGTACAACTCAACCATCCACTCCATTAAAGCAAGCTTGGATTCAAGGTCTGTTGCCTATTTTATCAAAATGCTTTCAATGTGCACTTATCTCCCAAAATTGTGTACTATACCAACATGCATGACAATTTTTCAACCTTTTTTTTATCATTCTTACACCACTCTTCAAATTGTATCAGAGCTTGAAGGATTTTACATGTTCCTTTTAAGCAAAATCACTAGAAAAAGGCATAAATGTTATGAATATGTTGCATATAAATGATTGGTGACATGAGATACATATATACTAGCTTGCATGTTGCATGTTGCATTTGATGCAAAATATCATCATATAAGGTTATTTGTGGCTCAGCCATGTGCATATGCAACTAAAAAAATTATTTTTATTTACTCTAATGTGATTGGAATTGATGATATATACATGTGAACCATTAAATGCATGAGATGCATAAGTATAGGCTTTTAGGTTGCATGTGATGCAACAAAATATTTTTATGAGACTATTTTTGTTGTAATCTTATCATATTTTTTATGTTGATTACATGCTCAAGGGATAAATTGTTGTGTTTGGAGCATGTATATGTCTAATATGATGATATCTTTTATAAAAGTAGTATGGTGTGGCTATATGCAAGTGTTGTATATGGTTTGAATGATAGATTAATATGTTGGATTGGTTTTGGGAAAGAAATTCATGTGGTGAATGTTTTTAGTAAAATATGTAAAAGGCATTTAAATGGCAATTATATGATATTATAAATAATTTGATTATTTGTCATCACTTGCATAACATGCATTATCAATATTTATAAAATATTAATAATTTGACTTTTGAAGTATTCAAAATTAAATGTATTATAATATGAGATGTTATAATTGGATGGATTTATCTATATCATGCATGAAAAATATTTAAAACAAAATCATTACTTGTCATGGTAAGAAAGAAATAAATTTATTATTATTTTTGAAATGATAATAATTAATATTTTTAAAAAGTTCAAAATATATTAAAAATAATGATATGAGATATCATTATTATTTAATTTATTCAAGTCTATGCATGTAGTTTCCTAAAAGTGATTGATTTGATAAAAATAATAATAAAAGAAAATTATTTTAAAATTTTGAATAGAACATGATATAAGCATGATAATGCTTAAAAATTACAATTGTTGTATGTCTCAAAAGTTTTAAATAATTGCTAAATGCACTTTTTATATTTACACACTAGGCATTATATATGAGATATATATTATGGTACTTACCAATTTTATATTCATAGCATATTAATTATTTAAATTGTTTAAAGTAAATATTATTGATGTTTTAATTTAATATTTATTCATGTGATGGATGAATGTTAGATTAAAAGGTTGATCAATGGGTGTCATTTATTTTTTGAAAAATATTCAAATGTTGTAATATTTTTTTAATGGCATGTAATAATAATTATTTTATTATTATTAATTGTTTCATCGGGCCTGCATGCCGAAGATTACTTATGTAATTAGAGTGGTTGAACGGGAACTTGAAGAATATATGGATGATCCGAACAGAGATATAGGATAAGGTAAATAGTTTACCTTAGGATTGTATTTTCGAAAACCCCATTGATTAACCCATATGCTTTATATTTTATGCATGAGATGAATGAATAATTTGTATATTAAAGCATGAAATTGGGCTAAATTTTCAAATGATAATAAAATTAAAACCTCCCTGAATAAAAAAATTATTAAATTCATGCCTTCCAATATAAGGTATAATTAGTTCCTTGGCATAAATATTAAATCTCAAGATTCTATTATGTGAGGGATATGATTTGTATACCCTGAAAATAATTATATCTTGTTCTTGGATGAAAATTCTCATCTTGTCCAAGATTCTATTATGTGAGGACTCGGTGGGAATGCCATTTTAAGAAATCATATTGGTTTGGATTTAACTAGCCTAAGGTACCAAGAGTCTATTATGTGAGATATCTGAAGTTATGGCATAATAAATAAATCATAGCTTACATAAGATGTGAAAAGAAATAGTTTCTTACTTATTAGAATTAATTGATCAAGAGTTTATTATGTGAGGTTAATTAAATTTAATAAAACTTTGATTCCCCATTAAGAAATTTAATCCAACGTAAATTTTTGAATTGAGCTTGGGGAGTGCGAGATTCAAATAAATTAGTGGGAGCTAAATAAGATTTAGCAATTTTATTAAATTAATTATGACACTAACAAGCGAATTAATTTTTTTCAATAATTTATATACTTGTGATATTTGAACAAATGACAAACAATGCAGTTCTCTTAAGTCTTCTCGAAAAACATACATTAACAGGGCCCAATTATAATAATTGGATAAGAAATCTAAAATTGGTTTTAGACTTTGAAACATTTCGTACATTCTGGAGGGTCTGTTTTTGGTTGATATAGATCCTAATGCTTCACAGCATGAAAAGATACTTATGAGCAATGGAAAGAGGATAGTAAAAAGGTTAGAAACTATATGATTGCTTCTATGTCTCAAGATCTCTAGATGCATTATGAAAAGGTTTCAAATGCATATAGCATCCTAATCTCCTCAGAAGAGTTATACAAGGAGAACTATAAACTAATGGAATACGAACTCTGTGTCTCTCTCTTCAACATAAAGCTGAGGAAAGGAATGCCACTCGATGACTATGTGATCAATATGATGTCCTAACTACATGTGAATGGTGTGATCCTTCCAGACCGTATCAGGGTAAATTTGATTCTCCAGCCCCTCTCTCTGAGTTATAAAGTGTTTATAATCAATTACCATCTTAATAGGATTAAGAGGGAGCTTTCAGAGCTATTAAACGAGATTCAAGATTTTTATAAACAAAATTCCACAAAAGCACAAGAAAATGTCTTTATAGCTTCCACTAAACAAAAGACAAAGAAAAAGACACATGATTAACACAAGAAAGGCCCAAAGGTTGAACACAAGAAGAAACCTTTCAAGAAGCCAGTGCTTAAAGCTGAGAAGATTAAGAAGGATGAGACCAATGAGAGTGAAGGAACTTGTTTCCACTGTGGGGTTGAGAGGCACTGGAAGAGGAACTGCCCTCAATATCTTGACATCCTTAAGAAGACTAAGAGAAAAGGTACACACTAATATCATATGATTGAATTTAAATTAAGTGTTAATTCAAATAATCATTCCTAGATATTAGATTCAGCTACTACATCACATGTTTGTATGATTGTGAAAGTCTTGCAGAATAATTCTGAGTTTACTAAAGATGAAGTCATTGTGAAGATAGCAAATGGAGCATGAGTTGCAGCATCAACCATTGGAAACTGTTCCATCAGACTTCCATCAGAACATGTTTTGTACTTAAGTAAAGTATTGTACTTTAAAGAACCAACAATGAACATTATTTCTATTTTTTGCCTTATGTAAACGTGGTTATATAAAGCAGTTTAATGGAAATGAATGTTTGTTACATTTTGGAAATGTATTAGTTGCAAAAGGCTTAAATACAAATGGTTTGTATATATTATAGTTGAATGATTCAATCAATGCCATTACAAATAAGAGAACTATAATGGAATCAAATCCAAAAGTCTTATAGTATCACAAACTTGATCATATAAGAGAAAGAAGGTTTAAATAACTTAGGAAAAATGGGCTTTTAGGCACATTGGGTTGTAAACCCTATCCAACTTGTGAATCTTGTCTCCAATGTAAGATAGCCAAATCTCCTTTCAAGAATAAAGAAGAAAGGGCTAAAAACTTATGGAGCTCATATATACAGATGTATGTAAATCGTTTAGTACTTTGGCCAGAAGTAAATTTGAATACTTCATTACCTTCACCAATGATATGTCATGGTACGGGTATTTGTATTTGATGAAGTATAAATCTGAATCTTTTGAAAAGTTTAGAGAGTTTAAGAATGAAGTAGAAAAATATATTAGAAAGAGCATTAAAGCGCTATAATCAAATCATGGAGGCGAATACTTGAGTATAGAGTTTTATGGCTATTTGAGAAATAATGGTATAATCTCACAATTTACACCTCTATACACTCTTCAGTGGAATAAAGTGTTTGAAATGAGGAATCGTACCCTATTGGATATGGTACGATCAATTGTGAGTTTTACAGACTTACCACTCTCACTTTGAGGGTATGCTTTATAAATAGCAATTCATATCTTAAATAGAGTATCGTCAAAGCTCGTACAGAAGGCACCATATAAGATATAGTACGGTAAATCCCTTAGTCTCAATTACACAAGGATATAGGGTTGTCCAACTTATGTCAAGTGCTAAAGTTGACATAAGCTAGCAATAAGGTTAGAGAAAAGTCAATTCATAGAGTATCTTAAATATGGTTTAGGATACTATTTTTATTTCTTGTCTGATCAGAGAATTACGATCAGTAGAAATGCCAAATTCCTTGAGAAAGAGTTTTTAAAGGAATGAGGCATATGGAGGGAAGTAGAGCTCAAGGAACAATTCCAAAAGCCTAGAACTAAAAATGTTGAAGTTGGATCGTCTACTCAACAAACCTCAGTATTAAATACTATAGTTCCAACACGTAGGTCTTCTAGAGTATCCAGGCCTCTACAGAGGTATAGATTCCTATAGAAATAAAGTTTTGAATCCTACCTAATGGGAGCCAGTGATCATGGTAATGATCCCAGAAGTTACAAGAAAGCTATCATAGATAAGTATTGAGGAAAATGGCTAGAGGCAATGAATTCTAAGATAGAATCAATACATGTCAACCAAGTGTGGACACTTGTGGACCCGCCTGAAGAAATAGACCCTATAGGTCATAAATAGGTCTATAAGATGAAAATTGGTCAGGATGAAAAGGTATAGACCTTCAAAGCACAGATGGTTGCGAAAAGTTGTACTAAAAAACAAAGGTTGGACTATGAGGAAACTTTTTTGCCTGTGGTAATGATTAAGTCCATCTAAATTATACTAGACATAACTGTTGGGTGTGTTGAATTTACTTAGGGTTCTTGCATGTGGGTTGTGTTCATCATACAAACAATATACATATCTCATACATACATGTGCACAGCGGAAGATTAAATACAATGAACACAGAAAATAACATTTGATTAAACTGAAATTCGAGATTGAGAAATATCACCTATGAAGCCTTTGGATTAATTTTCTTTGAAGTCCACCATGAAATGAATCTTTGATCAATTCTAGCAATCAACAAGGGTGGGTTTGATTGTCTAGAATGGCAGCATCTTAATCCAGCATTTATGTTTAACTCTTAAACATTTTACAAAGTTAAACTATTTAACTTAATTAAATTTGTTTTTCCTTTTATTCAACTCTTGAATAAATAAAACAAATCTTGTTTTTAGTTATTACATTTAGTAACCATTAATTCAATTTGTTTTGTTGTTCTAACACTTAAAACACAAAACAAACAATTTCAATTTCTCAAATTGAAATTGCTCCCAAAATGCAAAACCTAAAAACTAAATAAAAAAAAATGAATTTTGAATTTCATTTCACTTTATATACTAATGCATTAATTCCAAACTAATTTGAATTTCATTTGCATTTCATTTGGCTTAACCTAACCTTAGTTAACATTTAACCTTAGTTAGATTATTTTAACTTAACCTTTAAGTTAATAAATATTTAATTAACCTAACCATAGTTAACTAACTTAACCATGGTTAGGTTAACCTTTACTTAACCTTTAAGTAAGGTTAACTTAATTAACTATATGATTAACCTTTAATCATAGTTAATTAAATCATTTATTTAACAATTAAATAAATAAATATTTATTCTTATTATTTAACAATTAAATAATCATAAAGTAAAATTACTATTATATCCTTACTCGGTTACCAAGTTAACCTAAAGTGGGTCCCACTAATTTAACCACATTCTTTAGTTAACGTAACCTTAGTAATTGCTGAATTATACTGTATTGAACAATTCAATACGGTACACTGCCCAAGTGCTCAAAGAGTACATTTCATATTGGGACTCTCTAGGTCTACACCCGATTTGTCAAATGGAACTGTTCCATTAATCCGTAATCGATGCCCCACGCACACGTTACGAATATTACAAATCAGCGTGTCAGACCATACAAGTTGAGGTCATAACGTATACGTATAATCCTTCCTTCATTTATATCCTAGATGTGCAGGGATATAGATCAGTACCGTCAAATCCCCATTTGCTCATCCATAAACTTATCTCCAGATTCGTATCTCGATAAACAATATACGCAAACATTTTTGCTATATTGTTTAACCCTGTGGGAAACTCTTTTCCCGGGTTTATGCTTGTGGCCACAAGACTTTATGAAATACAATCTCAGAGCATCGGATATACAACTTACCTACGTAAGCTGACGGATCCCGTATCTACGCATACCGGACTCCATGAGCATCGGACCATACCCAGCGACACATAGCGGTCAGACCATGAAAGGTCTCTGACATATGTGGAACCAAAGCATGATGGATCACTCACAAGACCACCGTGGCGCTCAGGTCAAAGGACCACGAATACTACTTAACTCGAGAGGACCTTCCTTTGACGGTGTCATAGGATATCTATTGGGGTCCTCATAAGTCTGTTCAGTATCCAGTCCTTACTGGATACCCGCATGCCTATACAAGCTCTAAGCTCATGGTCAGCTAAGAACAACCATCTGAACCAGTCAGATATAGACATACACTAATCTATATAAAGTAAATCACCGATAGACCCGCATTGGTGATTATAGATCAGGAACATTATCTTTGAGACATACTTACATAATGATATTTCTTAACACCTATTGCAACTCTTTGCAACTATATCATTACAAGTATACTCTCAGGTCTTTGTCCCATTATAAATAAGGTTCTAACTCTTTAGACCTCGCTGACTCTTATAACCTGTTAACTCTTAACAGTGCTAACTTTTAGCATTTATAACTCTCAGCTTTGATAACTATTAGTTCTGATCTAAACTCTTTTAGATCAGATCTGAACTCTTTCAGATCAAACAATGTCTGTAATGTTACAAGCATTATACCATATTAATATGATATTAACAATCTTTATTCGAAATGTTTATTGTATAAATATTAACAATTAATATTCATACAATATTGGAATGGCACGTGAGCACCAGCTCCAACAATAACAGCATACTATGACTTTAAGATTTGGCAGATTGATGTCAAAACAGTTATCCTGAATGGTTTCATTGAGAAAAACATTTATATGGAACAACCAGTAGGTTTTATATCCTCATCTAACCAAAACAAGGTATGCAAGTTGCATCGATCCATTTATGGATTAAAACAAGCTTCTAGAAGTTGGAACATCTAGTTTGATGAGACAAATAAATCATTTAGTTTTATCAAGAATCTGAATGAACCCTGTATATATAAATGGGTTAAGGATCATGCCATCACATTTTTCATACTGTATGTAGATGACATACTTTTGATGGGAAATGATATAGGCATGATACCAGAGGTTAAAATCTAATTATCCATAACTTTCTCGATGAAAGACTTGGGAGATATGACCTTTGTTCTTAGGATACGCATTTATAGAGATAGATGTAAGAGGATAATTTAATTATCTCAAATATTGTATATAGAACAAATGATGACGAGGTTCAGTATAGAGAACTCTAAGAGATGTCTCCTGCCTTTTACAAAAGGTCTTCATCTTTCAAAAGATATGGGTCCAAAGACTGATGAAGAGCAACAAAGGATGCGTAATGTTCCTTATGCTTCAACCGTAGGGAGCCTTATATACACTATACTATGTATAAGACCTAATATCGCATATGCTGTAAGTGTTACAAGCAGATATCAGACTAATCTTAAGAAAAAACATTGGTCATGTGTTAAAATGATCCTTAAGTACTTGAGAAGAACTAAGGATCTAATTCTGGGCTATGGATGTTCAGAGTTAACATTTAGGGATACTCAGATGCCAATTTTTAGTCATATATTAACGATAGAAAGTCTGCGTTATAATATATCTTTTTTTGTAATGGATGTGCTGTAAGCTAGAAGAGTTCCAACCAGACAACTATAGCAAACTTCACCACTAGATTTGAATATATTGCTACTTCAGCAATAGCAAAAGAGGCCTTTTGAATGCGAAAGTTCGTATCTAAACTAGGAGTAATTTTAAACATGTGTTATTTGATAACTGTGTTCTATGACAATATTAGCGCTATTGCACAGGCTAAAGAACCAAGATCCCACAAAATGTTTAGACATGTTCAACATAAATATCACATTTTTAGAGAGATTATTGGAGCTGAAGAGATATTGATTCAAAAAGTCTCCTCGGATGAGAACTTAGCCGATCTACTCACTAAAGTGATGACACAGAAACAACTAGACCTACATCTTGAGAAAATAGGTATGAGATACAATAGCAAATAGCTTTAATACTAATGGGAGTTTGTTGGTGTAAGCCTTAGAAACCATTTATGTTATCAGTTTCAGAGACATAATATTAAGTAATCAATAAAATCATTATTTAATAAAAGAAAGAGTTCTTTATTTATATATGTAAGTTGTTTCCTTTATTCAGTCATGCATTTAAATCAAGTACACATATAAATATTCAAATAATTCATTTAAAAGTTAGATATAATTATCGAACATATTCTCTATGGAAGTAGTATTGCCCAGACAATAATATTGTATAGTAGGCACACTGAATGCTTCCAAAAAAGATGTCATAAGATGATATGAATTTGGATAACATAATGATTATGTTACTAGGGCATTAGTATAGACTATTGGTTAGAGAACCGATTGTCGAACGTGACCATCAAATGATGAATCACATGGTATTACATATAGTCAAAGATTCATCATTTGATCATATTAGCATACGACGTAATCATTTACCTAAGACATCGTGATCGTAACGATTTGGATGCGTATAGTTCATATGGTGTATACGGACGGAGATAGTCATACTCCGGGCAAAAAGCTTACTTAGTCATTCGTTGTTCATTCACGAAAACAGTCGATTATCAAAACAGGATCCGTTGGCTCGAGTATAAAGGATGAGAGTTACTGCTGACTCCATCCAAGATTCAAGTTCCTAAAGGAACGTCAATAAATGTTGAAAAATTAAATCTCTTGCTAGAGTATAAGAAATGTCATATGAAGAGTTTATGGTGACAAGTTCCGAACATATTGATCTACGATTTTGAAAAGTATCGAGTTCGAGATTTTGACATTCCATAAATCTAGAATTGATCAGGATTAGACAATGAATGAATATTACCTACATGGCAAATATGACCAAGAACAAAACTTTTAATGAGTTGTCAAGCCATTGTGGTTAGGGATTATAGACCATTGCTAAATGTATCCTATAGTCGTTGGGCATTTAGATCTGTCCAAATTCAGCAAATGGCTAACCCACAATGATCCTAGAGGTCACACCATATACCTTTAGTGTTAAGATATGTTAAAGAAAGAGAGTTGATTATTCAGAAATGGCTAGCATCTTCTAAGGATAATAATTGTATTTTCACTTAAAGGGTTACACGGAAATAATCTAGAAATATTTTAAGAGTTACAATATTCAAAAAATAATTAATTAGATAAATTATTAATTATCTTAATATGTTAAGATAATTATATAGTGGGCTTTAAAAGGCTTTTAAAGAGTTTAAAGGCTAAATTACATTGATGGGCTTTAAGTAAACTAATGAGTTCACATAGCCCATGGATAATAAAATTGTCTTTGAGCCGAAGGATTTAAGACCCCAAGTGCCATAAAAGAATTTGTAAAATTTTTGGGCAAAATTTGTAATGTTAAAAGGTTGGTTAGTATATAAACTAACCTAAAGTTCATGTTAAAGAAAAAAAAAACATTCTTAAAAAGAAAAAACACAAAAATGGCTCTCATTTCTCTCTAAGGTTCAACGAAGCACATCTCTCATTCAAGTGTGGTGCTTGATTGGGTGTTATAATAGTTAAACGCAAGTGCACGCTATCGTATCAAGTAATATAGGATTTTAAGTTCAGATATCGATCCCACAGAGACTATGCGATCTAATTAAATAAAGTACTAAAATTGTACCTACTTAACTTTTATTTAGAAAACTATAATTTATAATTTATTTAACTAATCTACTATATCAATTAAACTAAATAAAAGTAAAGAGTAGAATTCACAAATAAAGATAATCTAGGGTTTTGGCTTGTCCCCTAGTATTTCATTGGACTCATTAACCACTTAGTTAATCTTTTAATACCAATTGATTAACTTAGACACTAATATCATTACAAGCTTCTGTCGATGGTCAAGTGATTATATTACGCATTCTAACAATCACCTATATATCTATGGTAATCAAATCAAAATGTAATTCATTAAGATCAAATCTAAATTATACCATATAGACCACCTAGTTATATGTCTATCCTAGATGAAACTCATAGTTGTTACCATATGATCATGCATCAAACTATCCTAGGCTAAACACATGAATCCCTCTGTCGAGTTCATCATGGTTCCTCAATCATTCAAAATATTGGTCAGATATAATGAAAGCATTAAACACAAGATAGAATGAATCAATTATAATAATTAAGTTCATAAACTAAAAATTAACACAATCCAAATCCATACTAGGTTCACATAGTCTAACCCTAGATGAACAATTTAACCCATCACAAAACCAAAAGTATCAAACCAATTCATAAAGATTAATAAGAACAAGAACATAATGATAAAAAAAGAGAAGAAAAACTAATCAAAATAACTTCTTGATGTGCTTCCCCCTCAATCTTGACTTGAAGCTTGAATCTTGATCTTGATTCTTCAATCTTTGGCTTTGATCTTTAATTTTGTGTTGTGAATTCTCTCTAAGTTTTTGTCTCTTTTTTTTTCTCTTTTTTCTCCTCTCCCAATTAGGGTTTTTGGCCTTCTATTTATAAGTTTTTATCTTCAAATTATCGTGTCACAAATTATTGTAGCAAAATACTGTTCACGAGTTACTGTTCACCGCTACGAACGCCGCAGCACTCATCTACTAACCTGGGCGCCACGGCCCTCCGTCGCTGGGCACTGCGACGCCCAGCCCTAGTGCCCTTTTTTATATTTTGAGCGTAACTTCTTTATTTAACGTTTGATTCGCCTCTCGTTTATTCCTATGCGTCACATTTTTCATCGTGTATCTATTTATGATCATAAAATACAATTAAATAACCAATTATTTATGATTTGGAGTAAAAAATAAAAGTTAGATATAAATCATACTAATGCTTTTACGCCCCTATCAATGCTCACTTGGAGTCTTGGTGCTTTTCAAGTGCAACTCAACCATTCACTCTATTAAAGCAAACTTGGATTCAAGGTATGTTGCCTATTTCATCAAAATGCTTCCAATGTGTACTCATCTCCTAAAACTGTGTACTATACCAACATGCATGACAATTTTTAAACATTTTCTATCATTTTTACACCACTCCTTAATTAGTTGCATAGTTAAATGATGATTTAAAGTGAATTTTCAAATTGTGTGTAATATATTTTGGTGAGAAATTATTTTTTATTTTGTAATGTTTCCTTGTATTCTTCAAAAAACTACAAAAAAAAAATAAAAAGCAAAACACAAAAAGAAAAAAGAAAAAAGAATCAATTCAATTTAATAAAGTTTTCGTTCAATTTTAGAAGACAAATATTTTTTAAGACAATTTTCTTACCAAGCTATATTTGTCTTATTCTCACAAGATAATTGAAATTTTAAAATTGTTGCATGTCAAGAATGATTTATTTCTAAACGATTAATTTCTAAACGATTAATTTTTCTATCTTTGGATCAATACTAGTTTATATGTCTATCCTTAAAATTGATTTTTTCTTGAGTGCTTAACTGTTTTTCAACTACATTAGAGAAATTCTAACATTTTAAACAGTCATACACTTAGAGGATATGAGGTTGAGGCTTTTACTTAGAGAAATTCTCAATGGTATATATGTTATGGTTTGTGGTAAAAAGGTTAAGACTTAGTTCACACACAGATAATTTTAAAAGTATGATTGAAAAAACTTTAATAGCAATAGTGGTCTTGAACTGGCTTTTTATTTGAAATGCTTAGGTAGTTTTGCATATTCCATTTACGTTTGAATTGTTAAGGACCAGCACTAAAATAGTTGGGAGCTGCGATGAATACATTAAAATACATATTTGTTAAGAGATTCGATCACCATTTAACATTTAGAATGTCACTAATCTTAGCATTTTTGTATTTTTAAACTTGAAATAAAGTGTTGTCCTTAAATTGTGATTAACAAATGCTATTTGCACAGGTTTAAAAAAATGGATATAACTCTCAATATAGAAATCGAAACGAAGCAATTCTTGACCTTGGAGCTGCACGACTCAATCTTACACAAACGTAAAGAACAGTCAAAAAATCAAATCTAACATTTAATGGGCCAAATTGAGATATAATAGAACTAGATTACAAATTTCGCTCAGCTCTACCCATTTCCCATTTTATAACCGTATTTCACAAAATACGTATCTAATCAGTAAAATTCTTAAAGCTGAAAAATTGTGAGTCAATTATCTATAACCCTTCTATTGACACAAAAGTCCTACGTAGTTGTTATTATAATCCAAATCTGGTTGTAAATTGATAAAAGAGTTGTTAGTTAAAATCTAACGTGGCTTTGGTATCTTGACCATATCTCATAAGATACTAATCCAAATTGCATGAACCTAATGGCTATGGAAATAAGAAACAAAATGCTACAACTTTCATGTTGACCATAAAGGCTACAACGATTGTTTCCATTATCAAATGGGTAATGCAATTAGGTGAAGGTGTTGGTGGCAAAAAATGGTATTGATTGATGTGCCTATATAAAGACACTTTTAGAAGGCTAATGGACGTTTTTCATATCTTACAATTCTCTCAAATACTTTTCCTTTAACATTCATAAGAATGAATTGTAAGTTAGGTTAAAGTTATTGGTAAGGTTAGAGATGAACTTCTATGTGTAATAAATCTACTTTTAGACTTTAATTCTTTATTAAGAGCTACAATGTTATAAGTTTGTTGTGTCTAAACTTTTATCCATTATTTTTCTATAATTCAGAGATTATAATTCTCATTATTCATATATTTTTAGTCATGCTTTCTTTATGTGATTTTTATTGAATTATAATTATTACTAGTTACATTATTTTACAAGTTAATCTTTTACTGTAATATTGTCAAAATGATATATTGTCGATCTTTGATAGCTTGTATAGATAAACATGACTTGTGATAATATTTAAAAAGAATTTAGTCATATTAAATACATTTATTATTAAATGTGTCATATTGTACATATCTTCCGATTAATTGTTTAGGATGTGAAACTTTCAATTGAGTTGTAAATAGTTGATCAAAGTATAGAATAGATTTATGAAACATATTAGTGATTTCAAAGCCTTACTCACATCATTATAATTTTCTTCTTTAATTCACATTTTATTTTACCTTTTCTATATCAATCTCACATTTAATTTTTTCCTTTATTACTGTTTTAATATTTTTATTTTGCTAACCTATTTTTCTAAAAAATTTCTCGTGGGATCGACATCTCAATCTATACTGTAATAACCACATTATATTTTGAGCGTAAATACATGACAATACGTGATGCCATGTGGAAGTGATGCGCGCCCTATAGTGCGCACTACAGAGCGCGCATCAGGGTGCAGCCCACTGGCGCGCGCATCAGCTTGGCTCGTCTAATCACGCGTCAGCGCGAGGCGCATGTGTCACGAGGCACATGCAGATTCGGCCATAAATCTGCCATTTTCAGTCATTTTATTACTCTTTTTATACTTATTTTCAATCTTATTTTAATATTTTTAACACGTCTTAAAATTAAATTTATATATTTTAACTCTATATATTCAAAACACGCGTCGACACGTAGCTTAATGGGCAATCGTAAAAAATAGTTAGAATTTGTCATTTTTAATTTTTTTTTAAATTATTTTTTACTTCTTATACTCTTTGTTAATCTATTTTATACTTTTTTAACATTATATCTATACATTTTTAATAATTATATATAAAAAAATTTAAATTAAATTTAAAATAAAAACTCACTAATTTTTTTTTTAATTTTTTTAATTGTATAATTAATTATTTTAGTTCAAAATTTTAAAATGTGTAATATTTAAGACCGATTTATAAATTTTGAAAAAATTTAAAAAAAAAGAGTTGTAACCAAGAAAGAAAGAGGGGAGAAAAATTAAAAAAAATGAGTTAAAATGCTTTTATTTGTGAAGGGCTAAAATAAAAAGAAATCGTATATTTAATTAATATAAATTAAAAATGTTGATTGATGTCAAAATAATTTTTTTAAATTGTTTTTTGTCAAATAAGAGAATTTCTTATAAATAAATCGATGGCCGTGATGAAACGTGTCAGAATGGTGGAACTATCAGCAGTTCCAGAACCTGAGGCCCCGACTGACGCTGACCCGACCCTTGGACTCCTCAGCTTTAGAGCCGTCTCACCTCGTTAGAATTTTTGGAAGAAAATAATAAGAGTGGGGTTCGTGTATCAAAAAGCAAGTAAATAAAAGTGGGGTTCGCTTCATGTTCCCTCGTCTCAAAACTCTGCGACTTTTCCTCTTGCCACAATCTTCGTAAAACTACAACAAATTGGGGCGTTACTGAAAAAAAGAAAAAAGCAAATATTGCCCAATTAAGTTTGTGTATTACGTCCTCAAGGTTGGTGTATTTCGGTCCGTGATCTTAGGAGTGCTTTCACTCCCTTTCGGGTAATTAATCTGCCTTATACTTCTAATCAATTAGTAGTGATCTCGATTCTGATGATATTTCTTTTCTTTTTCTTTATTTTTTTAAGTTTGTTCGCTACGCGCGAGTAATTCATTTTGACCTACTCTCTTCAATTAAATTCTAGGGTTTATTTGGAGGTGTTTTTGTTATAAAAAAGGTAATTATTGTTATAGACAAGACTTCTATCGAGTTCGACGATGCATAAATGGATTTTGTGGTAATCGCGTTTCCATATTTTGATGAAATTGACACTCTTTTATGCTGATCTAATATTGCAAGAGAGGGAGAATTGTAATCTATTCCTGTATTCTCTACTCCCGGTCCTTGCAAAAATAATTTGGTACTCTTTGCACTTGCGATTTTATTGTTAGGATTATTTTCAATTGTTTTTAAGGAAAATGCATGTACTCGCTGATGATTTTCTATATTCTCCATCTTAGATTGTCGGTCTGTGAAATTAATATCATAATTGTTCTAATCATTTAAATTTAGCATACCAGAAGGGGAGATTGGTTATCAAAATACAAACCACTACTGGAGGGCTGATTGCTAATAAAATGAGCCGACCGACAACACGCAGTAAAAATAAAAGACACAGACAAGAAGCTAATGCTGATACAACTTCTGAAATACTGAGGTACAAGCATATTTCAGTTTCCTTTGTGAAGTGATTTTTCTGCTTTACTTCTGTGCTGTGTTATGTATTGTTATTTGCTTTCTTTTTGGTATTGTATAGGAAAATACATGCTACAGGTGAGATAACAAGTGATGATTTAAAACAGCTGTACATGGTTTCAAAGCCAGTGTGTCAAGGCTGCCGCATGAATACTAAGGATAATCCTAATTGCTTCTGTGCACTGATTCCCCCTCCAAATGGAAGCAGGAAATCTGGCTTGTGGCAGAAAGTATCAGATGTTCTTGAAGCTCTCGGTACAGACCCATGCAAGGATCTTCGTCTCTCTGCTTCCTTCCCTGCTGGATTGACAAATCTGGGTGCTACATGCTATGCAAATAGCATATTGCAGTGCTTATACATGAATAAATCATTTCGAGAAGGTGTTTTCTCTGTTGAGCCACATGTCTTGAAACAACATCCTGTGTTGGATCAACTTGCAAGACTTTTTGCACAGTTGCATGCCAGTAACAAGGCGTTCATTGACTCAGCTCCATTTATAAAAACTTTGGACTTAGACAATGGAGTTCAACAGGATAGTCACGAGTTTCTGACTTTGCTTTTTTCTTTGCTTGAGCGTTGTCTCAGCCATTCTAAAGTTTCCAAGGCTAGGACAGTTGTTCAAGATCTTTTTCGTGGAAGTGTGTCACATGTGACAACGTAAGAATAGATTTTCTCATATGCTTGTTTTCTTCTTTCATGTGATTTTTGGATTTAAGAAAAGTGCTTTCTTGAGAATCTACCGCCTAAAATATGCTTGATAAAAATTTGAAAAATATTTATTTAAGAATTTGATTATCAAATAAAACTAAATTTGTATTCAAATTTAAAATTAAAAGTTTTACCATACATATTTTGAGTGGTGGATTCTCCAAAAATGCAACTTTGAGAATCCACCACAATCCCAAACATGCACTTAATGCTGAGTTGGTTGTTTGCTTCCCCTATTTTGTGTATGCAAGTGTGTGTTAGTGGTGGTTGTGTTTGGGGTTGGGGAAGCGTAAGCACAGATTTTATATTGAGAAGTAATTTAACAGTCTATGCCATTTGAAGAAACTTGAGAAAGCTAGATAATGGACAAGATAATAACCATGATTATAATAGAAAAAAATATTTATTATTTCTTTTAATTGTTAATTTCCTTTCTGCAAAGCCAATATCATGATAGGTTAAACAGACTATGGAGGTTGGCTGTTAAAGATAGTCATATAGTCCCATTTTGGTCACAGAACTAACATAATCCATTTGGTTGGTTTTTCTTCGCCATGGAATTTAATAATAGAAGGTACAGAACTGAGAATTATAGTATTACTGTTTGCACCTCGTGGATCGCCTTAATGCTTTTGAAGTTAAATTTACTGTGTTTTTAGTTTACCTTTTAACTCATTTATTCAATTGCACATCTGCAGTTACAAATAGCCTTAAGTCATAAATGGTGAATGAGGCATTTGGTAATCACAATTGTTATCATGCTTAAATTTATGTCCTCTTCAAACATTCAACTTTTCATTGCCTGTATAACTTTCATTTTGAATTGAATTGGCTGGCTCTCCCAGGTACATAACACATATGGTTTGGGTATTTAAATATCTTCATTTCTGTTGTTATTGCCCAGGAATGCCCTTACCTTAATAAAAAAAACGCTGTTGCTTTCAAATATTTCCCTTTTTTATTCTTATCAATTTCTACATTTCTTTTGGAGACGGTAAGCCTTTGTAAGGTCTGAACTTCTCTTTTCTGTATTTAGGTGCTCAAACTGCGGAAAAGACTCTGAAGCTTCTGCAAAGATGGAAGACTTTTATGAGCTTGAGTTGAATGTCCAGGGCTTAAAAACATTAGATGAGAGTTTAGATGACTACCTTAGTGTAGAAGAACTCCATGGAGATAATCAATATTTTTGTGAATCATGTGGAACAAGAGTTGATGCTACTCGGAGCATCAAGCTGCGCTCGCTGCCCAATGTTCTTAATTTTCAGCTTAAGCGTTGTGTTTTCCTTCCAAAGGTACTTTATGGTGTATGTTTGAGAACATAATATTCCATTGTCTTGCCATTATTCCAAGCATTTATGGCTGATAGACATTTTTATCTTTTTTACTTCTTTGTATTCCACTTTTGTTCACTTTGAGTTGCAAGATGCATGACAATTGGCAAGTAGCAAATTAGAGTTTTGCCATAACTTCATTGTATGGAAACTATTTTGTGGAAACATTAGATGGATTTATGGAATGCTGTCATTTAACAGTCAATGCATGAGAGAGAACATGATTGGAGAGGAAAAAGCTTATGCATCAGAAGTTGTTTCTTTTCTTAAAGGATAATCCTTTCTAACTTCTCTCAAGAATGCCTTCAAAATGTAAAATGTGGCTCTGAACTCAGCTATATACAAGTAGCTCTTGGTAACTATATATTTCTAAGATTTTATTGTGCTACTTTATAGGATGATCTGGGGACGGTGAACAGAGCTGTCTCAAATTTACCTTTTGTGGCAAGTTTACTATTAGCATGTAAAAGTCGCTTTCTATAGTTGTATTGATATTATAAATTTTTTCTTTTAATTTATACAATTGCATGATATTATGTGGCTAATTTTTCAAACTGCTGTCATCCGTCGGTTGTGTGATGCTACTTTTGATGATCTTGGCACATTGTATGTGGTTCTTTCACAGCGTAAGTTGTCTTATTTAGAATTTACTAGATTTTATATGGTGAATAGTGGAATCTGTGTTTTACGTTTGAAACTTTTTCTGGTTAACAAAGTTTCATGCTTGACGCTTTTATTATTAAAATTCTCTTGATGTTGTTGGATATCATTTACCTTAGTTGTATTACTCTAGAGCTCTCTACCTTATTTGGGAATTTTGTCATCTACGACATTGAAAACTAGCTTCTAACTATTACTTGTCCATGTATTAATGTTTCCTTTGTGTGTTCATTTGTGTTGTAGACCACCACAAAGAAGAAAATCACTTCTGCTTTTTGTTTCCCTGGAGAACTGAATATGCAGCAGAGACTGTCTGAGCCATCTCAACTTGATTTTATTTATGACTTGTCAGCTATGCTGGTTCACAAGGGAACTGCCGTAAATAGTGGTCACTACATTGCACTTATTAAGGATGAGAATACTGGACAGTGGTGGGAATTTGATGACGAGCATGTCTCAAACTTGGGCCATCACCCATTTGGAGAAGGCTCTTCAAGTTCTGGTTCAAAAGGTGTTTGTTCATCTGTCAAAGAAGGAATAAAAGGTGCTAATGTATATCATGTTGATGATCAACCACAGTCATCAGAATCTAATAATGGTAGTAATGGAGAGAGGTTCACATCTAATGATGCGTACATGTTGATGTATAATCTTAGGCGTAACAAGAAAGCTAGTGAAAAGAAACAGGTGGTTCATGATGCCAACAATGTGGAAAAAGAAAGTGATATGATTTTTCTACGTGATGGCATTTCTCTTCCATCTCATCTTTGTAAAGAGATAAAAGAACTAAATGCATCATATGATGATGCCTGTGAACAATTCAAATTAAAGAAGGGAAGAGAATTGGATTGCATATCAGAACGAAAACAGGAAGTGCGGTCAGTTCTTTTGGAAGCGCCCGTTCCATCACTTGAAGGAACGTTCTATTGGATTTCCTCAGATTGGCTTCGCCAGTGGGCTGATAAAATTTCCCCACCGTATGTATAAGTACCTGTGATCTTGCTCTTATATTTTTTGAAGTTGTTTCCAACTTACATACTTCCTCATTTTGCCCTTGTAAACCATCTCATATGTCTTGTGATAAGGATATTTTCTTTTCTAGGTGGGTTGTTACTTGTATTGCCTAAGACTTTGCATGGTGGTGTTTGTATTTTTCCATTTCTCTTGCTAGCATTGAAGCCTGTGCCTGTGATAGTTGTCTCTTTTCATTATTGATCTTTTGCCTTGTATGCAGTATTCTAGACAATTCATCTATCCAGTGCTTGCATGGGAAAGTCCCGGTATCAAAGGTTAGCTCAATGAAGCGGTTATCCTCCAAAGCTTGGAATAAATTGTTCTCTAAGGTATTTACACATGTTTGGAGTCTCCAAAATTGTTCTTGAACTTTGCATAATATTATCTAGTTATTTTCTCATTGATGATTTCTTCATGCCATTCAATTTTCTGCAGTGGTTTCTGTTGAATTTTAACCATATTGAAGAATGTGACAGTATGTTAAAATGATTCAAGTTGTGGATCTTTGTGTCTACCTGTGGACCTGTGTGCTTTTGTTTGTTTCCACCACACTTATGCTTCAATAATTTTTTTTTCCTGTTGATTACTTGAGATATGTGTGAAGTGTCTTCTTGTTTGCTGTTTTTTATGCTCTGGGTTACAATTACTCGTTCCTCTCTGTAAAATTTTTGTGAAACTCAGTATGAAGGAGGGCCAGCACTGACCAACAATGACTACTGCTTGGATTGCCTTATTGAGGGTGCACGCACTGTTGTATGTGCTGATAGCTATAGAGATCGAAGAAAATTGATGAAAGGCCTTGTTGATGACGTGCTATCAGGAAAGTTTGGTGATGGAGAGTACTATGTATCCAAGTCATGGTATGACTCCAAATTGATGATTTCATATTTCTTTTTCTCATTTCAGAAATTAAATAATGATGACTAATGTTGTTTCTAATCCTTTTTCTCCTGAACACCATAAAAAAAAAAAAAGGAGCTTTGTCCTTGTCATACATTATTTTTATTTTGAATCAAATTTTCAGCAAATGCTTCTCTCTGGCCTTTCATCGATTCAAATATTCAATGAAGATCCTGTTTAATGTCAAATTTTGTTTGGGTCATCATTGATCTTAATGTCGGAGCAAAGGTTTCCTTCAAATTGGTTGATCTCAGAGTTATCGAATGATGATATCACATATCTAGTGGGAGTTATTTAGTCTAAGTTTCTTGGTGGCCATATAGTAATGCTAATCACTTGATTTTTATAGGTTGCAACAATGGACGAAGAGAAAAAATTTTGATGCTCCTAGTGAAGCTGATGCAGGACCAACAACTTCAATTAGGTGTCCCCATGCTCTACTGATGCCTGAGCAAGCTGCTGGTGCAAAGCGATTACTAGTTCCGGAGACACTATGGCGCTTCATTTATGAAGATGCCATGAAAGTAAAACCGGATGATCTCTTAGGTTGTTCAACCTTTCCTTTGGACTCTAAAGAGTGTCCGGAATGCAGTGACACACTTTCTGAAGTGGCATGCATGGAGGATTCTATAAGGTCATTGAATTGAATGCTTCTTTTTACCATATAGCTTTTGGTGATATGCTTGCTGACTTCCATTGTTTTGCTGCAGAGCTCTGAAGCTTAAACAGCGACAGAATCATGAAAAACTAGCTTCAGGAAGAAGTATTCCGCTATCTCTAAATTGCAAGAATTATTTGTTGCCCTCATTGTGGCTTACAAAGTGGAGAAACTATGTTAGTACTAGTGGAAGAAATGCTGCTTCATCTGTGGAACCTGAAATTTTGGGTGGTGTCATTGCTTCACTTAAATGTGAAAAGGTCAGCCATCTTCTTTTCCTGGTGCTTTTACGACTTATATTCTGATTCATCTCGAAGGCTCTTTTTTTATTTTATATAAGTAACTTGATGCATTCTGGAAGTCCAAAGGTAGAAACTCTTTATCATCTGAATTAATGGATTTTATGCAATTGCTTTTGAATTTTAAGAACAATCTCGTATTTGAAGATGGTCAACACCAAAAGTTATAAGTTGGACTTATATCCAGCATGTGGAATCAATCATGGTTTTGAAATTTTATCTAAGGACGAATTAAAATTAAGACATGGTTTGCATAATTGAGACCTGTTCCATTACTTAATTTTCTACCTTCTCTCCTCTATTTCCTCCCTTCCGGAGATAAGGGATAAATGTATAACATGATTCTGTATGTTTTTGGTTCACCAGCATTCACGACTCCTTGAAAGGCCTCCTGACCTGGTCTGCAAACGTGGTTCAATTTTTCAGAAGGGTTCTACAGTAAGTGTGTGATGTATGTAATTCTGTATGTGTAGCTGTATCATCATTAAAATGAGAAGTTGTAGCTTATGGTATTGACTTGAGATCTGCTGATGGTGATATGGAACAATTTCATGTTTTTCCTTTCATTTCGCATGCTCAAAATCATGGGTATTTAAAGTGCTTAATAGGCAAACTTGCTGCTTCGACTAAATTCATGTATAAATTGTCAATATTAGAATTTGTTTTACCCCCTCTTTCCATGTCTTTGGTTTCTAGACAGATGGGTTGACAATTGTTACGGAGAATGATTGGAAACATTTCTGTGAAGAGTGGGGTGGCATTGAGGAGGAAGGCATATCTGTTATAGTTGAGTTCAATAATAGTGCAGTAAATGGATTGGTTGGGTTCTGCACAGAGATGCCAATGTCTGAGAAGCATTTTGGTCCTCGTGATGAAGAAAATAATGAGATTGAATCTGAGTGTCCTGTGGTTAGGACCTGCCCAGAGGTAATTATAACATTTACCACTTTTTTCCCTTTCCATACTGCATTTTAAAAACTATTGCTTTAGCTAATTTTGTATTATTTAGGCTCACTGCATATTACTTCTATGTTTGAAAAAGATATTTGACTCTTATCTTCTAATAGAAACTTCTATTGTGATAATTTTCTTGATCTTTCTTTGAAGCACATCAGTATAATGTAAATATTTTGATGAAGCAGCTGGCATCATCCTTTTGTTGTAGGCAGCAATTAGTTGTGGCTGCTTTACTATGTATTTGGAAATTTTTGTCTACTAAGGATATTTATTGTCGATACAATGTGCTGTAATAATTCTTTTTGTGCGGTCTTATATAGGTATGTGAAGATTGCATTGGGGAAAAGGAAAGCTGTGAGTTGATGCAGAAACTCAACTATTGTGACGAGGACATATACGTATGCCTTGTACGAGGGAAAGAAGCTCCAAGATCAATTTTAGAAGCATCTCAGTCCACATCTGAGCCAGATCGGCGAACCTCGAAGCGCTCTAGGAAGACCAATTATGGGAGTTTAATAAATTTTAAAGTTTCTGCTTCCACATCTATATACCAGTTAAAAATGATGATATGGGAATCTCTTGGGGTAAGCTACTTTGACAGTTTACATAAACAAATATTTTAAATCTTATTTTGAGTATGTCCTTGATACTTTTGTATATGCTTTGACTGTATACGTTACAGAATATTTGACACTTGAGAAACTTAGTGTGCTTAACTCTGAAGGGATTCAGGGGAATTTATATAGCAGAAGCTTGTGCCAATGTCATGTATTTGAAATAATTTCTTGATATTCTGCTATCTTCTTTGGTTTTGTGTGCCTGCCTTTTCTAAAATTTAATACAAAACTTCTTTTCTTCTTATGCAATTATAAGATAATCACTGTTTTCGTTTGTCCAACATCAAGACATTAATGCCATCGAAGCTTGTTGAATGAGCTGTTATGGACGTCCTAATTGATTGTGTTCTGTTTGTATGGATATCATATAACTTGGGTCAATATTTGCAGGTTGTTAAAGAAAACCAGATACTTCACAAAGGTCAAAGGATAATCGAGCAGGAATCTGCTACTCTTGCTGACATGAATATATTTCCTGGTGATAAGCTTTGGGTGCAAGATTCTGAAATTCATGAACATCGAGATATTGCTGGTAATTATCAGCTTTATACTTGTACACTCTCAGGAATTGTGTTTAGCATTAATTTGTTACTTCTCTATTTAGTCTCTCGCAACATTTCCTTTTCTAATTCATCTTGATGTGAATCTTTAAGAAGTCTAGATCTGTTAATGCCATATTAAATTCTTTTCAGTGAAGGTTTTTCTGGCATATTTGATTTGGCTTGGGCTGGTTTCGGTCAGGAAAATCAAACACAACAATTTTGGTTGCTCAAAATTAACCCAACCCAATTAATTAGGCAACTCAAACCAATTTAAAATACTCGATATATAATATAAAACTCACAATATTGCTTTGGCAGTTGTAATAATCTATTTACAAGTTTTTCCTTTTGTTCTTTGAGATATTATATGTGCCAAAATACATGGTTGAGAACTGCAAGTGTGTTTGCTATATTAGTTGTAGAGATAAGACTGGAAAACTTGGTTTTCAAAAATGATACTTATGTCATATCAATTTAGTGACTGGATATACTGATAATGTTTGAATATAAATCATTTAAAAAAAAATTAAATAGTGTAATTCTAAGCATAATTTATTAAATGTGTCAGCTATCATATATGTTGATTGGCTATTTGACATTTCAATGTATTATGTGAAACAGCTGTTGTCACCATAAATTTCTCGCTCTCTATCCATTCCCAATGTTGATGCATGTGTATTTGTTTGCCTGTACCTGTACATGTATTCTGACATTTAATGTATTCTCAAAGGTGGCCTAAGATTAAGTACTAGATATGTGGTTTAACGGCCATCTGCTGAACCATCTATTTTGATCACTAGCATCTTTCGTTATAATGCAAAGCATGTTCTAAATAATATAAACTTAACACAACCCTGAAAGTTAAGCTATTTATTGTACTAACCTGCTTGATGTTCTACAGATGAGCTTTCTGACCACAGAATGAATGTGCAACATGCGGAAGAAGGTTTCCGAGGAACACTTTTGACATCAAGCCTCTCATCCCAAGTTGTTTGAGGAGTATCAGCTGTTTATTACATACAAGCTTTTGTAGATATTGATGCTGCAAGAGAAATTTTTTGAAATTTCAACCTGCATTGGGAGGTCAGATTTCCCAGCCCCTTTTTAATCAAACTGTTTCCTTGTGATTGTATTTATAAGTAATCTATTGTTTATTTTATGTTGTATATTTTTTACATCTGTAGCTTGAATGGTTTTCTTCCTGGTTAATCATTATCTCATTGCAATAAGGAAATTCTAGAGAAATTAGTAGTAATTGAAATAGCTCTGCATTTATATAAAGAAAATTATATGTCACGTGTGTTTCTTTCATGGGCTACACATAAAAGAGAGGTATTAATTCCACCCCCCACATGTTCTCTGTCTTCATTTGCTGTTTATGTCATGGCTGCATGATTGAGAAAAGAAAACAACATTTAATAAATCCTTTTTGTCTTACTGACTATGAAATATGCCAAACAGTTTTATATGAGCTTGAAATTTGAAATGTATGGGAAACAAAAGCAAAGCTCATCCCTAGGATGAGAAATAAGTTTTAGTTGCAAGGAGGTTCAAAATGCAACAAGAGAAAGATATTGGCCTCGTATAACAATGACATTGGAATCTGGCTGAGATCAGATGCTTTCCAGAATATATTTTCCACATAGATCTATTGCATTTCATTATGTTGCCTTGGTTCTGTCATTTCTGTTGTTTGGTATTGTGTGGGAAATAATGATGAGTGTTGATCTCACCACACAAATAGACATGGAATTAAGATATGGAAAGGTCATGCATTCTATGGTACTTGTAGTGCCTGCCTTCTTCGTTATATTATATACACATCTCGTAGCTTAGTTGTTTCTTGGCCTAGCATGGCATATAGGTATTTTCGCATCATCGATGTAAAATAACCTACTTTATTATTTGTTTTAAACTTAAATCTTTTGTTGAAATTATCTTATGATTTTTAATGAGTTCTGTTGGAAATTGTAAGGAGATTCAATTAAATAGGCCTACACCCACAGTGGACAAGGGCTTGAAGTGAGGGGACAATGTGTCATTAGAGCTGGTTGCAGAAATTATTGTTGTAACATACTCTAGGGGATACTATGTGCAAAACAAGGGGGAGGTAGGGTTCATTCTCATGAAAAAATTATGATACACACACACTGTTAAAGTAATCTAACTTAGCAAGATATTGTCTTTTAAAGACTATATTTACTTTACCAATTTTTATATTGGGATGCTTTGCATGGATTATATGCCTGGCCAGTTCTTTACTTGGCTTTGAAAATCTCATTTTCTGATTAAGCTTGTTTTCATCTTTCTATTTTTGTTGGAAGAGGTGAGTGAAATGCATGGTTGGAGGGTGATGTGTATATACTGTTTTTTAAATATCTAATGCTTTCTCGGTGTTGTGTTGTTATTTGACTATATTATCGTTCCTTCTGAGCCTTTTTTTGAAAAAATAAGTAAATATAAAATTATGCAAAGTTGTGCTTGTTTGTATTGGGGATTAATATTTTGTAAAACAAAAATTTATTTTGCTCAAGAAAAAACCCCCTCTGAATCTTTTGGCATTTTGCCATTTTTCCGTGTATTTGAGCAGATCTACCGGCTGAAAGAAGGGTTTCTGAGCATCTTTTCTTTCTTTTTGGAAGGCTGGTTTATCTTGTAAATATAGGGCTCAGCACTTGTGTAACATTTGCATTTCAGAAGTTGTAAAACATGTACGTCTCAAGTCTCCATCTGTACCTGGCTTTTGTTAAATTTTGGAGCTGCCTGCTGTTATGGATGATATTTCCCTTGTTTGTGTCACCTCTACAAGCTGCTTTACCATTTCATTTATTGTGGCATTTCCTTTGTTGTACAAGCAAGTGGGGGTCCACTATTGATGTAATAGGTATTCTGAACATTTTGAATTGACTGTTTATCTCGATAAAAAAAATATATTGGCGATTATATAACGTAATATGCCCCTAAAATGAAACTGTGACCTGATGGGCATTGTGTTTGTGACCTTTCTTTCCCCGTCTCTGTTTCCCTGGATTTCAAAATAACAAGTGCGTGCTGTTTGTGCGCTGCAGCTGCAGTGCGATGGATGATTGTAAATTTGTAATTTGACATTGCTGCCGTCTTGTACAATACAGTCAATCAACTACTGTCAGAAAGAGACATTTACAAGTCTTCAAAGTACGAACGGTTGGTATCTGGTACTGTGTTTCATGGCCAGCTATGGGGTCAAAAAAGGGTCAACCAAAAGAAGAATATGATAGTTAAATGATCATGGAAAATGAGTATTAGTGCTTACTCTTGTAGAATGGACAATTTGCCTAATGTTCGAGCTCATCCAGCTCTTAATAATCAGATTTGTTCTTAAGTGAGAATGTAATATACAGCCAAATCATCAGGACCTGAACTAGAATCGTCCAAAAAGGAGGGTCAATGACTGTTGGACTCTTCAAGTTGTCCTTGCTCCAGGTGCCTTAAAAAAACTTGATTTCTAAATTGAAATTTTATTTTTTATTTCTTTTAACAAAAACAAGGATAGTATTGTACTTTTTTTTTTTTAAAGAATAATTGAATTCATTGAATGAAAAATAATTTGTGGGAGCTTTTAACATGATCAAGGAATTATAGGATTTAAATATAATGTTTTATATTGATTATTTGTCCAATCTCATTTAACCCCTTATAAAGGGAGATTAATTTTTAAAGAGAATAAACTATTTTTAAGAAGGGAGAAGACAATCCTAATAACACAGAGCAAAAACAAAAAACATTCACGCAGGAGGGAGAGTTATATATACTACCCTAATTAATAAATAAGATATAACATATGGTAGTGTACATTAGGATATATACTACCACAAAAAGGAGGGTCAATGACTGTTGGACTCTTCAAGTTGTCCTTGCTCCAGGTGCCTTAAAAAAACTTGATTTCTAAATTGAAATTTTATTTTTTATTTCTTTTAACAAAAACAAGGATAGTATTGTACTTTTTTTTTTTTAAAGAATAATTGAATTCATTGAATGAAAAATAATTTGTGGGAGCTTTTAACATGATCAAGGAATTATAGGATTTAAATATAATGTTTTATATTGATTATTTGTCCAATCTCATTTAACCCCTTATAAAGGGAGATTAATTTTTAAAGAGAATAAACTATTTTTAAGAAGGGAGAAGACAATCCTAATAACACAGAGCAAAAACAAAAAACATTCACGCAGGAGGGAGAGTTATATATACTACCCTAATTAATAAATAAGATATAACATATGGTAGTGCTCAAAACATTCAACAATTCTTAAGAATCTAACACCTAAAAATTTTTAAATTGATGGTTGAAAAATTTGGCATTGTAAAGAGGAGTGTCTCATACCGGCAGTGGTTGCAAACCCCATAAGGGAGGAGAGCGATGATTAGAACTCAGGCTCGTCATTGGAAGACGGTGAGTGGCGGTGGCACTCGGCGAGAAGACGATAATAGGCCAATGAATTTTGACAAAAAATTGCACTTCATGGGCTGGCGAAGCCACATCTGCCTATAAGCGTCGATCGGGTCTTTAGAACAGCAATAACTGTAAGTCAAAAAAGTAGAAGAAAACTAATGTTATAAAGAAAACTGGAAGCAACGAAAAGCTTGGAAGTGCTAAGGCATGGAAGAGAAAGAAATGATCAAGGAGGATTTTGGAGGGGTTGTCCACCGGAGAAGGGCTCTCTGCCACTCTCCAATAGATTTATATGGCAGTTAGGGTTTTTGTTTAGTTTGTAGAGAGAGATAAGAGAGTTTGTGGGGCATGATGGCATACAGGGTAGTATAGTACTTAATTTTACCACAACATTTTTTTTTACATATCTTTCTCATCTTTAATTTTTTTTTTCATATTTGGTTTAAGCACCAATTAAAATTTTGTGCCAAACCTATCGTCTTCATCCTTCGGTCAAATCTACTTCAATCTTTTTCTTTTCTCTTCGCTTATTATCACTAATAACATCATTCGATTTTATAGAATCACAAGAAATGTCCCAAAAACAAAATGAAAAGAAAAATTTATTGTAACTCGTTTATCAATTCATCTTTGCCATCAAAGAATAAAGTGAAAGTCTATAAAGCCAAACAAGTATGTCCAAATTAAATTTCATTAGAATTTCATGAAAATTATCCAATATTAAAAATTTGCATAAAAAATACCCGATCAATGTCACCAACCCCCAACTCGAATAATTTGCATAAGAAACAGTCAATAATGTCAAAATTCATAAAATAAAAATACTCAACAATGATTCGTCAAGAAAGAGTTGCCAATATAGAGCAAACCATTCTTGCTTTAGAAGTTATTTTTGCAGAATGGCAACTCGAATGAGGCCCGAATCGTGCACATCCTACCTTTTATTATGAACTTTTTTAAAACCACATGGCTTTAGATGCTTTGTGTGCTAAGCAATCTAGAAAATACTGCACAAAAAAAGAGACGAGAGACATGCACACCAAGTGTTTAAGAAAAAGTTTTCTTATGTTAATTGAAAGAGATTACAAGCTAAGAGTTTATTTGTACAACTTATGATCACCCCCTTATATACTACTATCTCTATACAATCAACGGCTAAGATCTAAACGATCTAACAGTGTATATACAATATAATATTATATATCAAAAAATATTTCAACGTACTACCACATATTTCATGGAATATTTTTTTTTCAAATAAGGGTGTACCTCCCTTATAAGTCGAGGGCTTGGCTCAGATATCTATCAAAGTCAACAAGTCTTCTAGAAGCTCCGATCCACAAACTACTCCACCAACCCACTTAGCCTCTAGGAGGTTTTTTCACACACTAAGTGTACAAGGAAATGTTTTAGAACACTTGGGGCATGACATTCTTCCCTACCAAATTCACATGACGTCCTCGTCGTGTCTTTGTTGAAACCTAAGGCACCTCATTCTTCAAATTGTCGTTGTGTGCTCTAGTGTACCCAACTTGCTTCAATATCGGGCCACTGTTTTCACTTGACAAAGAACTTACAACTCAGAGGGCATTTCTTCTTTTGTATCGTCCTTCCATCAAAGCTAAGTCTGCTCCTTTGTCATCTATTGTGGAAATACCTATAGGTTTCCGTTTGTACGGCTCATGCTCTGCATCTTTTATACCTCTACAGTATAGCTTTCAATAGTTTGTGGGAAACACCGAATGCAGCCGTCATCTCGAAAGTAAACCCATCTTATACGAGATATTGCCAACTCTCTTGATAACTCAAATTAGACTCTTGTCCATACAATCAAGGCCTTTGTAAAGTAGAGGTGTTGACTCGCATTGTATTGGAAGTATCATCTCTATCATCAAGTCTTCTGCACTATACGTGACATGTCGTCACTTATCTCTAACCCACTTTTTTTGTTTAAAGCACACATCATATGACACCTTGGGTTGTTAGATGACTCTTGCAGCCAACAACTCATTGAGCTGCCTTGCAACTCACCTAACGTCAGTTGAGATGTCTACCTTATAGTTGGAAGCTTAGACCCTAGCTCTAACTTATTCCCATGATCAATCTCACCTATTGGTGGTAGCTTCTTTGGTATAAAATTTGGCTCGACCCCTTTGTACTCCCTAAGCGCTTTCGCAACCCCCCCATTGGTAGCTCATCCTCACCCTCTTTTTCCTTATGTCACGTCTCACATCAAATAGAAAATGGGTAAATCTTTGGTATATATAGGTAAGTAGGCAGCATTACCTAATAGGTTAGTCTTTTTAGTCAATGGTAAGTGCTCGACCTGTGACAAGTGGTATCAAAGTAGACCCAAATTTTCATTCGCATATAGGCTCCCAAATTTTCCCTAATAAAGATTTTCATGTGGGATGTGCGTCCCTCGAGAATAGTAAAAATAAGCATTACGAGCTAAGTGGGCTTTTAAAAATCTTGTGTCTTAAGCCTCAATAGAGATTGCCACGTGAGTAATGGGTCATTTATATCTCCAGGAGGATGGGTAATACAAGTTAGGTTGGCCTTTGAGTTGGGTCAAACCGTGATCATTGGGTGGGGGAGAATATCACATCTTACATCGAGTAGAAATTGAGTGGATCTTGAGTATATATTGGCGGACATGCAACTTTACCTATTAGGCTAGTCTTTTAGGCTAATAATAAATGTCCAACCCATGACACTTATCATTCATCCCTCACATTGTGGGTGGATATGTCTCTTCTTTACACTCAAAAACTCTTTATAGTTGTATGGCGAAAAAAAGTTTAATGTTGGTTCTCAACTTGGACCGCCTACCCTTGGGCTTATCTATAGTTGATATCATACGATGACCACCCCCCCCCCCTGCACGCAAAGTTATGTCGAGGAAACTATACTACGTTATATTGTCTCAAAAACTCCATACCAAGCACCACATCAAAATCGTCAAGAAATGCTACTGAAAAATTTACCTCGTCGCGTAAGTCCCCAAGTGTATTTCGACCCATCGAACTACCTTATCTAATGGTTTGGCTACAATGTTCATGGTATATGAGCGTTTCTGGTAGTGTAAGGGTGTTAGATATATTCATCGCTTCATGTTGCTTTAAATCACTGGATGACCATGTTTGTAACCTATTTAGAAAATTGAACAGCAATTCCTCCTCACTCATGTTGGGGATCTATATCATCAATAAAAATTACTCCTCCATATACTCATTGATGGACTTGGTTTGCTTCAATTCCTTGAGCCGTTTACGAGCATTATGCACCACGTTCTTTGGATAGAACTGTTGTTTCAGCTTCCATTACAATTCTGCTCATATATTAATAGTGCATGTACCTTTGGGCAATCTCCTCGCTTTTCCTATGCCACTACAAAATTACATGATTGAAAAGATATAAGGCTGCAGTATTTATTTAATCCCCATCCCGCACGCCAATGGCACCAACGTATCTTTCTATTTGCTAGAAAAAGTTATCGAGCTCATTGGCGTTCCGCTTGCCATTGAACTCCTTTGGCTTAAGAGTCTCAACTCTTGGTGCAACCACTGTAACTTGAGCAGAAACAGTCTCATTCGCTACTGCTCGCTTGCACAACACTACGTCCTCCTTAATAGCTTCAAAACCTCTACGCAACTCCTCTACTTGGGCTTGAACCTTGTTCATGGTGGAATATACCTTATCCTGAAAAGCCTTAACCCAATTTTGACATCTACCAGTGATGTCCAATTTCTAACTAAGCTCAAGTGCACGCTATTGTAAATAAGTAATATACCTTGTTCATGGTGGAATATACCTTATCCTGAAAAGCCATTGAACTCCTTTGGCTTAAGAGTCTCAACTCTTGGTGCAACCACTGTAACTTGAGCAGAAACGGTCTCATTCGCTACTGCTCGCTTGCACAACACTACGTCCTCCTTGATAGCTTCAAAACCTCTATGCGACTCCTCTACTTGGGCTTGAACCTTGTTCATGGTGGAATATACCTTATCCTGAAAAGCCTTAACCCAATTTTGACATCTACCAGTGATGTCCAATTTCTAACTAAGCTCAAATGCACGCTATTGTAAATAAGTAATATAAGATTAGTAGAGTATCGTTCCCAAGAGAAATTATTATTATTGTTTATGCTAAGTACTAAAATTATATCTCCTTACGTTTATTCAAATGAAAGAAAATTAAAAGATAATAATTTAAACTAAATAACAGAAAATTAACTAGACAGATTAAACTAAAGATAATAAGATAGAAGCACCAACAATAAATAGTACCTATGATTACAACTATCCATTGATATATTACTTGGCCTAATTAATCTTTTCTCAAGTTAATCCCTCACTATGAATTATTAGTTAGATTCTTAATATCATAACAAGCCTCTATCGATGGTCGAGTGACTGTATCTTACCTTAATGATTACCTATATATCTACGATAATCAGATGAGAATAAGATTCATTAAGAACTGATCTATTACTATTATATATGTCATAAAGATATATTTTTATCCTATATGAAACTCATAGTTGTTACCCTATGATCATAAATCAAATTATTTAAGGCCAACACCTAAATTTCTTTGTCAAGTTCATTAAAGTTCCCACAACAATCTAATTAGTAATCAAATAACTAGAAAGCATTAAGTATAGAATTATTGAACAATTCTATTATTGAGTTCATAAAAATAATAAAAGAATTTGAATTCACCGATATATCGAGTTCAAAATTGTAACCCTATAATAGAAACTTAGCTCATGGTGAAATAAAGAGTTTTAGAGCTTATCAAGAATTACATTATGAAAATCATAAAAAAAAAATTAGAAATATAAAGATTTAAAGAAATAAAACTAATTTTCTGCAGTCTTTAATCTTTTAGTTTTCTTGATCATTTAAAAATTGTTATTTCTCTCTTTTTTTTTCTCTCTTTTTGATTCTTCAAAATAGGCTTTTTAGTCTTCTATTTATAGGTTTATGTCTTTAAATTAGAGCAAAACATCAAATATAAGTCAGCTTAGGTTTTTTCTTTTTTTATCTGAGCCGATATTGTTCATGTTTAACTATTCACGCTAGGGGCACTGTTCCTGTGTTACTATTTACGTTGCACTGTAATGCTTGTTTTTAGGCATTGCAATGTTGGCATTATAACAAAGTTATTGTAGCTTATCATTATAGCAATAAACTGTAGTATGGTATTATAGCAGATTTGATGTTTTCACCTTATTTGCTCTATCAACTCCAAACTTACAAAATAACAAAACAAAATGCATAAAAAGTCAAGTAATCTTAATTTGAATGAATAAAGATTAAGCTTGGAAGATGTATACATAATTAACCTCTATCAACCAGCATGGCTCTCAATAGATGTGTCGATAAGGAAGTGCAACTTATCCCCTTGAGCGTCAAGGTCCACCTTGAGCTTCTCTACATGTTACTCTAAAGTTGCACCTAGGGGTTATAAGTACCGGTTCTTCATATATCCCAAGAATTCAATGGGATACCAATTCTATAATCCTGAGGAACGAAACGTGTTCATTTCTTGATATGCCACTTTATTAGAAAAAGAGTTTTTCATAGATCATGGAGGTTGTAGAAAGACTGAGCTTGATAAAACCAATTAAAGCCAAAATAAACCAGAAACGGAACCTCAAGTTCAATCCAGCGGAATACCTTTAACAAACCCTCCACGCAGGTCGGAGAAGATATCCATACCACCTGCTAGGTATGGTCAGATGCTTGAAGGTGCGCTTGAAATTTTCTTAGTTGAAGAAAACGATCCTTTAACCTATAGAGAGGCAATGTTGGACATGAACTAGGAAAATAGCAAGAAGCCATGAAATTCAAAATTGACTCAATACATCAAAATCAAGTCTGGGACTTAGTTGAACTTCCCGAAGGAATAGTTTCTATTGATTGTAAATGAATTTACAAGCAGAAGCGTGGGCCTGATGAAAAGATAGAGACCTTTAAAGCTCGACTGTTTGCAAAAATTTATGCTCAACGATTTGGGATTGATTATGAGGAAATCTTTACACCAGTAGCAATGTTAAAGTCAATACAAATTTTATTGGCAATTGCTGCGTATTATGACTTTTAGATATGACAGATGGATGTAAAGACGACATTCCTGAATGGATATCTCAAAGAAGAGATTTACATGGAACATCCTGAAGGTTTTGCATCTAGCCTTACTACGGGTCTAGTATACAAACTGAAGAAGTTCATTTATAGACTTAAGCAGGCTTCCCGAAGTTAGAATCTTCATTTTGATAAAATAATCAGAGGGTCTAGTTTCATCAAAAATGAAGATGAACCTTGTGTGTACAGAAAGGTCAATGGGAGTATAATAGTCTTTCTAGTTCTCTATATTGATGACATACTAATCATTGAGAATGATATAAGTATATTACAATCAGTTGGCACTAGACGTTCCCAAAATTGGTACTATCAGATCGGGTCAATTCAATAATAGACGCATGTTGGCATTCCAGCCTTCCTTCCCCTTTCAGGACCTATCCGAAAGAAAATCTGGTATTTCTTCTTCTTGGTCGTGAATATCTAAAGAAGGTGATGATATGAGTTAATTAAGTGTAATATTTTCATCATCTAAACTTAATATTTATTCGTAAAAATTAAGATTATTTGGCTTTTGATGTATTTTGTTATGACTTTTATAGGTTTGGAGTAAATAGGGTCGAAACTCTAATGAAAATAAACCAAAAAATTAAATTGCTACAGTAATAAGCTACAATGATTCGTTACAGTGATCTACTATAGTATGCAGCGCCCAGAAATGAGTGCCGCGGCACTAGAAAGAGTGTCTACACTCTGCAGTGCCCAGAATTTAGCGCCGTGGCGCCAAACAGTAACAAGGGAACAGTAGCGAGTGAACATTATTTTGCTACAGTAACTCGTAAACAGTAATCCTAACCTAACTTGTATTTGATGTTTAACCCTAATTTGATTGTATAAACCTATAAATAGAATGCCAAAAACCCTAATTAAAGGGATAAGAGGAAAAAAAGAAAAGAGGCAAAAACTTAGATAAAGAATTCACAACACAAAATCAAAAATCAAAGCTAAAAATTGAAAAACTAAAATCAAGATTAATCAATGAGTCACTTTGATTAGTTTTTCTTCTTTTTCTTTATCATTATGTTCTTGTTCTTATTGATCTTTATGAATTGGTTGGATACTTTTGGTTTTGTGATGGGCTAAATTGTTCATCTAGTGCTAGACTATGTGAACCTAGTATGGATTTGAATTATGTTAATTTTTAGTTTATGAACTTGATACATTTAATTGATTCATTCTATCTTGTGTTTATGCTTTCATTATACCTGATCAATATTTTGAATGATTAAGGAACCATGATGAACTCGACGGAGGGATTCATGTGTTTAGCCTATGATAGTTTGATGCATGATCATAAGGTAACAACTATGAGTTCCATCTAGGATAGACATATACTTAAGTGGCATGTATGGTATAATTTAGACTTGATCTTAATGAATTACATTCTGATTTGATTACCATAGACATATAGATGATTGTTAGAATGTGTAATATAGTCATTCGACCATAGGCTTGTGATGAGATTAGTGTCTAAGTTAACAATTGATATTAATTAATTAACTAAGAGGTTAATAAATCTATTGACATACTATGGACAAGTCAAAACCCTAAATTATCTTTATTTGTGAATTCTACCCTTTGCTTTTGTTTTATTTAATTAATAGAGTTAGATTAGTTAATTAAATTGCAAAATGTGATTTTTCTTAATAAAAGTTAAATATGTACAATTTTAGTACTTGATTTATAGAATTAGATTGCATAGTCCCTGTGGGATTGATACTTGAACTTTAAATTTTATATTACTTGATACGATAGTGTGCGCTTGCGCTTAGCTACTATAGCATCAATCAGGCGAACCGCCCTGAGGATATCTTTCCTTCGAAATACAAGAATGATATAGGTATGTTACAATCAATTAAAAATTATCTAAACAAGAACTTCTCTATGAAGGATTTATGAGAGACTTCCTATATACTGGGTATAAAGCTTTTTAGAGATAGAGCTAGAAAGCTGATAGGACTCTCTCAATCATCATACATCGATAGTGTCTTAGAAAGTTACAATTTTACTAACTGTAAGACAGTTAATGTACCTTCTATACATGGCATTCATCTTTCAAGGAGAATGTCTCCTCAGATAGAAGATGAAAGAGTTAGAATGTCTAAGATGCCGTATGCATTAGCTGTTGGTAGCCTGATGTATGCTATGATGTGCACTAGATCTGACATCAGTATGACTGTAAGTGTTACTAGCTGGTATCAATATGATCCAGGTGCAGCCATTGGATGGCAGTTAAACATGTCCTTAAATACCTTAAGGATACAAATGACAAGTTTTTAATTGGAGATAATGACTTGCAAGTCAGTGGATACACAAATTAAGACTTCTAGTCTAATCCAAATGATAGAAAGTCTGCGTCTGGATATATGTTTATCCTCAACGGTGCCACAGTGAGTTAGAATAGCACTAAACAGAGATCCACACTGATTCGACAATGAAAACAGAATATATTGTAGCCTTTGAGGCAGCAAAAGAAGCAGTGTGGATACGTAAGTTTCTCGGTGAACTAGGAATTGTCCCTACTTCGATGGATCCTATCCCATTATTCTGCGACAATAACGGGGTCATAACACAAGCCAAAGAGCCAAGAGCACACCAAAGATCTAAACATGTGAAGAGGAAATACCACATAATTAGAGAAATGATGACAATAGGAGATGTAAAATTTGTAGAGTTGACTTTGTAAATAATGTAGCGAACCCACTGACTAAGGCTTTAACTCTAAAGGTGTTTGAGAAACACGTGGAGTCCATGGGTATTAAATATCATCACGAATGACACCAGAGCAAGTGGGAGTTTGTTGGGATTTGTTCTTACGTGCCATCCCATTTTGTATGAATATTTTATTTTATAATATTTATACAGTACATTTTATTAAATTACTAATTTCATTAATTAAATGGTATAGTGCTTGTAACGTTATAGACGTTGTATGATTGAAAGAGTTCAGATCTAACCTAAAAGAGTTTAGACCAGAGCTAAGAGTTAGCAATGTTTAGAATTATAATTGCTAATAGTTAGCACTACTAAGAGTTAGATTGTTATAAAAGTCAACAAAATCTAAGAGTTAGGATCTTATCTGTAACGGGACAAAGACCTAAGAGTACCTCAGTAATAATATAGTTTCAAAGAGTTGCAATAGGTGCTAAGAAATATTATTATGTATGTGTATTCTCAAATACGGTGTTCCTGATCTCATTCACCAATGTGAATTTATCGGTGAAACCTTTTATTCTAGATTAGCGTATGGCCATATCTAAATGGTTGTTCTTAACTAACTATGGGCTTATCAGAAACTCGTATGGCATACAGATATTCAGTGAGAACTGAATACTGAACAGACTCAATGAGAACCATAATAGATATCCCATGAAGCCATCAATGGTAGGTCTTCTCGAGTTGAGTAGTGTACGTGGTCCTTTGAACTGAGCGCCACGGTGTAACATTTAACATATTAAAATTAAAATAGAATTGAAATTATAATATTTAATGTAATTTAAATATAAATTTAATTTATAATTATAACATTTAACATAATTAAAATTAAATTTTGATTTGAAATTGGAATTGGAATTATTTAATGTAATTAAATTTGAAATTTAAGTTGAAATAATAATATTTAACGTAATTAAAATCAAATTTTGAATTTGAATTATAGCATTTAATGTAATTGAAATTGAATTTAAAATTATAATTGAAATTATAATATTTAATGTAATTAAAATTGATATTGAAATTATAACATTTAACATAATTGAAATTGAATTTAAAATTGAAACTAGAATTATAGCATTTAATATAATTAAAACGAAATTAAAATTAAAATTATAATATTTAATGCAATTAAAATTGAATTTAAAGTTAAAATTAAAACATTTAATATAATTAAAATTAAAAATAGACTTGGAATTATAACATTTGACATAATTACAATTTAAAGTTGACATTAGGATTATTTAACGTAATTAAAATTAAAATTGGTATTAGAATTTTAATATTTAACGTAATTAATTTTAAAATTATTTAACGTAATTAAAATTGAAATTAAAATTATAATATTTAATGTAATTTAAATCAAAGTTTGAATTGAAATTATAATATTTAACGTAATTAAAATTAAATTTAAAATTATAAAATTTAACTTAAGCGAAAGTAAAATTAGTATTGAAATTATAATATTTCATATAATTGAAATTGAAATTATATCATACAATTAAAATTAAAATTAAAATTAAAATTATAATATTTAATATTATTATAATGGAGATTAGATTTAGATTATAACATTTAACCCTTCAGTTTATATTTTATTTTAATTAAATTTTAAAAAATAAATGTATATATATTCATTGATTTTATTTTCATATTTAAGAGTAGAGATTACTTTGTAATATTATAGATAATTTTATATTTTAAAAACATATGAGGGGTGGCATGTAAAATTTACCTTCCATATTTTTTTTACCTGAACTAATGGTAATTGAACTAAATAATTTTGGACCATGATCTCCACTAATAAGATTTAATGGCTTACATTTGCAACTATGCCAGTTCTACATATGTCAAAGACTTTTCATGGTCTGACCACTATATGTCACTAGATATGGTTCGATACTCATAGAGTCCGGTGTGTGCAGATATAAGATCCATTAAGTCACATAAGTGAGTTGTATATTCGGGTGCTCCAAGACTGTATCTCAGATAAACTTATAGTCATAAGTAAAAAACCCAAAAAAATAGTTTCTTATAGGGTTAAACAATATTGCAAAGTTGTTTGCGTATATTTTTTTATCGAAATACGCATCTGGAGATAAGTTCATAGATGAGCGCATAAGGATTTGACAGTGATGATCTACATCCCCACTCCTCCATGATATAAATGGTGGAAGGATTATACGTATGATTTAACAACTTACGTGATTCTATAATTTGTAAGATTTGACAACTTGCGTGATTTAATAACTCGTGAGATTTGACAACTCGCTTGATTGATTAACTCATGAGATTTGATAGCTTGTGCTTTTCTCTGCCTTTTATTATTCTTTTCTCTTCTTGGAACCCCTTGAAACTAGCTATAACTACTAGTATAATTTTGTATCTTATTTAATGCAAACAGCAAATACAGAAATCTCTTTGAGTTCTGAGCATGCGATAGGACTAATTAGTTATATGTACGCAACATAATTATAATAATGTGACATCATTAGTCGTCTTTTGATTATAAATATGTGATGTGATTAGTCATCTCTTGATAATATTTTAGTCGTTTTTGATTGTTCGACTTCATATGATATATATGAATGTTGCGACATGTATTTGTCGTCTTTTCGATTTGCACGACTTATTTATTTGACTTTTGTAATATGAATATTACAACGTGTGATAGTCGTCTTTATAATTTATGCATCTTATTGAGTTGCCTTTTTTTTGAATGTGTGACATAATTAGTCAGCTTTTGTTATGCGACATATGTTTATTTAGTTGTCAATTTTTGAATATGCGACATAATTTGTCGACTTTAATTGTGACATGATTTGTCAGCTTTGGTTGCGACATAATTTATCGACTTTCATTGCAACATGATTTGTCGACTTTAGTTACACAGTTTGTTTAATTTACATGACTTAATTAGTCAGCCTTTGTGGTATAAGTATGTAACATAATTAATCACCTCTTGATTTTAAATGTATGACATGATTTAGTCATTATTTTAATTCTAAGTGTGTGACATACTTAGTTGTCTTTTTTATTTTTACGACATACTTAGTTGACTTTTTGTAATATGAATGATGCGACATATGTTCATCGGTTTTTTTATTTAGGTAACTAGGTTAATCGGCTTTGGTGTGACGCACTAATCGTCAACTTTTTAATTTATGTGACTAGATTAATTGGCTTTGGTGTGACGTACTAACAGTCAACTTTTTTATTTATGCAACTAGATTAGTTGACTTTATGTGTGATACACTAACTATCAACTTTAAACTTTTTTGACTAGATTTTTGTTGAAGCTAGTGCTTACATGTCATTCTAATATTGTATAAATATTAATTGTTTAATATTTATACAATAAATATTAATTGTTTAATATTTATACAATAAATATTTCATATATAATTATTAATATTAAACATATATGGTATAATGCTTGTAACGTTGCAGACATTATATGATCTGAATAAATTCAGATCTGGTCTAAATGAGTTTAAACTAAGGCTAAGAGTTAGCAACACTAAGAGTTATAAATGTTAAGAGTTAGCAGGGTTAAGAGTTAGCAGGTTATAAGAATCAGCGAAATCTAAAGAGTTAGAGTCTTTTTTGTAATAAGACAAAGACTTGAGGGCATACTAGTAATGTCATAATTACAAAGAGTTGTAATAGGTTCTAGAAAATGTCATTATGCAAGTATATTCTTAAAAACTATGTTCCTGATCTATTTTTACCTATGCAGGTCTAGATCGGTGTATGTCTATATTTGTATGGAACAAATGGTTGTTCTTAGCTGACCATGAGCTTACTGGAAGCTCGTATAGGCATACGAGTATTCAATAAGGACTGAGTACTAAACAGACTCAGGAGGACCTCCAATAGACATCACATGAAGCCGTCAATGGTAGGTCTTCTCAAGTTAAGTAGTAATCATGGTCCTTTGACCTAAGCACCACAGTAGGCTTGTGAGTGAATGATCTACCATACTTTGGTTCCACACATATCAAAGATCTTTCATGGTCTGACCACTTGATGTCGCTGTGTATGGTTCGATTCTCATAGAGTCTGGTATGCGTAAATATGAGATCTGTCAGCTCATATGGGTAAGTTATATATCCTGATGCTCCAAGATTTTATTTCAAAAAATCTTGTGGCCATAAGTATTTAACCCCGAAAAATAGTTTTTTGTAAGGTTAAACAATATCGAAAAAGTGTTTGCGTATATTGTTTATGAAATACGAATCTAGAGATAAATTCATGGATAAGCACATGAAGATTTAACGGTGGTGATCTATGTCTCCGCTCTTCCAGGATATAGATGGCGAAAGTATTATATGAATATGTTATTATTAGAGTCGGTACTTACGTGTTATCCCTGAATGTGCATATACTTGTGTATTTATATAAGTATACATTCTTATTAAATTGCTAATACCCATTAATATGGTATCATGCAATGTAACGGTACAGACATTGTACGATCTGAAGGTGTTCAGATCAGATTTAAAGGAATTTAGATAAGGGCTTATAGTTAGCTACACTGAGAGATATAAATGCTAAATGTTAGCACAGTTAAGTGTTAGCTAGTTATAATACTTAGCAGATCCAAGAGTTTGAGCCTTGTCTGTAATGGGACATAAACCTGGGAATATACCAGTAATTGCATAGTTGCAAGAGTTGCAATCGAGTGCCAAGAAATGCTAATTACGCAAGTATGTTCTCGAATTATAGTCCCTGATCTATTTCTGCCGATGCGGATCTGTCGATGGATACCTTTATATATAGATTAGCATATGTCGTACCTATAAAGTATAGATGGTTGTTCCTAGCCGACTGAGTTTGGAGCTCGTATTGATATATGGGTATCCAGTTAGAACTGGAAATGGGACAGACTCACGAGGGCCTCTAATAAACACCCTATGTAAGCCGTCAATGGAGGGTCTTCTCGAGTTGAGTAGTATATGTGGTCCTTTGACCTGAATGCTACGGTGAGCTTGTAAGTGATCCACCATACTTTGGTTCCACGCATGTCATAGACATTTTATGGTATGACTGTTGGGTGTCGCTGAGTATGGTCTGATGCTTATGGAGTTCGGTGTGTACAGATATGGGATCTGTCAGCTCGCATAGGGAGTTTGATATCCAGATGCTTCGAGACTGTATCTCGAAAAATTTTATGGCCAAAATTATTAATCCCGGGAAAGAGTTCCGTCATGGTAGAATAATATGGCAAAGGAGTCTGCACCTATTGTTCAGTGAGATACGAGTCTGGAGATAAGACATGGATGAGCACTAGGGGATTTGACGGTGATAATCTATATCCCCAGCACATCCAGGATACCATGACGGAAGGACTATATGTATGCGTTGTAACCTCAGCTTGTATGGTTCAACGCGTTGATTTGTAATATCTGTGATGTGTGCATAGGGCATTGCTCACGGACTCATGGAATAATTCCATTTGACAAATTGGGCGTGGACCTGAGGAGTTTAGTGATATGTAGTGTACTTGTTGTACACAGAGGCAACGTGCCGGATTAAATTGTTTAATCCAATAATATTCAGCATTACCACGAGAATGCGTGCGTGTCTGTATTTAATGTTAAATACAACAATTAGTTAATAATTATTATTTACTAATTGTATAATGACACGTGGCGTATTGTGGACCCTCGATTGAGTTTACCCGAGTGTGAAATTTAGTAGGACCCTCTAGGGGTAGACTTGGTAACTATTTATGAGGGACAAAATGATCATTTCACACTTTAATTATTTAATGATTAAATAATCAAAATATCTCTCATTATAATATATTATTATATTATATTATATATTTAATAATATTTTATTTAGATGCCAAATAGTTGGCACTAATTATTTATTATCTTATTATTATATATTATTATATATTAATATTTTATTATATATATATATATATATATAAGTGAGAATGTGTGAAATTGAAGGAAGGGGTGTGTGATTTGTAACCGATAGAGAAGAAATGGAAATGGAGAGAAGAAGAAGAAAAAGAAATGGTGACGTCGGGAAGAAAGAAAAGAAAAAAAAAAGGAATGAGAGAAATTATTTCATTTTTCTCCATGGTACCAAAAGAAGCAATTATGAATTACTTCAATTTTCATTTCTTATCCTTTTAGAGAAAATGATGAAAACACACATCCGACCATTGTGGGGATTAAAAGTTAATCCCGTGTTGAATATAAGGCTGTTGTTCTAGCTCACCAAGCACACCATATTGGTGACTAGAACTGCCCGCGAGTTGGTCTCTATGCAGACTCCGAAGAAATACGTATATAACGTTACATGTTAAGGTGAGTTCTCTACCCTACTAATATATTAATGTGATTAATATATTTTATTTATTGTGTTTCTTGTATATTTTACGTTTTTGCCGCGTTAAATTCGTATATGATACGTATTTTAAGCAATAGACTCAATTGCACATGCATACACCCACATATATTAGATCCCCGACAACAATGGTATCAGAGCCATTTATGATATATATGAGTATTGGTTGAGTGAATGAATACAAAAGACCCAGTGTAAATGACGTGTTTAAAGTATTGAAACGGGTATGCCTATGGGTGTGCATTGGGCACTGCAGCATTGAAGGTCTGGCGTCGTGACGCTGGGAGTTCTTTCTCCCAGCGCTGGGGCACTGGCGAGCCCGTGCTAGGGCGTTGAGTTTCTAGATTTCGCACCCCAGCGCAGTGTACTATTCACTTAAACAATATCACATGAACAGTATTTTTTACTGTTCACAACTACAGTATTTTTGAACTGTACTTCAAATTTGATTTTGCATTTGTAGATTTATGAGATGTAGTGATAAAAGTTATCAGTCTATATTATAAATTGGGGTTTATGAGATGCAGTGATAAGAGTTATTAGTCTGCATTATAAACCATGATTAATTTTTCTGTGTTAATAACCATAATGGGATCCCTATTGGTGGGGGTTAGTTGTACTTACATAGAAAAATTAATTAGTTGAGAATCACTCTTCTTAGGAGAATAGAGACCTAGATATAAAAATCTCTCTTAATTGGATTGAAGAATATTATATTATGAGATAATATTTTATTCTGATTAGTCTTGTCAATACGGTGTTAGACAAGTCATGTCGGCCTTTTTCTAATATTGCTACAGCATGAAGGTAGTATCGGTAGCATATATTTAATCATTGACAAGTTAATTTGGAATACACTTATCCAATATTGCTACAACGTGAGGATAATGTGTATTCATGATCAAGGGATAAGAGTTGCATGAGATGCAATTGACAAATGTTGTCTACCTATTGGGTTTACAAATGCCAATATTGTTACAGCGTGAGGCCCGAGTAAATTTCAATGGGATCTACTTTCCACTATATAGTTTAAAAGAGTTTAAACTATCGTCTTTCCGTTTGAGTGATTACCGGAATTATGTAAAGCAGTAGGAGGGCGTTTTAAATCAAAAATGTATAATTAGTATGCCTATGATTTAAAATGTTCTATTAGCAATTTAATGATCATTCTGCTTACATATCCCGTTATTTTGGTCTGTCAACAATAATGGCCACTACGAACCAGTTGGTGTGCATAGTTGATGTAATCCAACTCTAGGGTACTAGAAATTACTTTGATCGGCGGATGAATCTCAGAAATGTTTTGGACTCAAAAAACTTTGAATTTATTGTTGATTAAAGTTGCAAGATATTTCTGATAACACCTCTCTAGGGGATTGAATAGAGAGTGTGACTCTTTTTGCTCAAGGTGCTTCACTTTCTACTCCAAGTATATCTGGTGAGACCAGATGTGTAAGGAGAAGAAAATGAGGCAGATACTCAGGATAAATCCGCAGAGGCAACATTTATCCAAAGATCAACAAAAAAACGTGTAAATAGAAAGTGTTTCAACTACAGTAAGGTTGGGTATTGAAAATCTCTCTACCCTAAAAGCTTTATAATTGTCAGGAAGACTCTCACAGGTTTGTATTTGACAAACATAAACATTTCTAAGGCATATAATGCCAGTTCAAGCTAGGTATGAGATATTGCATGTCCCTCTCATGTCTACAATATGTTGCAAGGATTCAAAAAAACTTTAATGCAACAGCTTGTAAAAGTAAAGTTGAGAATAAGAAATGGTTATTTCTTGCAGGTCCAAGTTGTTGGACAACTTGACTTACTTCTTATATGCAATACAATAGTTGTATTGCATAATAAGTATAATGTTTTATTAAATAAATGTCAGTTAATAAATAGACATTATATACAATTAAAAATGTTTGTAGATCGGAATTCTTAAATCATACGGAGCTGTGGTATATAAGTTTAGGTCATATATGTTGGATCCGGTGCTTACGTGTCATTCCAATAGTATATGAATATTAATTGTGTAGTATTTATACAATAAATATTTCGAATAAAATTTGTTAATATTATATTTATATAATATAATGCTTGTAACATTACAAACATTGTTTGATCTGAAAGAGTTTAGATCTGATCTAAAGGAGTTTAGACCAGAACTAATAGTTAGCAAAGCTGAAAGTTATAAATGCTAATAGTTAGCACTATTAAGAGTTAGCAGGTTATAAGAGTCAGTGAGCTCTAAAAAGTTAGAATCTTGTCTGATGAACACTTGAAATTACACATTTAATAAGAGTTTTACATCATTGTTTTGTATTACTAGTGTATTTAATTTTCTTAACTTAAGTATGTTTACAATATTGTACTTAATTATCTTTTAATTATTTTGTTGTAGGTTCGGTAAAATGGGCATAACTTTCTACCTAAAGATCCAATTGGAGTGATTCTTGATCCTGTGATGAACTAGCTCAATGGGCTAACATATTATATTTCACAAAACATTTGAAATTAGAGTGTTTAGAGGGTGAAAATAGCCTAGAATATAACTGATCTATAGTACAGGCCCATAACTATAGCAATACATATCTAATACATATGAGACAACTCAATTTGAAAAGATAAGAGACTTATCTACAACTTTGATGTTTTGAGTGACAGCTAATTCAGATCACATCAATTCCAAATTGGATAATCAAATGAGTGCTTTAGTGATCATCAATGCAAATTATTTTGCTACCATTCTTGACTTTCATCATCCAAGTGGTTCCCTCCAAATTTGTCTCGATTTATCCATGTTTTTTTATAAATAGGTGGTTTATTTATGCCTAAAGCATGTAATTAGAAAGTTAGAATTTAGTTCAAAATACTTGTCATTTGTATCTATTTCTTTGTAATATTATTTCTCTTGTTTACTATTAAGTCATGTTATTCTTCTTCCATTTCTTTTCTTTTGCTTTAGTTTTATTATGTCCAGATAATTTTTTTTATGTTAAGGTGAAAGGATGAAACTCTTGGTAAGGTAATAAGATATTTTTAACACTTATTTATGAATTTAATGCTTCATTCTTAAGTTATGCAAATTTATATATGATGTATTTATTTTGTTTGTAGAATTAACACCATTTCTTCTAAAGTGGTGATTCTGGATTTATTATTAACAAACTTAATACTTGGCACAATAAATTTTTGAAACCATTTACAAGATTTAGTGTATATAACATTTCTTGTAAAGTGGGAGTCTTAATTTATTGTAGACAAATATAAAGATTGGCATAATAAATACTTGAACCCATTTATAAGATTTGATGTATAATAATTGAAAGAAATAAATACTAATCAATATATAAATGATGATGAACTTTAATTGCTATATTTTTCGGTTAGAACCTCTTTTGTGTGAGGATTCCAATTGAGTTATAAAAAGAGTTAAATATATTCTTACTTCTTATGCCAAGAGTGAATCCCCTTAACCTTAGCTTTTATTTGAATTGGTTAATTGAATTAATATTTGCAAACATCTTATGCTGCATTAATTATCTTAAAGGTGTTTATAATTTGTAATTTTAATTCTACTTCCCTATGGATCGACCCCGTTCTCATATATTCTGGATGTGTCATTGTTTATAATGGGACAAAGACCTGAGAGTATACTTGTAATGATATAGTTGCAATAGGTGTTAAGAAATATCATTATGTAAGTATGTCTCAAACATAATGTTCTTGATCTATGTTCACTAATGCGGGTCTATCGATGAATTCACATTATATAGATTAATGTATGTCTATATCTGACTAATTCAGATGGTTGTTCTTAGCTTACCATGAGCTTAAAGCTTGTATAGGTATACGGGTATCCAGTCAGGACTGGATACTGAACAGACTTACGAAGACCCCAATAGATATCCTATGAAGCCGTCAAAAGAATGTCCTCTCAAGTTGAGTAGTATTTGTAATCCTTTGACCTAAGTGCCACGGTGGTCTTGTGAGTGATCCATCATACTTTGGTTCCACATATGTCAAAGACCTTTCATGATCTGACTGCTATGTGTAGCTGGGTATGGTCCGATACTCATGGAGTCCAGTATGCGTAGATACGGGATTTGTCAGCTTACGTAGGTAAGTTATATATCCAATGCTCCAAGATTGTATTTCATAAAGTCTTGTGGCCACAAGCATAAACCCGGGAAAAGAGTTTTCAACGGGGTTAAACAATATAGCAAAAGTGTTTGCGTATATTGTTTATTGAGATACGAATCTGAAAATAAGATTATGGATGAACAAATGGGGATTTGACGGTGCTGATCTATATCCCCGCACATCCAGGGTATAAATGATGAAAGGATTATACGTATACATTATGACCTCTACTTGTATGGTCTAACACGTTGATTTGTAATATTCGTAACGTGTGCGTGGGGCATCGATTACGGATACATCGAATAGTTCCATTTGACAAATCGGGTGTAGACCTAGAGAGTCCCAAAATGAAATGTACTCTTTGAGCACTTGGGCAGTTTACCGTATTGAATGGTTCAATACAATATAATTCAGCAAATTACTAAGGTTAAGTTAACTAAAGTATATGGTTAAATGGTGGGACCCACTTTAGGTTAACTTGGTAACCTAGTAAGGATATAAATGTAATTTCACTTTATGATTATTTAATTGTTAAATAATTAAAATAAATATTTATTTATTTAATTGTTGAATAAATGATTTAACATAACTATGGTTAAAGGTTAATCATATAGTTAAGTTAAGTTAACCTTACTTAATGGTTAAGTAAAGATTAACCTAAACATGGTTAAGTTAGTTAACTATAGTTAAAATATTTAAATATTTATTTAACTTAAGGGTTAAGTTAAACTAACCTAACTAAAGTTAAATGTTAACTATGGTTAGGTTATGTTAAATGAAATATAAATGAAATTCAAATTAGTTTAAAATTTATGCATTAGTATATAAAGGAAAATGAAATTCAAAATTCAAAAGTTTTAGGTTTTTAGATTTTGCATTTTTGGTAGCCATTTTAATTTGAAAAATTGGAATTCTTTGTTTTGTGTTTTAAGTGTCAGAACAACAAAAAAAATATATATAAATTGTTACTAAATGTAATAACTAAAAAGGAGATTTGTTTTAATTGTTCAAGAGTTGAACAAAAGATAAAATAAATTAATTTGATTTGATTAAAATAAATGATAAGTGTTTTTGGTTGGCTAGAAAATTAAGAGAGAAATGAAGAACGAAAATTAAAATGTTTCAAGAGTTGAAATCATTTATATTCATCATCGTCTCAAATTAATTTAGCCATTAAAACGTGAATTAAATTTGTTTTTATTCAAGAGTTGAATAAAAGGAAAAATAAATTTAACGAAGTTAAAGAGTTTAACTTTGAATCAAGTTTAAGAGTTAAACTAAATGTTGGATTAACATACTATCATTCTAGACAATCAAGCCCACACTTGTTGATTGCTAGGATTGATCAAAGTTTCATTTTATGGTGGGCTTCAAGCAAATTAATCCAAAGGCTTCATAGGTTAAATTTCTCAATCTCGTTTTTTCATTTGATAAATATGTATTACATGTGTTCATTGTATTAATTTTTCTTCCGCTGTGCACATATATGTATGAGATATGTATATTTTTTCTATGATAAACACATCCCACATGCAAGCACCCTAGAATAATCAACACCCAACAATATAGGTGTGAGACGTTTATCTGTCTGGTTAAGGTTGGTTGGATTCCTAATCTGACCATAAAGACTTAACTAATTTATAAATAATATATTCATGGAGATGCTCAAACATACCAGAATGTACATCACATCCCTTCGATTAGATTGAGGAAGTGAATACATCAACAATGAGTTTTTCTGTTTGTTTAATGAAGAATGAGATTCTCACTCACTATAGTCATCCGGATAGTCCACAATATAATGATGTTTTGGTGAGGAAAAATTGCACTTTATTACATATGGTCCGATTGATAATAAATGTTACCGATTTATATTTGTTAGTATTTGCTCCAAAGACAACTGCATAATAAGTAGAGTTCTACCAAAAATTGTCCTTTCTATTCCGTATGAGGTACAGAGATGAAGGAAGTCGTATCTTAAATATGTTAAGACTTGGGGTTGTCATGCTTATGTAAGAGTTGCGCAGCAGGGTATCTTGTTTTGTAAAAGTTAGTCAGCAGGATAAACAACATCCAAGAGGTATATGTATAGGCTCATTGTGTATCCTGTGAATTCAATAGAATACTAGTTCTATGATTCATAGAAGTGAAGTGTGTTCGTTTCTCGGTTTACCACTATCCTTGAGGAAGAGTTTCTCACAGATCATGGGAATCATAGAAAGATTGAACTTGGTAAAGTCAATCTAGTAATCAATGAACCAAGGATGTGAACTCAGGCTCAATTAAGCAGTGACCTTTTAGCACATCTCCAAATAGGTCGAAAAGGATGTCTAGGTCACCTATTAGGTATATTTGATGTTTGAATGTGAACTTGGAGATTTTTTGGTAGAAGAAAATCATTCTTGACCTATAGCGAGATGATGTCAGACATCGATTCAAAAAACGGCAAGAAGCCAAGTAAATAAATATTGACTCTATGCATCAAAATTAAGTCTGGGAATTGGTTAAACTACCCATGGGAATTGTTCTCATTGGTTGTAAAGAGTTTACAAAGAGGTAGTGGGAGCTAGATAGAAGGTAGAGACCTTTTAGGCTCTATATTGGTTCTAGAAAAGTAATCCTCAGTGATCTGGGATTAATTAATAGGAAACCTTTGAACCAATATTGATGTTAAAGTCAATCAGTATTGTATTGGCTCTTGCAGCACATTATAACTTTGAAGTTTGGCAAATAAATGTAAGGACGGTATTCCAAAATGGATACCTCGAGTAAGAGATATTCATGGAATAGGCTAAAGATTTTACGTCCAGCCAGACTTCTGGTCTGGTGTGCATAAAAGGTCAGTAGGAGTATGATTGTATTCTTGATGCTCTTTGTTGATAACATACTAGTCATTGGGAATGATGTCGGTATGTTATAATTGATCAGAAGTAACTCGTAAGAATTTTCATGAAGGATTTAGGAGAGGCTTCCTTTATAGTAGGTATAAAGCTTTATAGAGATAGAGCTAGAAAGCTGATAGGACTCTCCCAAATTATTTCACATCAATAGTGCCCTAAAAAAGGTACAGTATATTAACTATGAGTTAGTTAACGTATCTTTTAGACCTGATGTTCATCTTTCGAGAAGAGTGTCTCTTCAGATGGAAGATGGGAGAGTTAAAGTGTCTAACACACCAGATACATCAGCTCTTTAGAGATTGATGTATGTTATGATGTGTTTGAGACCTGAGATCAGTTTGGTCGTAAGAGTTACAAGCCGAGTCTAGTTTGATTCAGGTGACTGCCACTAGATGGTAGTCAAACATATCCTAAGGTACTTTGAGGGTACAAAACATAAGTTTCTCAAATATGAAGTAAGTAACTTACAAATTAGAAGACGTATGAAATCGGACTTCTAGTTTGACCTAGATGATAGAAAGTCTACATCTGGGAATGAACTCATTCTCAATAGTACTAGGGGAGTTGAAAATGCACCAAACTGGAATTCACTGCTAATTTATTATGGGCGCAGCGGAAGCAGCATTGAGGATTCATAGGATTATCGCTGGCCTTGGAAGAATTCTAAGACAGATGGATCATATCCCATAAGTTTGCGACAAAACTAGGCCATAATACAAGTCGAAGTGCCAATAGAACACCAATACTCTAATTATGTTAAGAGAAGTCTCACATGACTAGAGGGATCTTGGCTAAAGGAGATGTGATTATTTGTAGAAGTGCTCTATAAATAATTTAGCAGACCCACATTAATCCCGTACTGGATATGGGGCTGTTATTCTAGCTCACCAAGCCCACCATGTTGGTGATTAGAACTGCCCGTGAGTTAGTCTCTATACTGACTCCGAGGAAATACTTGTATAACGTTACATGTTACGGTGAGTTCTCTACCCTACTAATATATTAATATATTTTATTTATTGTATATTTTACGCTTCCGCCGTGTTAAATTTATATACGATACGTATTTTAGGCAATAGGCACAATTGCACATATATACACCCACATATATTAGATCCCCGACAACAGTTATGACCTCAGCTTGTATGGTCTAACGCACTAATTTATAATATTCATGACATGTGCGTGGGGCATCAATCACGGACTCATGGAAGAGTTCTATTTGAGAAATCGAACGTGGACCTAGAAAGTCCTATAATATGAAGTGTACTCGTTGTACACTAGAGCAATGTACCAGATTGAATAGTTCAATCTAGTAAATTCTAGCAAATCGGGATATTTATTTCAGGTTCCCTCAGGATATACTAGTGTCAAGACTTAAGAGTTAAGTACATAACTTTGTTAACAATAGTTATTGACCAATGGATAACGACACGTGGCACATTGTAGGTCATTTATTGTTTGACTTTAAAATTACCAAAATGACCTTCCTTGTGAGACAAGTAAAGTCATTTATTTATTCAAAAATATTTTAAATAAATAAATGTATTAATAATTGTTATTAATATTATTTATTAAGTCAAACAATTGTTATATTAATGAATAGCACATGTTTATTTGTTATTAAATAAATAAAAGAAAACATGTGAATAGCCAAGGAAATCGTAAGCCATGCCTTGGTGGAGGCGCGTGAAGACTTGCAAAAATAGGAGAAATTAACAAATGAAGTTGTTTTCATTTGTGACATGGTGAACATGACCTGCCATTATAATTCAAAGAAACAAAAGTTGTTTTGTTTCAACATATTAAAGGGAAAAACATAAAGGCGTGGCTTAAAGCTTGGTAGGGGCTGGTTTTAACTTCAAAATTGATCAAAATGTTCATCATTTGCTTTATATTATTCAGCCACCTCACAAACAAATTAGAGCACATATTTTTGTTTTATTTAATTTGATTAAAGAAAAGGAAAACATAGGCAAATTGTGGAGGCATGCTTCACCATACATGGTAGGGGCAAGTGTTGGCTACATAATTAGAGGGAAAATTTATGTATAAATTGAAATTTTCCTTTATTTTGTAATGGAATAGTTTAGCCAACTAAGGGAGAAAGAGAGAGATTAGTGTTTTTTAACAAATGTTGCTCTCTATTAACATTATTCATCTTCTTCCTCATCTAAGCTTATAGTCGGCCATGAGTGAGCAATTAAGAGTTTATTTTTATTGAGTAAAGAGTTGAATTAACAAATACAAATTTAATTGCTTAGAAACAAATGTAATTAGTTAAATAATAATCTTAAGCTTAAAAAGTTTATGTTATGGTTAAAGAGTTAACCATTTGGTGTTTAAAAGTTAAACACCATTACTGAAAATTAGAGTTGCCATTTTAGTGATCCAAGCCCACCCCAGTTGGATTCTAGAATTATCAGTGAGTGCGCTTCGTGGTAGACTCTGGTTTGGTAATTTTCAAAGGCTTGACAAGTAATTCTCGATTCTTTATTTTTATTATAGTAATGAAACTTAAATTTTAAATGTGTTTGTTGCACTAGAAAATTAGATTTTCGATTCTACTGCGCTTAATTTATGTATATAATGCATAAATTGCATTGTGACGAACACATACTACATGCATGTACCCTAGTGAATTAGCACATTTTCAATTTTCTTATTGGCAATTTTGCCACATGTATATATTGATTTTTGCAAGTGTAATTTTTTTTTTTGCTTGGCAATTTTGCCATATGTATATATTAGTTTTTGCGACTAGATTAGTTGTCTTGGGTACGACGTATTGACTATCGGGTTTTAATTTTGACGACAAGAATAGTCGTGTTAGGTGCGACATATTGCCCATCGGCTTATTTACTTTTCTGCAAGTATTTTTCTTGCGGTTATTTATTTCGGGTGCCAATATGTTCTCAAGCGCTTATTTATTTTTATTTTTATTTTTTTTGCGCAAATATATACTCAAGTGGCTTTTTTTATTTTTTTTCGTGAGTATGTACTTAAGTGAATTTTCATTGTTTGCGCAAGTATGAACTCTAGCAACTTTTTCATGTTTTTGCGCAAGTATAAACTCTAACGGCTTTTAGATTGTTTGTGCAAGTATGAACTCTATCGGCTTTTTATTGTTTGCGTGAGTATGAACTCTTTAGCGTCTTATTCATGCACAAATATTTTTGTGAATAAAAAAATATAAAACTTCTTATATATTTTTGCACAAGTATAAACTTATTAACGTCTTATTCATGCACAAATATTTTTATGAATTAAAAACATAAACTTCTTATATATTTTTATGGGAATATAAACTCTTTAGCGTCTTACTCATATGAAGCACGAGTTATGAACTCTTCAGCGTTTTATTCATATTTTGCGCGAGTATAAACTCTTTAATGTCTTATCAATATTGTACGCGTATATTTTTATGAATAGAAATATAAATTTCTTTTATAAGAAAGTAGAGGTATCTTATGACATCTTGCGTTTCTTGTGACTTTATTGACATTTGGCTCACTTAGGTCTGGAGGTCTTTTTTGGGAGCAAATTTCTCGACTTGTAATGCCATGACTTCATTGATATTCAATTTGTCTTTTTGCTTTCTTTCTCTCATTTATTCCTTCTTTTCTTTTTGCATATCCCTCTGAAACTTGCTATAGTTACCATTTGGTGGAATATTTGCATCTTCATTGATGGAGATGGTAATGTCAATGTATTTATATTCTTTTCTTCTTTTAGGTTGATCTGATAACATCTTCTTACTACTTGTTAATCTCTTTTTATGGTAGCGCTTCCCCAGACATATTTTATGTTTCTTCTTATGAATCGAGTTTTCCTTCATGTTTCTTTTTCGTTCTTGGTGAAGCCTTCATCATTGGGCCTAATACTAATAGTGAGAATCTTTAACTTGTTGGAAGATATCATTTTTGTGACTTTTTTGAAGTAGCTTTAAGGAGATGCTTGTATATTGGTTTTTAAGATTTGTTTATATATTAGTCTTCACCATTTTTTGAAAGCTCGAAGCTACTTTGAGGAGATGCTTGTATATTATTCTTCAGGAGATGCTTGTGTATTGGTCTTCACCGTTTCTTTGAAATCTTCAAATATTTTTTCTGCAACAAAGTTTTCATTGTATTCATCATCGTCACCTCCATAATTATCACTTTAATGAGGTTCTTTGTTATTGTTGGGTTTGCCATGTATGTACAGCGAGTTTATTGGTTAAAGAGTTATGATTTCTACTTCTTCTGGTACAATGTTGAGAGTGGAGATGTTTCATCATCGCAACTTTTTGAAATAGAAAATGCTTCATCTTTCATAACATATTTGGCCAGACACCTGTTTGCGCTAGGTTGTCAATTTGTATCCTTAATTATCTGCAGTCATTTTTGTTGTGCATATGATTGTTGTGGTACAAGCACTTTTTTTTTTATCTCGCTAATTTATTGGGTCATTTATTAGTAGCGGATCGCGAAATAATCTTTTGTGCTTGTTATCAAACTAGATCTTCTCTGCTAGAGTATTGAAGGTTAGTTTAGATACTTGCTAAGTGTTAAAGCTTGATCTCTTTCCTTGATTTCTTGTTGATATGAGAGCTTTTACCCTTTATCTATAATTTGGCCTAGTACTAGGTTCCTCTTGGACTTTAGGCTGAGTTATGGCTTTTATTGTCACTCTATGACTTCTGCTTCAAGCGATCCTCTTCTATACGAATAAAAGACTCTGTACGCCAAAATGATTCTTTCATGTTTCTTGTGGGTTATCGCAGAAGGTCTTCATAGACATGAGTATTTGGTAGTAATCCCTTGAAGAAGGCTATAGAAGGAAAAGCATCATCAAGATTCTTGATCTTCATATACATCTCCCTAAAACGCTTGACATAGTATTTTAATGCTTCTTTGAGTTCTTGCTACACAATAGATAAGTTGAATACATTGACTTTATGCTGATGAGTTATTAGAAAATAGGTGACAACCAGCTCGCAAAAGTTGCTGAAGGACTTGATTGATCTTGGAGACAAGTTCTAAAACCAAGTCATGGCATTGCCAATCAGCGTTAGAGGGAACAACTTGCACTTCAACACTTCACTGTAATCTTCTAAAGACACAATCTGGTTGAACGAATACACGTGACTGATTGGATTTTATCTTGATCTTAATGCTTTCAGTATACCTTATCACTATTTTGAATATTTGAGGAACCATATTAAACTTGACAAATGAATTCACGTGTTTAGCCTATAATAGTTTAATGCATGACCATAGGGTAATAACTATGAGTTCCAGCTAAAATAGACATATAGTTAGATGGCATGTATGGTTTGATTTAGACTTGTTCTTAATGAATTGCATCTTATTCAGATTACCATAGACATATAAGTAATTGTAGAGTGTGATATAATCATTCAACCATCGACATAAGTTTATGATGAGATTAGTATTTAGGCAATCAATTGGTATTAAAAGAATAATTAAGGGATTAATGAATTCAATAAAATACTAAGAGATTAGTTGAAACCCTAAATTGCATCTCAATTAGTGAATTCAATCTTTAATTACTTTTGTTATTAAATTAAGTTAAGTGTTAACAGTAAACCAAATGAAAACAAAATAAAATAGAAAATTATTTAAATGAACTTGTCCTTAATCTAGGCCAAATGAGAATAAACATGAAAAATGGTAGGGCACAAGCAAATGAGGACTTTATGGTATAGTTTGCAAAAATTGGCTAATAAAATAAATGGTAACATTATTTTTTGTAAAGTACTTTATTTGTTTTTATTTTTTTTAGGAGTTTAATATAATAAATGGTAACATTTTTTTATGTATAATAGGCAGATCTGGATATGAAGATCGCTAGAAAGTAAACCTTGTTAACTCCTAACGTTCTACAAGTCAAGGTAGCCATGTCAATAATAAGTGCTAATTAATTAGCTTTTGGTATTTTTTGTTATTGCAAGAGAAAATTAAGTTTTATTATTTTGCTGTAACTTTTGTTAACTAACACGTGTTAGCCGTTTAGCATTGCCAACAAAGTAAAACTATGACTTTAAACATTATAAAATTAAATTTCTTATTAAAAAAGGAGGAAAAATCTATTTATTTTCCTTATTTTTTTATTTTATAGCCAACAATTAAATTTTCTGATTGAGTAAGATCTAAATACAAAATTTGTGAAATAAATGAGGCTGCTAGAGTGAGGTTAGTATTATGCTCCTTTAATTCTTGCTCTAAAAAAATAGATAAGCTCTTATACCTTCACATGCTTAAATAAATACTAACTCATAAATAATATATTATATAAATAAATTCATTCAATATATTATGTAAGTAAATTTACTTATAGTAATTTTATTCAAGTAAATCACTAATAGTTAATACATAGGTAAATTCATTTTATGATGTATTCTAACCACAAAGATTTCTCAAAAATTAGTTTGAATCCTTTTACAATATAAGGTCAGTGATATAATCCTTTAAAAATTTCAATGAGATTTAAATAATAGTATTTATATCACTTGATGTTAGTCGGAAAAAAATATATAACAAGCAACCACAAATTACCAATTTTAACTCTAAAAAAAATCTAACATCTCATATGTTAGATAAATAAATTTCAAAGTGTCAACTAAAATATTATGTTACATGCCATTCTATTACTCTTTACAAAAATAATTTGCGTCTACCTCTAGTGCGGTGGAAATTTTTAGAATTATCCATTTGTTCCTGTTTATTATTTTGACCAACATTAGTGGTGGATTTAATGGTACTAGGAACATTTCTCAAACATTCATAGTATAATTCTACATCAATTTTAACTCTATCCCTCACCTTATTTTCATGTCCATTGATAAGATGAAGCACAAGACGAAATCTTTCTTCTTCTGAATTATACTATAACAAAATATAAATGTCAACATTAGTAGAAATAAATTCAAACTTTTGAGCACCAACGTGTATGAATAACTTGAAAATAAAATACCTCATAATTTGACAATAATATATCACATGGTGTCTCCATGTATTTCATCACGAACATGCCATAGTCATATCTATTTGGTTGTTTTGGAACATTACCAAGATAAAATATACAAAACTCGGCTATACCCCAATCTAGAGGATAGTTTTAGGTTATATCATTGAATAATAGTAGTTTCAATGCCCGTAACTATAATAATTCAATATTAGTAAATTGTATGTTGCATCCAATTGGTAAAAAGATAGAAATAAAAATTTAACTTATAATTTCTTTAACTATCTCCTCTTGACGTTGTCTTTGCCTAGCATCCGGTAAAAGATACCAAATCTCAACAATTTTATCTTTAACAATTAAGATTGCTAGATACCAATGTTGTATATAGTCATCATACACAAGAACAAAAATCTATATCATAAATAACATTGTTACGGATACATAACATGATTCAAACAATCATTACAATAATTTAAGTATAGTATGTAGAAATCTTTGTATAAATATATACGTTTCTTACTTTTTCACACATTTTAAGCCTTGACATAAACATTTCATGAATTCTATGCTTGCAAACAAAGTCCTCCATGTCTGACTTATCTGTTGGTTGCATATTAGCCACCACTATTTTCTATACAAATTTATGTCATAAATTAGTACATGAAACTAGAAATATATAACCTTAAATAACTAATTCTTATAGCATGGTTCATATATTTGATTTAAACTTATCGCAAATCGAGTAGTCAAATACCAAATACAAGATTTATATGTTTATTTTGAATTCTCTTTATTAGTTAAGTACTCACAAAACAATTTATAATCTGAACCAAAAAAAAAAGATCCATGCATTACAAAAAAAAGTAAACAATCTGAAAGCTAATTTTCATGTAGTCAAATTAAAAATTAAATATATCTTACCTCGTCTATTATTCTTTCTCTAGGTCTTAAAGAGGATATTATACTTCTAGTAATAAGATGATGCCCAGTATCCACTAATTTTTTGTTGCATTAATAACGCACTACAATTATTATTTATTCATTATTAAGAGAAAATGTTAAAAAGTTTCAGAGTCTTGATGTACAGTAATGAAAGATACTACCTTCCATTTAGATCTTTTTTAAATATATATTGCAAAATTTTCAAATCTTCTTCTGAAAGTGAACTTCCAAATTTAAATGAACTTGTTGACCCAAAAAAGTGGTTCTTTAGATCAACTAGCCTTAAATTTGTTTAAAGGGGAATCGAACTTCGGGCCTTGTCTGGGCCAGATCAATGAGTACAGACTTGGATTCCCTATTTTTTGCGAGCTGAAGAGTAGGACCTGCAACGACAACATACACACAAGCTCAACGATGGTCTCACTAGAGGGGTTCCGATAAAGACGTTCCGATGCTTAAGTCAGAAAAAATGATATTTTTTTTTGTCCCCTCGTTATGGAAAAATATGACAAATAAGGAAGTAAAATCCTCTGGAGGAGGAGGGTACCTTTTTCTTTCTCTCTTTATCTTTTCTAGAAAAATTTTATCATCCTCTTCATATCTTTCTCTTTTAGCTTTTATAGTGATGACCTTTGAAGGACTTTTTTGGAATTTCTTCTGCATTATTTCTGTCTTGCGCCAGATATTTTCTGGTGTACTTCTGACACACACTAAATACTTTCGTACTGCCCTGCTTGATATGCGCCAAATATCTTTTTCACAGATTTTGTCTCCGTTTTTACCCTATGTCAGATGTTACTTTCGATGTGTTAAGCATATTTCCTGGGTTTGTCTCTGTCAGCCTTTTTGGTTAGAGGCAAGCTTATTTTGGTCGGCCCGGGTCGGTACCTGCTCGACCGTAGTCGCAATAGCGTCAGTATATGCCGAACAAGTTTTGTCATTTAGCCGACCAAATTCCTTGCATCCGCACCGATTTTTGCTGCTTTGTCAAATTTAAGCCCATTGGCCATTGCTTTTGGGCCTGCCTTGGTTGGATTCTAGACCTTTGGGCCTGAGGGCCAAAATAGGGGGATTCTTGAGGGGGAAACATAACTATTAGGAAAATTTTTGCAACTCTTTTTTTCCTTTGTATATTGTTCATAAAGAGAGTTTTGATATTGACTGAGCTTTTGTAATCGTGCTTCTTTAACTTGAATGGAATTTCGTTCAATTGATGATAATCCATCAACAAAATGAACCTCATTTGTGTTTTCATCCGGCAAAAGCAACAATTACAAAGTTTAATTATTTGAAGTTAAATAAATTATTATTATTAATAATTTGTACTATCAATCATTGTAGTTTCCAATATATGATCATACCTTTATAGCAATAATGTTGAGGGAATCTAGAATACACTTCCCTTCCTTATTTCTTAATAACTCTTTTAAATTTACTTTTTCAAGTACTTCATTTTCTTTTTTGTCAACCACCTTAGACTTTGATGTGACATTTTTTTTGTTTGATTGATCATGACTTTTCATCTTTTCATTGAATGGGTTGGATTGCTTTGGGACTAAATGCTCTTTAACTATTTTAATTATTTGTTTTACTCGTTGAACCAATACATAACTATCCAAATTGTCTTTCTTTAGATCACCAATTGTATATTGCAAATTAGCAACCGTTAACCCAATACAATCAACTTTTTGATTCAATAGTGATAATTCTTTCTCACTATTACATTTATGTAATTGTTCTTCATGCTTCTTATTCACTTCATAATCAAATATTTTTTGGTATGTGATTTTTTGGGGATGTTTTTGTCTCACATGAACCTAATAGAATCCAAATGACATTTTAAATTGTTTTTCAATAAAATTATATTTTACCTAATTACAAATAAATAATGAATATGTCGTACCTTCGTGCTACCAAAACTGTCATTCTTCTTAAGAAAACTCATAAAGTTATGTACATCTTTATCAAACTATGATTGTATAGGAGTAGGACATTTATTAATAGATATGTGAGCAAATTTTACTTTATCTAAATAAAAAAGCTTTAATATCAACAACATGGTTAATATAGCAATATAATTCCTATAGGCAACTGCAGGAACGATTTTAAAATTTTTATGTCTATTTTAATTTAGCAACAAGATGGTATAAGAAAAATACCTCAATTGCAAATTTTCATGGATGTTTTCTGTTAACACCAACAAATCTTCCACATCGTATCTCCCACCAATTGACTACTCATATGGGCGAGTTGATAAATTGTAAAAAATCTAATTCTGTGTTCTTAATTTTTCTCTCTAGAAAAATAGCCCAAAAGAAGCACTAATGAAAAATACGTTAAATTGGTTCTAAAATCTTTTTTATAGTACAAGAATCTTTATGTTATCTAAACTATTAATCCTAATAGGATTATGATAAAATAATATCTTTATATTATTTTAATTTAAATAATTAAAAGGATAAATATTATATCTAATATTATCTTTAATTAAATAATTTAGATAATTAATAATTATTTAATTATTTTAATTTAATTAAATAATCTAATTATTTTAATTTAAATAAATAATCTAATTATGTATTTAATTCTATAAATATTATGGATTGAGCTAGTAATTGATTGAGTCCAACAAGTTTAATCAAATTAAACATGGGCCAATCAAATTAATTAATTGGTTATAATAAATTTAATCAAATTAAACTGAGGTCAATTAATATTTTAGATCTAACAATTAATTCAATAGTCAATTTTAGTGTTTATGGAGTTAGCATAGGGACCTGATGGACCTACAAAATTAAGCTCTAATAAATTAAATCATTTGATTAAACTCTGTAATCAATATGATTTTATTTATTAACTTATATTATTCCACTAAAAATATAAAGTTGAACTCTTAATTTTGCAGATAAATTATAAAACAGAAAACTGTCTTTATCCATTTAATAATCATTTCATATAGATCAATTCTCCACAAGTGTTCATAATTAGAGTTAGGTCAAGTGTCCGTTAACCTATCTAATTACATCTTTATCATTGATCCACATTAATCCTCTTTTGAACATTTAATTTGTGAAATTCATAAATTTATTTTTATTTTCTTTAACTCTTAAAAATAACTGAGCACTCATAATGTTCAAGACCAGAATCAATTATCAAGGAAACAACTTATCTAACTTCCTTTCGGAAGGAATGGATTCTATATCTGTAAGAAATGTTCCAACTATCCATTTTGTTACATTTCTAAAATACTTAATAATTGACTGAAAATATTTTACAGTGTTTTCTTTGTAAATTAATAAACATAACTCAATAAATAAGAGTTCATTAATCACCCAGGATTAAGATTAATCCATATATGATTATATTGTAATAAAACAAATTCTCTTTACTAACGGAGATTAATAGATAATTAATTTTATCGTGGTCCAGTCCTATATAATCAACATTATACAAAGTACCTCTATTTTCTATGTCAACACATAGAATGGTCCGAATGACACAATTATATATAATATACAAATAGACCGCACTTATAGTTTATCAAAATGAAGTTTCCGTCTTCATTCAGACTAAGGACGAGTTTAAATTATTATGCTTAAACTTAATCCTCTCGTATATAACTATTATATACTAAGTTTAAGGTTACATATAATAATTAATAAATTTCATGATATTTGAATAAAACAATCATAATTGCAAATATAATATTGAATGAATAGCCTCTATTAATTATTTTCAACAGTATCTAAATACAAATAATTATGCTTTAGGGCACACTTCCAACAACAACAATATAGCAACACAGTAAATATAATGTCATATTTATATAAAAAAATGTCATAGGTATGTAAAAGAAAAATTTTATTACCTCTAAAAATAGAATACAACCATTAACATATTGTTATCGTCTCTCCTTAAATTTTTTGATGCCATAGACAAAACCGTTAAATGCCTACGTCGCCCAATTTTTCTCTTTTATGATTTTAGTATTTTTCAATAGAACCTGATAAGTAGGTAACAAATAATTTCCAAATTAGGAAAAATAATTGTCAAAATTATAAACAATACAAAACTTCTCTTAAAGTCATCATTCACTTCCTTACTACTGACCAAATTCTCCTCCAAAGTTTTCAACATAATGTATCCATTTTTATTGCAATACTTATTATTCATATTAATCATATCGTTAACATCCACATCTACATCTTCGCCACCATCTTTAATCCTTATATTGACATATACTCTATCATCTTTAATCCCTATGATATACTCAAAATCTTGTGCAGAGATTCTAAAAGTACTCCCATACAAATAAATACATTATGTACAAGGATCATACATTTCAACTAACCATGCACATAAGTATCATCTCAATCGCCCACACTTGATATTAAGAAGACTACCAAATCCTAACTCAATAATCACTTTCTTTTGCTAATCTAATAATTTTACAATCAATGTTTTAAAACGATTTGGGGTACATCTTGTAAGAATTTCTTCCTTCTTCTCACCATCGTATTTTTCTATCTTATTATCTACTGAATTATTATCATTCTAGCTATAATGAGCCTTATCTTCCTTACTCAAGCATTTGCAATGATTCCCTAAATTTATCATTTTCTAAAAACACAATTAAAAGGTATCTCCAATAATAACTCATTGTATTAAATCAAATTTAATAAATCGTCAAAGAATTTCTCATAAAAACTATTCACCTTTTTATTTACTTTAATCACTTGATCCCGCAATGATTTTGCTTCCTTCTTGCTACATTAAATTACACAAAACTTCAAAGTTAGTATAATATGGTTATGTTATGTCATGTGGCTTAATCAAATCAAACACATAAAACCAAATACACGCATAAAGACTTACAAAAACTCAATCCAAGGTCGTGGTCTTTTAGAATTAGAACTCTTTTAACTTCTATCTTCACTCTCCTTTATGTCAACATTCTTACTCCCATTACTGTTAGTTTCAAAATTTCTTTTCCTCTTGTCTTTCATCTATATAATTTAATATTCATCTATCTACTGTATGAATATTAAATATGACAAAGCGCATGCAACATAAAGAAATTTAAAATAAAGAAACACATTTTTTGAGTAATGTAGATGAACGGAACAAGTTTTTAGTTTAATTCATGGTCTGATAATTAAAATCAATAGTACTTGTCATGAGAACTACAACCGTTTTGCAGGCTCACGATATTATTTGTCATAAAAATCTTATTAAGGAATGTGAAGAAGAAGTAGGAATACCTAGATCCATATCCCATGGGTAATCTTTCTCAGGTTCCTAGATTTTAAGTTTGGTCTTAACCATATTCAGAATTCTTATCTTATATTTAACCTCACTGTAAAAGTTTCACAATTGAAGATTCTGATACAACCATATCATCTTCTCTCTTATGTGTGGTTAATTATTCTAATGGTTCAAATATGAATCTTTCATAGCTATACTAGTAGGTGTTGTTTCCTATAGGGACATTGAAGGGTGTAGATATAAAATAGATGTTCTATTTTGTTACGATTTGAAACTACTTAAAGATTTTATTCCTAAGAACCAAGGTAATGTCACTCAAGCCTGTAACACATTGAATTCATTTTCTTTAATGGTTAGAAGGTATAAAATGCACTTTCTTAATCTGTGAATTTAAACTACATAATTTAAACAAACAACTCCATTGATGACACTCGATAGTTTAACTATCCCTACAAGTTTGAAACAATTTACATATTAGTGTTCACAATAGCAATCAATTAACTTATACCATCAATAACTTACAATTTTAACTGAATGAAATATACAACCACCTAGAAGCTTGAAGTTGAAACCATTATTAGAAGAATACTTTAATACTCTTTCCAAGTCATCACCTGAAAGTGCATGTATATGCCTATAAATAAACAAGATAATATCAATTTGGCACGAATAGAAGGAAAAATATGAAGCATATCAAATGTAACATTGTAAAACTAAGACCACTGAAAAGAATGTAGTGTGAGGTTTCACAAACTTTGCGGATACTATAGCATGAACAAAGATTGCCTCTTTAATTGTAGAAAAAATGAACTCAACTGTTGGATGTCCTCTCTTAAAAAAGAAAAAACAATAAATTAAAATCTGCCCCAAAAAATAATCTAACATGATCTGCCAACTTCAACAACTAAAGCCACAATCAGCTAGTAATACACAGATATGGGAATCAAAGGCACCCGCATATTAATATCTTGTACAAATATCTATCCATTGAAAATAATAGTTAAATTAATGTCGTGAAACCAATGAAAATAAATAATGCTCATCAATGAGTGTTAAAGAATGTGCATTTGTTAAAAGGACTAATTAAATAAATTAATTAAAAGTTTGCAAGGATAAAAGAGAAAAAAATGAGAACTACAAAACATTTGCCAAAGACCAAATGATACTCTATTATAATTTGCAAACCCACAAGCTGTAAAACGATCAACCTCAATAACTTTAATAATTGTTTTGATATTTTATTAAAATTATTAACTAATAAAATAATTAATTATTAATTACGGACATCTCAACTGACCTAATTGGAATGAATGTAGAGAATTGTTCATTATTGAATACCCGTGGCATTGGGTCAATATAAGAGAAAAACACATGGTAAGTGTATCGTTTGGAAGAGAGTAGATATTAAGAATACTAAAACATGTGCTTGATTTGGGGTGTTTTTAGAGAAAAGAAACCTAATAGCATCAAATAAAAATATTTGGTAAAACACATCCCTAATTGTACAAATCTTTAGTCAGAAGCTTCTCAATATTTTTTTTTTATTTTAGTAGTTCTTAGCATCAAGTACCAAATATTTTAATTGTAGGATACAGTAGTCGTTTCGAGTAGGGTAAGAGTTGTTATCATTAGAGTTGGTGCAAACACTGCCATGGGCAGCATATGTGATTCCATGTTACGGACAAAAGATGTAAGCACTGCCAATTTTAAAATTTTGCTAATGTTTTATTCACAAGAAGTATCCTTTGCAAATTTCTTTCGTTGTCATGCATATGCATTATCTTTCTATATTCAAATTCTATATTTTAATTTCTTGTACTCTTAACTTGCTTCAAATTTTTAAATTTGTTCTCATATATCAATGGATTCAAAAAAAAAACCTTCTTTCACATATACATTTGAAATTTAATTGTTAGAGATATTTATTAGGCTATTATGATATTAAAATAATTAAATAATTAAAATAATTAAAACAAAAATTAGGATATTGTATTATACCTGTTAATTGAAGGATGGCGGCTAGTGGATGGAGTTTGACTAATGGCAGGCTATACAGCAAATTGAGGGCGGCAAGACATCGATAACTGTTAATTGAGGGCTTTGCGGCGGCGTTCTCTTCTTACTTGAACAAGTTGATGGTGCGGCGTGCTTTTGGCTAAAATGAATTATCGATCGTCGAATCCGATGATGGAGAACCAGTGAGATGTAGGTCAGGGAGGAAAAAGATGATTTTTGCTTTTTTTTTTTTTTTTAATAACATTAGACGGTTTGTGACTTTGAAAGACGGTTTTATTCTTTGGATAAATAATTACCACTACAGCCAATTTTTGTTTTATTTTTTGATTTTATAGTCTACAAAGCCGGTTGATTTCTTCATAATTCTTTAAATATTAATTTATTTTAATAAATATTATATACCATCAAATAATTCTATAGTTTCAATTTGTCTACGGTATTAATATAATTTTATTCTAGTACAGTAGAATGCACCTCTTTATTATTATTTATATTAAAAAAAAAATACCTCCCCAAATTTATCGGCGGTTAAGGGTGGCCGATGAGTGATGAATTTTGACTTTGGGAATCTCTCGACGGTTACCGATATTCAAGATCCACTGAAATTAAAAACAAACAAACAAGATGATGAGAGTATAAGTACTTGGATTTGTATCTCTAGACTCTTCGTTTCATGAGTTACGATTACTTTTGAAGAAAAATAGGCAACTTCATCTTACTATGAGAGTGTTGAATTCGCGTCTTTTAATAGACGTTGATTGTAGATCGATCGGTTGCTCGTAGTTGTAGTCGAAGCTATACTCTTGAAATCTTGTACTGAAAAGAGCTAAGAACGAAATTCCACAAGTAAGTTAAGACGACAGAAATGTATTTATCCCTCCCATTGATTGATAAAATTTATTGACTTTGTTGTGGTCCTTAAATAATTTATATTACTAAAGCCTGCATGGAGGCTGGAGCTGCTTTTGTCTTCTCACGACAAATATGTAGAAATCTTTCCCGTTGACAGATGGTAAGCATGAAAACGATGCAAACGCTGCAACTGAGCTGATTTTCTTTGCTTGTACATTGATTATTGGCCGATTGACTAATTTCAACCCAAAGTTTTGGTTTAAGCTCATTAGAGTAAGGATTATGCCACACTAGTTTGTATTTTAAAAATAATAATGTCTCAAATAATTTTATTACATAATAATTATTTAATATAATTACTTAAAATATAATTTAAGATATATATATTATTTTTATACTAACTATTCTTTGTTAAACATTCTCTCAAATTTTCACTCCATATCTTTTACCAGACAAAAGTTATGATTCTAATTTTTAATTAAAATTAAAAAATTAAATACAAATACAAATACATGATCTACATCAATAATCTTATTTATATTCTTTGCAAATGGCAAACTACAAATTCCTTTTTATGCAAAGTCAAGTTTATTTATCAAACTAAATATAATTTATACTGGTCAATTGTAATATGTTACTTGTTCAAGAGTGTTTAAGTGAAATATTTTTAATTAAAGTTTGAATTGAATACGTGCATGCATACTTTGGATACAATTTTAATTCATATTCTATAAATATATGTAATTATTCATAAATTATTATTTTCATGTACATATTTAAATTTATATCTTACAAATATGAACGATTATTTATAAATTATTTACTCTCATACACATTAATGATTCACCTTCACCATTTAGTCAAATATTATTACCGTACTCGTCTTTGCAAATATTCCCTCCCCATAAAGCCCTTTCTTTGTTGGATAAACACCATTCAAACAAATATTATTCTCTACTTGTTTTTATAAACATTCCACACACACAAAATACATTCTTTCTCAAATAAGGGTCAAAGTAATTTTTATTAAAAAATAATGATTTGAGTGTTTGAATAACTTGAATATACATTTTTTATTTTTTAAAAAAAACAGTGACTTGAGTTAAAATATATTTTTTTTTATAAGAGAACGATACGCTCTCTTTATTTCAAGGGATACATAAAATCAGGGAGATAATTTATGTGAGTTACATATCTGGAACTTCAATTTCAAATGACATCATTCCAATAATATATTACATCGTCACCATCATCACCTACGATCAAACATAATGTCTTAGCAACAAATTATATATTTAGGATTTTTGTTTTCCAAATCCCAATTTTCTATTCTTTAATTTATTGGGAAAAAAAATGTTTTAGAAGGCCCCAAAATTCATTCCCCGATTTCGGCCCAAAATTGAATCGACGAAAAAAAGATAATACGCAATCTGCAGCCCAATACATTTTCTTCATTTAAAAGATACTGTTTTACAGACTTTGAATCAATGGGAGATGACATCTAAAGAATAAAGAATCCATATCACCTACAATTGAAATGAGGGTGGAAACAACAGAGACATAGTTTGATACAAATTATACATTTTCCTTTGATTAGCCGGGGGGGCAGTAACTGTAATCAACTATCTTCAGATCTTCTGAATTATTCTGAGCTTAGCACTTCTACAACGGCAATTCAGTCTTTCCTCCTCTTCAGATGGTGTTGTTGGTCTCTTGTTGAGAATGTATTATCTGTCTAATCTACGATTCCTTTACATTATTGTCATTTCTGACGTATCTCCAATCTTTTTTAGCTCTATCTTCGTCACTCTTCTCTGTTTCTTTGTTACAGTCGATGATGTTGAGAAATGTTTGTTTTACAATTTTATCTTCCAAACTGTGGAAAGCGGTAACAGCAAGCCTACCCCCCGGAGCAAGACAGTCAAAACAAGCATGAAGGGAATCCCGCAGAGTCTTGAGCTCATCATTTACTACTATTCTCAAAGCTTGAAACACGCGTGTAGCTGTCTTTATCCAACCTGGCCTACCTCCTATATTAATTCAATCAATGATTCATCGATATGCTATAAATTCACTTTTTCATAGTTTAATTGCCTATGGAGAAGATTCAAACCCTCTTCTCAGACAGACAGATGAACATGGAACGTTACAGTAGGTATAGAACTAGTTTTGTGTTTTGTTTGCACAAAAGTAACCCACAACAATGAAAGACGATGGAAATAAATAAATGAAGTGGAAACCGACCTCTCACCCCAGGAGTCACATTCCGCATAAGGTCTACCAGTTCACCAGTGGAATGCAATCCCCCATGAAGACGAGCCTGAACTATCTTATTTTGAAGCAAACGCCAGTTGTTTCTTCTCCATATTCCCGCAGGACTTGCCCCACTTCAGCATCTGGCCATGAATTTAATGTGTCTTCTGCTTTCAAACGTGCCTGAAAGAAGCCTGCTACAATCACTTAAGTGAAAAAAAAAAAAATTATCATTACAATGAAAGCAATCACACTATCCACCCAGCACAAAATACCATAAGAGAGGGCAATGAAAGGAGCAAATTACAAGTGGAAAGATCCAGAAGCACAACACAGGAACCATTGCCATTGAAGACACTATCATGAACTGGTTAGACCTTAACCACATTTGAGATCCCATAAATCTAGCAGAACATTAACATAAAGATGTGTGAAAGTAGCAAGCGGTATGACCGCTGTCTATATTTTTTCCTAGTTTTTTTATGGTAGTATATGAACATCCAACTAAATTGGACTCTTCATTGAAGGAGAGCAAGTACAATGTATTATGCATTCTAAAATTTGAATCTTCATATTGTACTCTTATAATATTTGACAAGTCAAAATATAAATATATTAAAAAATATTATTAATGCTACATAATTACAATATCAAAGAATGTTTTTGTAGTTACTCACTTATATTATCAACATTCATATTTGTATTGCAACTAACTGTTGTGTTATAGGCATTCATACTTGGACATTTGCGTTTCGTATGTCCAACTTTTCAATAATTTTTGTATCTTTTTTATTTCACATCTTTATTAATTTAGACTTTTTGTTTATTTTTGTCTTCACAACAATTGAATCTTTCACAATTCTAGTCTCCTTTTCATTAACAATACCACATTTATTTTCTTCTACATCTCTAGTTAATTCTATCATCTCACTCCTTAATCGAGCAATCAGTACCTAGCATCTGACTTCGAGGTGTAGAAACACATTTTATTGCATTCGGCACTTAACGACCCATACCTAATTATGTTTAAGATGTCACTAGATTGATTATCTAAAGGTGTGGAAAGTGGTGTTGCAACTTTAACATCTCTAGCCCACCTTCTCGTAATCAATATATATATATATAATTATTTTTTTATAAGTACAAAAGATAATTTTATTGCTAATCCAGCGAGATACAAATAGAAACACAAAAACAGGACAATAATAATCAAATGTCACCACTTTGTTACAATATTTTCTAATGGTTGACCATTTAAAACACTCAAACATTTAATCCATACAACATCCTTAATGCATCGGAAGACATCTATAACATTGAGAGATTTTTGTTGGAACACCGTCTGATTACGCTCATGCCATATACAATAGATGGAAGCACAAAAAGCAATCCTATGAATTTTACTAAGTAAGGATTTACCTCCAGTTTTCCTACAGAAATAGGATACTTCTCTCCGTCAAGTGACAGAGCGTCTCTGGATTTGACAGGCTATTGGGATAATTTTTCAGACACTACTAGAAAATATGCAATCAAAAAATAGATGTTGTACCGTCTCAATGCCACTTTCACACAATGGGCAATTTAGATTAGGAACGAGACTCCATTTTGCCAATTTGCTTTTTGTAGATAATTTGTCCTTCAAGGCTACCTATGTGATAAAATTATGTTTGGGGATACATTGAGGACCCCATAATAGTTTATACCACCCGACCTTAGCACCTGTCTCTGATAAGTGTTGACATGCATTAGCAATAGAGAATTTTCTATTGGAGCAACCAGTCCAAATTATCTTGTCTTCATAAGAAACAATAGAGAAGTGTGAGTGGATAAATTCCTAGGCTTGGGTAGTGTGTACATCCATCGGATCCGGTAAATTCCAAACCCTATTGCCCCAGAGGTCCTTAACTTTTGCATAAACTAGAATATCAGAGTCTCTAATATTTATATGAGAAAATTTGTCTAATAAAAAAACACCTTGCATCCATGGATCATATCAAAAGAAAAAATTAAAGTCATTTCCCAATTCAGAGCCAAAAAACATTTTTGCTTGGTTTCTACATTACAAGAGATTTCGCCAAACCCAACTGCAATCAATTGGTTTTGTGATACCCCAAAAGCTCAGTCTTCTAAACTTGTTATCAATCACCCACCGAGCCCATAGAGAGGATTTAACTGCCAGAAGCTCCCAAATATGTTTAATCATTGTTGCTTGATTCCAAGTATGTATAAATTTTATGCCTAATCCCTTTTCACTCTTGTGCTTGCAAACTTGAGACCATACAACTAAACCTCTTATTTTTTTAGATTCAGGACCATGCCATAAGAATTTCCTATATATACCTTCCACTTCCTTAATAACTATTTTTGGGAGGACAAAAATAGAGCACCAATAGATATGCATACTCATTAAGATAGAGTTTAGCAGTTGAAGACGCCCTGCATAGGAAAGTTTCTTAACCGCCCAATTAGAAATTCTTGCTATTATTTTACTGATCAGATCTTGACAATGCTCTTTCTTGAGTCTCCCAGAGATTAAAGGGACACCAAGATATTTGACCGGTAGCTCTCTATGCTGAAATTAGGTCAAATGTAAAATTGCATCTTTAGTGTGGCCAGTAACGTGTCTAAAGAATATGGAGCTCTTATTCACATTTAATTTCACACCATATGTCTCATAAAATTTTTTTAAGATATTGTTGAAGTGGCTAATGGAACTGGTATCGCTATAAGAGAAAAGTAGCAAATCATCAGTAAAAATCAAATGGTTCAACTTCAATCTTTTGCATCCTTTATGAAAGGTAAAGTTTTCTTTTGAAATATTATTAAGACTTCTACTGAGGTACTCCATAGCAAGAACAAATAACAAAGGAGACATTGAATCCCCTTGTCTCAAGCCTTTCTTTCCCGGAAAAAAATATTCCAATGTATCATTTACCATTACAGAGAACATACTTGTTCTAACACAACACATGATTAGTCGGATGAAGGAATATAAAAAATTAAAATCAATTAGAACTTCTTTTAAGAAATCTCAAGAAACTGAATCGTAAGTCTTTCGCATATCAATTTTTAGAGTACAACTAGGAACCCCATAACCTATTAGGTATCTCTTTGACATGATTATATTTCATCACTCTAAATAAATGACAACACGGGACGCCAAATGATTCAAAACCCTTGTAAGAATAAATGTAAATCAATTCTTGTCTAAGATTAGGGGAGTGGTAGTTATGGATGTGTAAGTTAGCTATAAGGGCAACATGGTTCTACATAAAATAATTGAATACAGTGCCTAGAGTCTTATAATACAATAATATATCTTCAAATTTTATTGATTTGGCAAAATAATATTAGAAAATAATTCAATGAAAATAAAACAAATATTAGTCGAAACAATATTAGGGAAGATTTTAAGGAAAATAAAATAAAATGCTTTTCATAAAGAATTGAAGATTAACATTGATGAAAGGGAGAAATTAAACTGACAATGTGTATGTACTTATGTGTACTCAATTAATTGTTAAACTATTGTAATTTATAATTTAATTATTTAATTTGATTTTTAAATGGCTTCACGTTGTTAAACAAGAGACACGAGTCCCTCTTTATTAAAGAAACATAGATAGATTTTTTAGTGATGTTAAATGACATAACAACTTTTATAATTTTAAGGTAAAATACATATTTAATAGAGTTCGGGCCACTACCCATAAAGATCGAATTTAGATTACTAATGGCAAGTGCCAAATGATTACTGAACAAACTTGAAATTTGGATTTTTAAAAAGCAAATAAGGATCTTATCAACAATTTCAACTTAATGCTAATACGTTTATGGAAACATTGAAGTTTTAGAGCAACAATCAGTTTAAGAATTGTTTATCAGCAATGTAAATAATTAATCGGTGAATTCAAAGAGTGAAAGAAGAATTATATATAAACTATGTTAGAATTTAAAAAATAATAGTTATAAGAGGCCCATCTCCTTCAATTCAATTCCTAACTTATAAATTTTATAGAAATTCATAAAATAGTAAATAATTTGTAAAAGATAGTTGATAACTAACCTTGTTGATTGATGTCCATGGCAGTTATAGTAAGAAAAATAAACTAATTTTCTTTACAAAATCACTTCCAAACTTGTGCAATTGAAATTTTTGTTATTTTGATCTCAATAACTCGTATTATATAAGCACAAAATGTAAGAAGTTGGATGTTCATCAAATTATTCATTTTTAAAAGTACTATACAGTTTGAATTCAAATTTTTTTAAATGTTGAAACTTAACTGAATAACTACTGCTTTTATAATTATACATAATCAATGTTAGTCCAATTTTTGAACCTACTCAAATATTTTGTATTACAAATTACAAATAAACCATTAAGTAACATTCTTTAAATTAACTATTAAAATTATAGTAGTAGAAGTAGAAAAATATTAATAAATATATTCTATAATATAATTTTTTTAATTAATTCTAATTATAAAACTAGTATAAATATTGTTAACTTTGCAATACTTGTAAATTTATTCTATTGTAATTTAAGTATCAATAGTTTATTTGTCTATTTATTCATAAAGATCATAAACCTTGATATTCAAATATAAGATCACCTAATTACAGTTTACATAGTGTTAAAACTTATAACTACAATAGAAACTTGATAATAAATATTGCATCTATAAATTTAAATGATGAAAATTTAATTCTATTTTAAAAAAAAAACATATATAAAGTGTATTATTTGTAAATTACATAATTTGAATTACAAAATCAAATATTTATGTTAACAACTAATAATAACATAAACAATAATACAAACTACATATACTTTCTATAAATTTAAAATAACATTTGTAAATCAATATCAAAATTATAAATGATACTTTTTATTTATAAATTAAGCCGAATCTTATAAATATAATGTAAAATTTGTAAATCAATACCGAACTTGTATATTTACGTAAAAAAGAAAACTATCTATATAATAATTAAATCGTAAATAAAATGTAATATTTGTAAAAGAATTTAAAATAACTAAAATAAATTATAAATCAACAAAAAATATAAAAGTAGACATAAATTTTCTAAACTATACATACGACGTGTAAATTTAATATAACATTTATAAATCAATATCAAATTTATAAAATAATACTTTTGATTTGTAAAATAAATAAAATCTTATAAATATAATATAAAATTTATAAATCAATACTGAACTTGTATATTTATGTAAAACAATATATATGTAACAAATAAATCATAAATGAAATGTAGTATTTGTAAAACAAATTTAAAATAATTAAAAAAATTATAAATCAACACAAAAATGTAAAAATAGACATAAATTTTGTAAATTACACGTACGATGTGTAAATTTAATATAACATTTGTAAACCAATATCAAATTTATAAATGATACTTTTATTTGTAAATTAAACAAAATCTTATAAATATAATGTAAAATTTGTAAATCAACGCTGAACTTTTATATTTACGTAAAAAACTATATATATAACAAATAAATCGTAAATGAAACGTATTATTTGCAAAAGAATTTAAAATAACTAAAAAAAATATAAATCAACACAAAAATATAAAAGTAGACATAAAGTTTGCAAACTATTCGTATGACATGTAAATTTAATATAACATTTGTAAATTAATATCAAACTTGTAAATGATACTTTTTATTTGTAAATTAAACAAAATCTTATAAATATAATATAAAATTTTTAAATCAACACTGAACTTATATAATTACGTAAAAAAAACTATATATATAACACATAAATCGTAAATAAAACTTAATATTTGTAAAAGAATTTAAAGTAATAAAAAAATTTATAAATTAACACAAAAATGTAAAAGTAGACATAAATTTTATAAACTACACATACAACGTGTAAATTTAATATAACATTTATAAATTAATATCAAAACTTATAAATAATATTTTTATTTGTAAATTAAACAACATCTTATAAACATAATATAAAATTTGTAAATTAACAGTGAACTTGTATATTTATGTAAAATGTTATATATATATATATATAACAAATAAATCGTACATAAAACATAATATTTGTAAAAAAATTAAAGTAAATAAGAAATTAAATTATTATTAGCTTTAAACCTTGGATAAGACACTAATTATTATGAATTGAATTATTTAAAAAAAAATTAAATGCTACACAAAGTTGTAGACTAAATGAATCTATCATCTATTTAATATTTGTAACATAGAATTGAGAATTAAAATTACAAATAGGAAATAAGATTAAAATTTTTACATGGTAATTAAAGAAAATATAACAATATAAATATAAATTACATTTTATACACGGCATGAAGTTATGTTTGTATAACAAGTAAACTAATTACATTAACACAAATTTCGTAAATAGCAATAAAATTTTTATATTATTTACGATGTTTACAAATTATTTTTATTTTCTTTAGTAAGATATACAAGTTAAACATTAATTTATTTAGATATACAAATAATATTTTATATATAAATCTACATTACATAAAATGTAATGCATTTTATGCTCTTTATTACATGTAGGATTAATAATAATTAAAACTAAATTTTATTTTTCTTCATATTATTTGTTTAGAAAAATTCTGATATTAGTTTTTAATTTTATAAATTTACTATACTTAGAATATATTTTAATTTATGGTTATTAAAAAATTCATGATTATTTTATGTTCAACTCTAAATAATTTTATATTTTTTAATGTTTATATGATTCATTATTTTAATTTTTTGACATTAATAAATAGTTTAATAAAATAAATAAGTTAAAAGTGTAATGCATAAATATAATATTTTTAATAGAAATTAAAAATGACCTGTTAAAGTTAATTTTTATTTATAAGGAATCAATAATGGAGATTAAAATTACTTAATCAAGAGGTTAATAATAAATACAATATTGATACGGTAAAAAATTTCTCAGTATAATAGAATAATCCTAATAAAGAAGATGAGGTATCTATTATTTGAGGGAAAACTTGTCTAAAATCAAATTCAATATTCTAAGTTAAATTAAACTTGATTTGTTTATTAATCAACTCAAAAATTTTAAATTTTAATTCATTTATAATCAAGCCTAAGAACGTCTCGGAATGTAGTTCGATTGGTCATGTACTTAACATCTGCGGTCACTCATCATCAATTTGTTTAACATTAAATTACAATTATGTTACTTTTTTATTATATTTTATAAAATATACATAATATTATTTATTCAAATTTTATGTAATTTAAAAAAATATAACAATATGGAATAAATAATTTTTTCAGAGATAACAATTTTACTGATTAATTGTACGTAAATAGATTGGCGTGTCAAAAATTTAAAATTCAAATTCTTTTTTTTAAAAACTGTTTTTTTTAAATTCATGTACTACCTAATTAACAACAATGTCATTTTTCTTTTCCACTTAGTTGCATTATTTGAGTGGCAATACTTGTGCACTCTTTAAATTAAGGTGAGATGTTCAAATTTTAAAAAAATTTAAAAAGTTTAATTTTCTTCAATTAATAATTATTTTTTATAGTTATAATTAGAGATGTATGAAATATATTGACAGTTGTAATTTTATTTTTAACAGTTATAAATTTTATTTTTGACATTTATAATTTGAAATGTATGAAATATATTGACAGTTGATGTATTGACAATTATAATTTAAAACTCACAAATTGTAAAATAGGATCAAGTGTCATTTTGAAGTCATTAATTTCATGTTTCCTCGATTTTTTTTGACAATTATAATTTGAGATATATGAAATATATTGACAATTGTAATTTGAAACTTACGAATTATAATATGCAATCAAGTATCTTTTTAAAGTCATTAATTCTGTATTTCCTCATGTTTTTTTACAGTTATAATTTGATATGTCTAATTTTTTATGATTATAATTTGAGATGTATGAAATATATTGACAATTGATGCATTGACAGTTGTAATTTAAAATTTACAAATTGTAATATGCGATCAAGTGTCATTTCGAAGTCGTTAATTTCATGTTTCCTCGAGTTTTTTTTACAATTATAATTTAAAATATATAATTTTTACTGTTATAATTCGAGATGTAAGAAATATATTGGCAGTTGATATATTAACAGTTATAATTTTATTTTTGACAATTATAATTTAAAATGTATGAAATATATTGGCAGTTGATGTAATTACTTCCATGTTTCCTCGAGTTGCGACACAAAATACTCTCGTATAAAACTTAAATGATTATTATTTGTTAGTAGCGAAAACCTAAATCTTGAGCATTACTGACGGTGGCTTGCAACTGTCCAGAAAAGCAAACCCTACAAAAAAAAAACCCTTCCTGTTTCGTTTTTATTTATTTTTACTTTTTTTTGTATAAATAATTGCTATGTCTGACTCACTCTCACTCGCTCAGTAGGCCAACGCTAATACGAGTTTAACTTATACTCTTAACACATACACTAATCCTTGGCTTCTTTGCTTAGCCCCCAGTTCCAGTTGCAGTGAAGAAAGATGCCGCTTGGTGAGAGAGGAGGATGGGATAAGAGCGAATCTAGATACTGTGGAGTGGAGACGGACTTCAACGATGACATGCCTCAGCTTTTGTCTTACAATATTTCCACTGGTGGCTTTGATTTTGTCGTTGCTACTTTGGTTCGGTTTTTTTTTTTTACTGCTTCTTTATTTATTGTTTCTTCAGTTTCATTTCACTTGTTTATGACTTGTTAATAACCATTCGCGCTAAGTGGCCATTGTTTTGTGGCAATGGTAGTAGGTCACCTACAATAAGTTGTTAATAGACTTATATTCTGTGGTGAAGCTGGCCTGCTTTCACTTGTATGCTGTTGCAGGGTCATGGTCTTTATAATTGTTAACTATAAACTATTCTTCATGAATTGCATCTTTCTCCTCAATACCAGAAAAAGCTTGTTTCCACCACGGCATTAGTTGAATGAATTATTTGAATACTTAGAAGTATTTTGCTTAAAAACTTGATGGCGCAGATGGATCCCACTTATCGGCCAAGCTTGGTGGAAAAAGACAGCTGCGTGTCACATGTTCTACCATTTGCCGGCTCAGACTTAGTTTTGAGTCCTTCTCAATGGAGTGGTCATGTCGTGGGTATGAACTGTTTTAGACCTCATTTAATTCATAAGTACACTGCTTTATGTTCTTTATGGCCTTTTAATTTTGTGGTCTTGTTCCACTTACACGTAAATTGCATTCTGCACTTTTGGGTGTCTATAGATTCAATTTAGAAGAATGATGTTATGTACAATTGTCCTCACATTATGTCACTGAATAAGTATTTTTTTTCCCTTTTGTGAAATCTAACTGTTTTAAATTGGCTTTGGTAAAAGTATGAACTCTCTCAGTGGGTTTTTTAATACACACAGGAAAAATTAGTTCATGGATTGACTTGGATTCAGAAGATGAGATCCTTAGGATGGCTTCTGAAACTACTTTGAAGCAGGAAATAGCATGGGCTTCGCATCTTTCCTTACAGGTACGTTTTTATCACAGTTTATATGGAATTTTTGGCTTGAAGATTGAATTGATTTCTTATGCATACTTGGAAGAAAAGGCATTCTCTGTTTTAGCAAGTTCAAAGATAAAAATGTTTGGGGAAAATGCTGTTATGTTTTGGTCGTGATAGTAGTTTCTTTATGCAATGCTACAACATCCAATTATTTATCCTAATGGTAAGCACAAAGATGACATTATAAGCTGATTTGATTTTTTTCATGTTTCTTATCGGTTTGAATTTTGGTGAAAGAAAAGCTTCTTTCATGCATTATTATTCCTTTTAGATGAAAGGGAATGCAAGGTGAAGACCACTATTTGGATGTCGGATACTGGAGTTAACAAAGTTCAATTAACAGACTAGCCAAAATTCTCTAACACGATAGTGCTTAGAATCTTTGTAATCTCCTGTAAAAAAAAAGGGAAAACTTTGTAGGCGTTTCATCCACACCAGGAACCAGTTTCTTCTTTTTTGTTTTCTGTTCATCCCATAAGAACCCAAACATTTGATTGCATTTTCTCGCTTTTCTGAATCCAGTTTCTTGTTTTCCCTGCTACTCACACTGCTTAACCCCAATGGCACCATTTTCTTTCCCTTTCCTGAATCGCCTGCTGCAAAAATTTTAAGGGACTGTTCTCCCACATTTCTTCATGAGCTATAGGTGAGATTAGAATGTTTACTTGTTCATCACAACAATGAACTTTTTCTGTACATTTTCTTGGTGGGCTGGCAAGTAAGCTGCTTCTATCAAGTCTTTTCCTGTGAACACAAAATATCCATTCCAATTATTGGCGTCTTCTTTCATTTATTCATGTATCATTTACTTGAGAATGGAATATTAATTGTTATTGAGGTTTTATTGAAGAAGATGCCCATATAAGTTTATACAAGACATAACATTATTAGTTTTCATTCTTTTTGGAAGTTGGAGTTTTGTTATTATGCTTAATGCACTGACCATGGTGCTCACAAGGAAAGTCCCTCCCCTGCTTTTTTAAGAGCTTATGTTTGAATTTCTGATTATCTGCTGCAGGCTTGCCTTCTTCCTTCTCCTAAGGGAGCATCCTGTGCTAATTATGCTAGATGTGTGAATCAGATTTTACAGAGCCTACACAATATGCAGGTGCTTATGGTTCCTCCTTTTATTATTGTTACTATTATGATTTTAGTGCAATGATTTGATTCTGTTTTCCTTCTTGTTACTGTCTGTCTCAATTACTTCTTTATTGAAGTTATGGCTTAGGATTCCATTGGTGAAGAATGATGATGATTCTATGGATTTTGATCATTTGGTGAGTACAGTCATTTCACCTCATGCTCAAATCTTACTATGGAGGATCTGTGGTATATGTATAAGCTGTTTGTGTGTAATATAATATTATATGTATATACATATATCTTATGATGCAACAACTAATTTGCTTCCCCCTGGAGTAATCTTGTAAGCATCCTGGTTTGCAAATGAAATATTTGGGTGCACAACCAGTAAGTATATATGATGAAGTCTTTACTGTATAGTCTACATTCCCTTGGAGAATGTGATGATGAATTTGGTTATCCAAACTTTTCTAGCTATGGAATATGCGTGAGATTAGTATTTGTCAAGACCTGAATATTGGAGATGTTTCCTTTTATACTTTTTTTTATCTTGTTCTTGCCTTGCAGGCTGATTCCTGGGAACTCTGGAATACATTTCGTCTTCTTTGTGAACATCACAGTCAGCTGTCAGTTGCCCTTGAAATTCTGTAAGTTGAATAAACTACGACCATTGGTTTTCGCCTTTTATTTGACTATAAGTGCATCTTAGATACTCATTACATAATATCAATGGTTTGTTCACTAGGAGCTCACTGCCTTCAGCACACTCACTTGGGCGTTGGTTTGGCGAGCCTGTTAGAGCAGCCATAATTTATACTGATGTAAATATATCTTGAGGTTTTCATTGTTGTATCTTGAAAAATAATTGCATCTTTCTCCTGGGATTGCCTTTTTGTTAAATGACCTTCCTTTTGTTGATTTCTCGGTCTACCCATTATTCAATGATGTGATTGTTGGTTTTGCAGTCTTTCCTAACTAATGGACAAGGTTATCCATGCCTGTCTCGGCGCCACCAGAATCTTATTACTGGGTTTTTTAACCATTCTATACAGGTAAATGAACCATATGAATATTGCCTCATATCTCTCTCTCTCTTTCTTTTTTTATTTTAAATAAAAAAACTCCTGTTGCAGGTGACCTTTATATTCAAATGATCATCTTGACTGATTATTCTTATTAGTTCCCTTATGTTTCTTTATATCTGGAGATTGGCTTTTATTTCCTCTGCTCTTGAAGCAGAAAGGTGCTGGTTTAATATTTTTTTGGTTGAGATGATGAAGTTCAAAATTTTTAAGATGAGTCTTTATTTAAGTCTAGAAATTTTTCCAAGCATTTAAGTTGTATTTAGATTTCCTAATTTACTTTCTTATTTCAGAAGGTTTTATATTACTTTAGGAAGTAGGCCTTTTGATTATAGTTTCCTACTTTATTTTGCGTTTGACCACTATAATTATTTAATGAAGTGTTGTCTTTAGTTTTCTCCCCTTTCTTCCTCTGTTATTTTGTTTTATAATCTGATCTACATCATGAGACCCTTAGAAGCCCTATAAATCTTACAAGGGAAGCCCTTAGTTCTAGAAGTCTTTTATCATTCTGTTTAACTATATGGTTTCTACTCTGATCAAGTATGATGGTGCATTATGGTAGTTTTCTTGTTTCCTGTTGTATATTATTAATAGTTCTCAATCTTGTTGCTTACTCCCAGCTGTAAATTTGCTGATAATTTTCCTTCTGAATATTCTTCAGATAGTTATTTCAGGAAAACTTGTACACAGTCTTCAGAGGGTGAGCTCAGAGTCAGCTGCTAATGATAATGTTGAGAGTAAGTTCTTAAGTTCCTATCTTTACTGAACTGATGCCTGGCTATAAATACATTTTGAATTGTTTAAACAGTTGTATTTAGTAAAACCATATTCAATACACAAATAGGAGATTGAACGTTTGGATTAACTTCTGTTTCTTCTTTGAGATGCTCATGTGTGATTAGTTTATTAGTTGCAGGGGATTTTGATAGGTGTTTTACATCTTTCATGTAGTTGTATGCTTATGTATGTATTTATTGCTTCTCTACTTTTACCCTGAGAAAAATCTATTCTATTCTTTTAGTTATCTAACGAAAGTTTAGAAGTGTTCTTATCAACAGGTGCTCAGAGACATCCCCTGAGGCCATATCTAGACTACATTGCTTATCTCTACCAAAGGATGGATCCCCTTCCTGAGCAAGAACGTTTTGAGGTACATTTCAAATTGGGTCGTGATATCTTTTGTGTTATTATCTTCTTCTGACACCTGTATTTTCTAATGGCAGTTTGGTTACAGAGACTTTTTACAGTCCCCATTGCAAGTGAGTGTTCTTTGCTTCTGTTTCCTTTTAGCATTGTTTCTTTGACTTTTCTTGTTAACTTTAACCTCATCCTTGGAGGTATATAATTCAACAGTTCCAGTTTTATTTCTGATGACTTTTCGCTATCATTTAATAATTTCAAGTTAGGTTTTTATAATCGCAAGATGTGTTCCTTTTTCAATGTAGCCTCTTATGGACAATCTAGAGGCTCAAACATATGAGACATTTGAGAAAGACTCGGTGAAATATATCCAGGTAGGACTATGCATGTGGGTTATGGTCATAATTTTATGTGTAGGACTGTAAATTTTATTGATTGTTGGAAGTTCTATTATTCTAAAGACAACTGGTACTATCTTCTTTCGGGCTGATTGGGATCATGTACTTGTATTTCCCTAGTACCAAAGGGCAATCAGTAAAGCCTTGTTGGACAGAGTTCCTGATGAAGAAGCTTCTTCGTTAACCACTGTAAGCTGCCCACATATCAGCTATCCCCTTTTGCAAAATTCATCTGAACTTTTAGTTCATAGTCTAAGATATTGCACCACATAAGTTTTTGTTAAAACTTGATGTCATAGAAATGCAAAGTTCATGATACTGTTTTTCTTGTTAACTGTCAAGGTACTGATGGTTGTAGGAGCAGGACGTGGACCTCTTGTCAGGGCATCATTGCAGGTTTATTCCAGTACCCTCTATATAATGGGATGTTAAATAGGTTGTTATGTTTCAGACTGCATGCTACATTTTCAACTTTTTACTGACTGATCAATGTTTTATTTTCTTCTGGTTGTTTATAGGCAGCTGAAGAAACAGGACGCAAGCTGAAAGTTTATGCTGTGGAGAAAAATTCAAATGCAGTTGTTACTCTTCATGTACGATGAAAATTCTTGTAATTATGCTTCAAATAATGATGATATGCTGCGGTAGCTAGTATATTGTATCATAAAAGAAGTAGAAGCCATTTGCTTATTGGCATATAGTGCATGAAATTCAAATTATGTTTCCATCATTTGTCGCCTAGTTAAGCTCAAACCCTTGGTTAGTTAGGGCACCATATGCGTCTTTGACGTGGTTGGGAAACAAAATGGCTTATTTCATTTCAAGTGCATAGTCTTAAAATGATCTTGATTCATGATAAATTATGGTAGGTAAATTGACAATGATATTTTACTGTTCTCTGTGCCCAGATTGCATTTACATCCTTGATAGCAAAGATCACATGTTTTCCTTGGTAGTATTAAAGATGTTTTCCCTCATTCTTTTGATTATCACAGTGAACTTTTGTTTGGATTTGACATTTTAACTCGTTTATTGGAGGCCTGGTTCACCTTCACTTCTTGCATACAATCCTGAGAATGACCAATTCCTTTCTTTCCTTGTTGTGCAAATGTGTGTGCATGTGAATGCACGCACGTATACATCTGTCTGCAAAATTTTGAATTGTCAACAAGTTCTTGGCCAAAATAATTGTTACAACTGCTTTTATGGGTTCTCCTTGCTTTTCCTTTTTTTATTTAATTATAGAGTTAAAAGTATACTTAAGTGTTCTTGTTCATGTTCTTGATGAACTTTTGGTATCTAAGAGTTAATGAGGTACTTTTTGGAACAGAGTTTGGTTAGATTGGAGGGTTGGGAAAACATTGTGACCATAATTTCTTGTGATATGCGTTACTGGGATGCTCCTGAGAAAGCTGACATCTTGGTACATGAACTTTGACTTAGTAAACTATTTTTCTAATGTCCTCCTGGTTCCTAGTTATTCCTTTCTTTACCTTTGCTATATTTGTCTTCAGGTCAGTGAGTTGCTTGGCTCTTTCGGTGACAATGAGCTGTCTCCTGAATGCCTAGATGGAGCCCAAAGGTTTTTAAAGCAGGATGGGATCTCAATACCATCATCGTATGTATATCTTCTTTCACATATTATTGTTACTGCTTATCTCACCATTGTTGTCAAATTATACGGTCCCAGAAATTTTCCCCGAATCATGATTGGATTAGTGGGATTTGTACCATTCTTAGAGGCTAGAGCTTTACCTTTGCAGTCCACTGCTTTACTTTGAAATTAATTGTGAATTTATTATAGCACTAGATATATCCTCGTATAATTGTTGTCAACAATAATTTGGGTTTCATGGAAGGACTTGGTGAGATGGTGAGCACTGTTATTGGAACTTAACGAATTAATGTATGATGTTAGTGAATGGACAATGTTTCAGTGTCAGTTTGTGTTGATCAATAAAGTGGATTAATCAAGGAGTTCCTTCAGTTGGGCACTGCCCAATTGGACAGATTCTTCCAAAGACAAAATACTTGAGAAGTCAGTTCATCATATTGCAAGCAATATGTTATCTCAGACTTCCAAATAATCTTGTGTTGGCTATTGTTTGACATCTGTCATTTACCCGAGCGATGGGGCATTGCCTGGTGTATCAATTTTTTGTTGAAAAGTTGCAACTAGGCGTTGCCCAATTGTTCTTGGTAACTGTTTGAATCCTGTGCATTTAACCTTGTCCCGGAAATTAATATACTTGGCAAATGATCATAGGAGCTCAAATACTCTCAGGGCTGAGAATAATATTTCAATTAAAAATGAAATCCCAATAGCCCTGTTGGTGTTTTAATGAATTTAATCTAATAAGCTTATTTTGTTGGTGACTCCTTCAGGTACACCAGTTTCATCCAACCAGTGACAGCTTCAAAGCTACACAATGATGTAACTCCTTGCCTTTGTGCTCAAGAGTGTCTACTTGAAGCAATTTCTATATGAGCTAAACTTCTAGTTGTGTTGCAGATTAAGTCTCATAAAGATATTGTGCACTTTGAAACTGCTTATGTTGTTAAAGTTCACAGTGTAGCTTCGCTGGCTCCTCCCCAACCTGTAAGTTTTCTGTTCTATCAAGCTTGCCGTCATTTAATATATTAGAGATGTTCTTGATGCATTCCTGGATCAGTTCTCATTAGTTAAGCTGGCTCTCTCTCTGCTGACTAAAAACTTGAATTGAATTGTTCAGCTGGTTGTCATGTCTTGTTTCCTAATAGGTATTTACATTTACTCATCCGAATTTCTCAACTAAGAAAAGCAATCAACGGTACAAAAAGCTGAGATTTGAGATATCTAGTGACACTGGATCAGCCATGGTGCACGGTATGTATTAACTATCATATTTCTATATTATACTAGCAAATAATGTCCTGACAAGACCATTCTTCTGACACATATTGCTTTGTGATATTTGATTTTAGCTTTTTAATATTATCGAAATTAATATTGATTGGGGCAGGCTTCTCTCAGAGAAAAGGGGAATTGATACTTACCTCCCCTGAGATTTGAGCAGTATACTAGATAGATATGAAGCTTGCAAAAAGTAATACAAACCAAATGTAGAATTAACAGCCCTTACTGGAGAGTTAGATTCGACTACAGCTGACTGTGTTAAAGGACAAGTTTACCCCCAAAAGATCATAAAATGCCATTCAAATTCATTCTTATTAAGTCTCTCAATCATCTTATCAAATACTTTGGGTTCAAAGCACAAGTTAAATTTTCAACACAATTTGCCTTTCATTCCATGAAATGAAAAAACAATGGAACAACGAAGGAACGAAAACAGAAGTCTTTCTTTTTTGTTCCATAAAATTTCAATTTTGTCTCATTTCAACAATTTTGGCTCATCTCATTTTTCAGATGAAAGCTGAAATTAGAATGATAAAAAAATTATTATCAAAAAGCTAGAAAAAGAAAGAAACTCAATGAGTTGTCCAAGGTCATCATTATTCATGTTTTCAAGCTCAGATGCGAACTTTATCAACACCATGCTTTGTCAAACATCATCTACTCCAATAAAGGCAAACCTAAGCTCTTTTTGTAAAATGTTGATTTCCGATTGCAAATTTGCAATCTTCATTCTTCAACAATAATGTGGAGTTCTGTTTACACCCCTGTATAGCCACAACTTTTGTGATAACCAAAATTAGAAGATAAACCAATCCTATTCCACCCCAAGTTGAACTGTATAGCCATGAAATTGTGATACCATATTTAAGACCCATTCCATCCCAGTTTAGAACCTTGGTATTTCCTCACTGCACTAAGAACCTTGCTCTCCATTTTCATTTTTTCTTATTTTGATGTCACAAGAGCTTATAGAATATGTAGGAAAGGTGTTTGTTTCAAAATCACAAATGATGTTTGTTTCAAAATCACAAATGATTTTGATATATGTAATGATAAAATCTAAATTATCACGTACAGAAACACATTTATCCCTGTTCTACTTTCTCTCTGCTAATGGCTGTTAATTCCCAGGATGGTTTGTGTTATTTTTGGGATTTTTCTGTCTACCTGTTATTTGCTCAAACCTTGGGGCACTTAAAAGTGTTAATTTCCTGTCAAAGAAATTAGTTGGTTGCCAGATTTCTATGTTTTAATAGCAAATAATGTTCTGGAAATGATCATATTCTGACAAATTTTGCTTTCGTGTAATTGACTTTTGGCTTTTTCTAAGAGAAACCGATGTGAAAGATACTGGACTGCAGCCTTGTCAATTGTCATTAAAAATTGAATTTGATTGAATATCCATTAAATAACTGGACTTGCAACTTCAAGTGGAAACACACCCACTTTGACAAAACCTTCATGATGCTAAGCTCAATGCTATCTTTTACCTACAATTACACATTTATCATAATTTGTCTACTTCGAGGACAAGGTTGCTGGAGAATTCATTCTCATCTGGTAAACTTTGAGCCTGACATTCTTGTATGATTAATAGGGTTTGCTGGCTATTTTGATTCAACGCTCTACAAAGATGTACATCTTGGTATTGAACCATCGACGGCTACGCCAAACATGTTTAGCTGGTATGACATTAAATCTCATGGGTTTGTGTGCAAAGTGCTCATTAAGAAGTTCATCTCATCATTCCTCAAGTAATGCATAGCATCTTGTAAACAAGCTCCTCTTTTGCTTTGATGGGTCTTACTCGTCAGCTTCTATTGTAATTTTTTCGCGTTTGATTAATCATTTGCCCTTTGTTTTTACATCGTTATATCCTGTGGGTTTATGCCTGTAAGAGATGGGCCATTAACAAATAAAGTGTGCTGAAATGTTTTCTCATAGTTGTATATGATCAGAGCAATTTAGAGTGACCTTGGACGAATGATGCAATTGCTATTCCTTGATAAGTTTCTTTCTGTCTTTCTTGTTCAGGTTTGCAATATTCTTTCCACTAAGGACACCAGTGTGCATTCGACCTGGTTCTCCTCTTGAGGTGCATTTTTGGCGTTGTGGCGGTTCTACAAAGGTAAATATTTCCCAAGGACTGTTCTCTTGAGTTTGGTTTACTTACTTTCATCTTCTATTGTCTCGAGGAAGCAAAATGAACCAAAAGCCAAATCCTGAGTAGTCATTTTTAATTTGAGAAAGAATTATAATAATCTAAACATGCACTCTCTCTCCACAATAACTGCACTTCTGAGTGACTTGTCTTTTGTTTGAATGTGAGCAGGTTTGGTATGAGTGGTGTGTTGAATCTCCCTGCCCTTCTCCTATTCATAACAGCAATGGTCGTTCCTATTGGGTTGGCCTTTAGTATGTCTTCTTTTCAGTACAAATTGTTGTTACTGTTGCAGACAAAGGTGTGTTAATCTGTTTAGTATTTTCTTCTTTTTGGTAGAAATTGTATTCAGAGTTGGACAAAGGTGTCTGTATACCTGTGTGCAACTAGATAGCCATTTCAAGGTGTGTTACAGACAAAGATTGTGTTAATCTATACCATTTATGGTTACTAATTGACTTACCTTCTTTTGCTCATATATATTAAATCATTTATACTATATGGCATGATATAATACTATTAAAAGAATTAATATAATAAATAAAATAAATAATATATTAATAACTTAATCAATCTCATCATACTAAGTTAGATAGTATAAATGATTTTGTACAATTAATTTTTATGTGTACTAAAAAATTGTGTAACTTAATTTGAATTTTTTAGTGCACTGTTGCAATTAAGGATGGTATATAGATCACAATTTATTTATTTGACTCGAATTTAGAGAATATAGATTAAGAACAATGATTCTAATAATAAATGAATAAAATATGAATTTATGAATAATTAAATAAATTAAATTAGGATTTAAACACTTGGTTTATAAATAATTTAACAGATTGAATTAGGATTTAAACACTAATTTGTCAATTTGTTTATAATTTATTATTATTTAAATTATGAAATTAAATGAACTTGAATTAAACGAATTTGAATAAGATACTAATTTGTTTAAAATTCATATGAAATTTGAATTTAAAAATATATAATTTATTAATTTTATAATAACTAAAATATAAAACTTTTTTTTTGAAAGAAAAAATATAAAATAGTAAAAAAATTTATATATTTTTTTAAAAAAAATATAGATAATAAAAAAACGTATTAAATATTTTTAATAATTTATTTTAACTTTTTAATGAAAAAAATTGAATTAATTGGGGTTGCATTTAAATATTTTACATCAAATACAAATTAAATAAAATAATTCTAATTTGTATAGAATCAAATATATATTTAAATGTAAAATTTACTAAAATTTTATTATACTTTAAATTTGACAAATTCAATTTTGTCACCTTTAGTTACAATTCATCCCAAATCAATACCTTTTTTCTAAAAAATGTGGGACAATGTTAACACATGAGGCAGCCAGGAATAGCCTCCAATTTCTCAAATATAGATATTTCAAAATCTAGCAATCCTGTGACGACCGCCCAACGTTAAATGTTATACTTGCAATTAGTTTAAATATTAAGTCAACGTATTAAAAGCTTAAGGAGAAGATCCATGATCATTGATAAACCAAGCATATATTATTTACCGTCTTAAAAACATTCAATATACAAGAAACTTTGTTTATATTACCTTCTACTTGTCATAATCAATAGAACTCTTTTGGTTAGTTACAGTAATTTCCCTTAGTAATTCAACATGAAAAGGAAGAAGGAAAAAAAAAAAAAAAAGGACACACTTCCATGAAAGTATCATCTGTTTCTATGATACATATTATGGAAGGAAAATAATCAAGAGGATGTAGACTGTTCCAAACAAAATGAACAATTCGGCGGATTCAACAAGATGCTAACTCCTACCATGACAGTAGTCTATGCTGATAAAGAATTTAGTCGCTGTACAAAGATCAGGACCAAGTCACCTGAAATTTTCAAACTTATGTTGAGCCCATTCCTCGTAATCTTGCAGTAACTGCTGTAAGAACAATGGTACGAGTCTATCCACTAGAGCTTGCATCATTCTGTATGTCACCACACTTCAATTTTTTTAATATCGCTGTATGCAATTGCTCTAGCCCAAAAATGATAGAAACTCTCGTGACACAAACTTGCAGCTTCAAAATAGTAAGCATTTAATTAGACCTTGCAACTCGATATCAACCTGTTGACAATTTGCAGAGACTTGACCAGAGAAACTTGACTAGCAAGTTCTGTATTTTTGAACTTGTATATTCAAATAATATACTTGAATGGAATAGTTTTATTCAATAATAACCTGAAATATATACACACGTTTCTGAGCTAAGATAAGTGCTAAATAACTTATTCTGAATTTGAAATCAAATTCTTTTAGACTTTGACATCAATTCTAACTCAATCATTGACTCAGTAAAACTAGAATTCAAAATAACTAAAACAACTTATTACAAACTTAAAAAATATCAAAGTTCAACACTCCTTGATATTTTTCTGGTGAACTCTAAGTTTGCCTCTTAGAAATTCAAACTGAGCTCTTGGGAGAGCTTTGGTCATTATGTTTGCATGCTGGTCTTGTGGATTGCAGTGAACTAGTGTTACTTCTGACTTTTCAGCTTCTTGAATTACATGGAACTTGACCCTTATGTATTTAGTTCTCCTATCATGAACTGGATTTTTGGCCATGGCTATGGCCGACTTGTTGTCTACCCAGATGACTATACTTTTCTGTTGGTGTTGACCAAGATCAGACAAGATCTTATTAAGCCAAATGGCTTGATTTGCTGCATTGGCAGCAGCAATATACTCTGCTTCAGCTGATGACAATACAACAACTTCTTACTTCTTAGAGTTCCATGAGAATGCTGCACTGCCAAATGAAAAAACCTATCCTGAGGTGCTCTTAGAGTCCTTAATACTCCCAGCCCAATCACTATCTGCATACCCCTGTAATTGATCACTTTCATCTCTTCTAAACCATAAACCAAATTCAATTGTTCCTCTGATATATCGAAGTACCCTCTTTGCAGCACCTAGATGTCTCTTGCTTGGTAATTGCATGAATCTTGACAGTAGGCTTGCTGCATACATTATATCAAGTCTAGTAGCTGACAGGTACAAGAAGCTGCCAATTATGCTCTTGTATATTACAGCATCTATTTTGTCCTCTTCATCATTCTTACACAATTTTTCATTTGGCACAAGTGGTGTTGGAACTTGCTTAGCTCTGCTCAAGTTAAATTTTTTCAACACTTGTGCATATTTTTTCTGTGTAAGGAAAACTCCACTGTCAACTTGATAGATTTTCATTCCAAGGAAATAACTCATCAATCCTAAATCTGACATTTCAAATTCACTCTCCATTTTTTATTTGAATTCTTCAACAGTCCTTGATGCTCCTCCTGTCACTAAGAGATCATTAACATAAAGTGAAACAATCAGCTCCACTTTAGTTTCTTGTTTCAGGACATACAATGTGGCTTCATTTTTACTCCTTTGAAATCCCTGCATGAGTAGATACCCATCAATTTTGCTATTCCAGGCCATAGGGGCTTGCTTAAGTCCATAGAGTGCTTTGTGAAGGTGTATATAGAGTGCTTTGTGAAGCTTATACACCTTATCTTTATTTCCTAGTGCTTTGAAACCTTCTGGCTGATCAACATGGATGTCTTCCTTGAGTACACCATTTAAGAAGGCTGACTTAACATCTAAATGGTAGATTTTCCAGCCTTGCTTTGCTGCAAGTGCTATAAGTAGCCTTATTATATCATGCCTTGCAACTGATGCAAAAGTGTCTGAGTAATCCACACCATGCTGCTGAAAATACCCTTTCACAACTAACGGCCTTTAGTTTATTTATTGAACCATCTAGATTCAATTTGGTTCTATATATCCATTTAACCCCTATGACTCTCTGATTGCAAGGTGCATCTATCAATTCCCATGTGCCATTTCTTTCTATCATATTGATCTCCTCCTTTATGGCAACTCTCCAGCCTTTTTGACTTGCGGCTTCTTGATAATTGGTTGGATCCAAGGTTGCAATGTTGCACCTCTTATATAACATTGCAACCTCTTATATATAACATTGCAACCTCTTATATATATATATCTGCAAGAGTGCTTGATCCTGTGACAGGGAATTCAGCATCTGAATCATCCTCTGAGATGACCTCCTCCTGATCATTTTGTCCCTTGCTGGTTGTTTCAATTTTATTTTTATCCTAATTCCAATAAGCTGTCTCATCAAAGGTTACATTTCTGCTCACAATGATTTTCCCAGTTTTCAAATTGTAGACTCTATAACCATTTGAGATGATGCTGTATCTTATAAATATCCCTGCCTCAGATTTTTTATTCCGCTTACTCCTCTTTTCATCTGGTACATGTGTAAAGAATATACAGCCGAAAATTTTGAGATGCTCCACTGTTGGTTTTAATCCTGTCCATACTTGCATGAGGTGTTTTGCCTTTCAAGGCTTTACTTGGCAGCAAATTCAGTAAGTATATAGAAGTATTGAGAGCTTCAGCCCAGAATCTCTTTGGGATACTTTTTTCAATCATCAAATATCTTGCCATCTCCATTACAGTCCTATTCTTTCTTTCACTCACTCCATTCTGTTGAGGAGTGCAAGGAACTATCAATTGGTGCTTTATTCCTTCCTTGACATAAAACTTTCTGAATTCTGATGAACAAAACTCACTTCCACTGTTCTGATCATCTTCAATGCACACCAGTTTGTTTTTCTGTATTTGCCTTGAATGGCTGATCTAGAGGGGACAGAATGGAATATAAGAGGATGAGTAATTCTTAGATTGTATCTCTGCTTTATAATGCGGCTACTGAACCCTACAAGGTTTTCCTACTTAAGATACATGTATAAATTCCTGCTACTTCAAAAGATCACCAAAAAATACATAATATTATTTATTATATATATATTAATACATGTATTACCAAACCTCAGCATTCATTTTACTAACTGAAAAGGATTTAGAATTTCCGCTTTAACTTCTGATGGTTGACATAGAATGTGCGACTATGATAAATATTATTATTTCAATATGTCTGCTAAAGGAAAATAAAAAGAGTCAGGATAGCCAATAGAATAAGTGAAGGAGTGGACCTGTAGGTGTTGGTATCAAGGAAGTGAAAACTCTGTAAGGCAGTTGTGTTCAACATTGCTTGAATCCCTGACGGGTGACTTAAAAATTCAATACTATGATATGCCTTGCCTGCAGAATCAGCATCATAATTTGGCAACTTAATTCTCTCCGTGCTTGTGGCAGACAAATTTGCTTTCTTTTCATTTGGCAATGACATATTCGTTTGAGGGAGCCTGATGGCTTGAATTCTGTTCCTGAAATCACATTCACATCGCATAGTTACAATATTACTATCCCCCATTGAACATAATTATAAGTTCAGTAAATCAAACAGATATTTCTGTAACAACCAACATTAAAGAACAGAAGTGAACAATAATTAAGAAAGACAAAGCTAACCTAGTTGTGGTGGTGGTGAAGTTTGGGAAACAAGAGGACGGAAACCAAGTATAAGCTTCTCCTCCTCTTGAGATTGCTCCCCACTAGCGACAACTTGTCATCATCTTCCTCACTAGAAAAAGAAAGGACTATTGGAACACAGCATTACTTACAGCATCATCTAAGAATGCTGAGAGCAAACTCAACACAAACAAACAAACAAGAAAATAGCAATTTGAATCAATTCCTTTTGTAATTCTACTTTAGTTTAATTTTGGCAGCAAATTTATATAAATAAAAATCAAAGTGCCGGAAAGAGGATACAAAGAGAGATCAAAGCTCATTAACCTGCATTGCGTCTGCGTTGCGTTGGATGATCGAGGCTGGACGGTGAATCGTTGATGCCACTTATTCTTTTATGAGACCGCACTGATATTTATCTTTAAAACACGTATTCATTTCGAGCAGGAGCATAATATTAACTCTACAAGAATGCCACTCGCCAATAATTTGTTTGAATTAAAAAATACCTTTTTTATAATTTCCGTAATTCACTTTTTCTGTTAGTATCACTATGTCTAAATATTCACAATTATACTACATAATATATTTAAAATATTACATATACAAAAGTATGAATACATCTAAAGTAATGTGATATCTGATGTATTATATAATTTCCATCAAGTAACGTGATATCTGATTCAACTATTATATCAATAAATAAAAAATCAACTACCTAACAAATATTAATCATTAATTTATGATACATCATTGAAAATATATATATCAACTATGTATGTATAACTCTATTCGTACAAACTAATAATACAAACCCATATTACATGTACAAACTAATAATCCAAACTGGTAATTCACTTTCAGGCGGTCTTTCACCACTGAATATTTTGTTTTGCTCAAAGTTCCGGGAGATAAAGTGACAACCGTGCTAATTAATAACTAGTTGCCATCCATTTATTTAGCGATGTGAACGGCCTGTAAAAGATAACTATTTAACATCATAGGCAAATGAAAACAAGCTGCCTCCCTGCCCATATCCAACTGACAACTATAATATAATAGTAGTTCTTAACTAAGATGACTATAAAAGAAAGAGAGAGCACCTAAAATAAAAATATTATGCATTCCCTGCAATTAATCAAGCTGACAATCCAAGAGAATGCCACTTTAAACCAAAACAGTACTCAAAAGTATTTACAATAGCAAATGCCATCCATTAAGCCTGGCTGCTTAGACATTGATAGCTACTGATAATTATGTGTAAACTTCATAAATCCCAACACAAAGACAGGCAGCACACAAGTCATCTCCGTGAATTCAGGCACTGCCCTTCACATAATCAGTTCCAGCATACTCGCTTGTCAGAGCCTGACCATCCATACCCTTCCGGGATTCTTCTAATTCATCAAAGTAATCCTCCCGGGCATTGTCGGCCAGCATAAGGGCAACTAACCAAAAGAGGGCTGAATCAAGGGAAACAAAAGCACCACCACCAAGAAGACCAGTCTTTGCAGTTGGGCATGTTGTTTTGAGGTCATGATGTACGTTGCGACTCAAATGAAGTTGCTCTGTAACTGTTGGCCACAACAAAAGTGTTGCTCCTAATCCACCCGAGAACCTAAGGAAGTTGGAGATCAAATGAATGTATCATTTACCATACATAACAAGCAGTAGGACATAACATTAGAGCAACAAAACTGATCTGGGAAATCATTTCCATAGCAAGAAAATAAAAGATTAGTGTCTGTCAACAGTCAAGAATATCTTAAATTTATAAGATGAAAAGAACATTAAAAAAATCCTTAAGCTTTTCAGGGTAAGGCAGTCACTATTAAGCACTTGCACATTTATAGAGAGTAAATTTGAGCAAACAATTTTGCCTCAAAATAAGTAACACAACAAAAAAAACTAATGGGGATGAAGGGGAAAAAGGCTTACAGAGCAATGTTGAAGAAAACAGTGAAAGAAGTGCTCCTAAAGAAAACAGAGTGTGGGACAGCTTTTCCTTTGTAAGGGTAAAACAGGGACATATTCCCAGCCACAATAGAAGCTAAAAGAAACGCAGTTGACAAATATCCCAACACAACACTTGGATCAGATGGATATTTGCAGATTACCACACCTTTTCCCATTATCGGAGTCCCAGCTGCAGGCTATAGATAGAAACAGCAAAGTTAGAGGAGAACAACCAATTGAACATTTATACAATTAAATACATGGCTGTTCCATGCATAAATAAACCAAACTTAGCTCTTAGTTGTCCTTTAGATCTAATAAATATAAATAGGATAACCCACCAATTTTACAAACGTTTTGCTCAAAATTAAACAATTTCGACAATTTAAAAAAAAAAAAACTAACCTTTTTGATATGTAATCAAACACTACTCAATATTTGTCTAATAACAATCAATTAGAAGTTTATGCAGAAGCAAAAGACTCAAACAAGCCTTCATTGGTTAAGAAGGCTTGTTATAATTCTGTCAATTAAAACGTTCTAAAAGAAATTATCATAATCATTATAATTCCCTCTAACAAATTAAAAAGAATGATTACCTTCTTATTTTCAGCAATTATTCCAAATATGAAGGACAATACGCCAAGAGCGGCCACGGTGAGAGACATTTGCTTAACGGTGACAGCCATCGCCAATTCGCAGACCGAAAATTCACCTCAACGATGCTCTGCAATAAGAAAAATATTATATTTATTATCATCTTTTACATATAATATACGATTCGAATCTCCAAACTAAAACGTGAAATCACTTCCAAACAGAGTTACTTTGCTTCTAAATTAAAAATAAAACAAAATAAAATCATCAAATATTCAGAGATTGACGATAAAAAAAGGCAAAAGAGAAATTGAGAAAGAAAAAAATTTATAAAAAAATTAAAAATAAAATAAGGAACCTGAGATTACGTCCTCCTGCGTGTGCGAGTCTCTCTCAAAGCATAAACATAAGATTGAGAAGGTTATCGATATATACAACAACTCAACTCAAGCTCAGATTCAAAAGTCTTTGCTAGAATCTCTCCTTATCCTCCGGGGGATTCCATCTGTATTTTCCCAAAGTTTACCTTTTTGCCCCCCGTAATACTCTGGATGTGACGTGTAAGTAAATACATTTAGGATTAGTTGGTAATTTATGCCCATAATTTACCATATATATGGATATTCACTTCTCTCTTCCTTTCTAAAAAAACAAATGATATTAATTTATTTTTTTTATCGCTAATCACACAACGGGACGTGTCAGGACGTTATGAGTTGGACATCGTGAATAATTTATTATTTATTTATTATCAACCGGGAATGGAATTTTAACTCTGGTGAAAGCTGTCATTAGTTATTACCATATTTTCCTCCACTGCATTTTAATTATTCTTTACGTTTGTTTCTGATGGATAAGGATAACATATAATAAACTAGGAAGCCGGACGAATATGTCGATTATCATTCTTTCTATAAACGTCAACAAACAATTAGTTTTGTTATCATTAACAGCTCCGTGACGCTAAAGGCCTATACCTATTCCTCCGTCCTCCTTTCACTAAAATAGAAGTTTGAGTTTAAATTCTCTTATAATTAAAAAATTATAAAATATATATATATATAATTTGAAAAAAATTTGAGTAATAAATAATTAAAATAAAATATCTTAATTGCCGAACGTGGTGAAAGTGCTTTATATCGTGACTAAAAATAAAAAACAAGGGTTAGTGTTTATTAAAAAAAAACTAGCTTTGTTGTCATGCACTTTGTTTTTTTGTTTTCAATTTTTTCCTCTTAGCAGATCAAGCTTTGCTGACTAAACTAATAAACTAAATGATAGAACCAAATAAATTGAGAATGACTCTGAAAGAGACTAATGGCAGACGGTCGCCGGCCCCGTCCATAGAATTGTCGTTAACCATCATTATCACATTCATGGTTTTCAATTTATTATTTCTTCCCGTTCACACTTCAATAATTCTCACTATCAGAATTGGAGATGATTTGAGAATCAAAGAGTAATGTAAGCTACGCTTACATACTTTATATTTTATTATATTACGATATTCACTAATTTGCTGCAATGTAATTATCAACGATAAATTGTCATTGTTACTAATGGTTATAATATTTGAAATTTAGCCATTAAATTTATATTAAATATGTGAGAGTTACAGTATTTATTTATTATTATTATTCGAGAGTTTGATATATTATAAATGGATGCTTACCCTTATAAAAAATGAGTGAAAGGGAAGAAAAATAAAATAAAATAAAAATATTATATATATATATTAACATGTCTATTTATACTAGAAGCCAGTTTGAATTTGTTCTTACTTTACTTTCATAGTCTATTTATATTTAGATATATTACCATCAATATCTTTAAAGTATGATTTAATTATAATAATACTTAAATATTTAAAAAAATTGATATTTGTGTTTAAATTTTGACCAAAATAGACATTGATGTTTAAACATTATTCTTCTACCGTTAACTTAAAAGTAAAATCATTAATTTATTTAATATTAAATTAAAACAATAAGGTCAATATATTAATTACTTGACAAATTTAAATATTTAAATTTAAATAAAATAATAATACAATTTAAAAAAAAACAAACAAACAATATATGTTGTATCAACGGCCATTTGGGCCGCTCCTTTTTTTTAAATTTTTTTAAATTTATTTATTATTAATAATTATGATTATTTAAAATTTATATTTTAATTTTAATTTTTTTTAAAGTTTTTAAAAAATTTTGTTTTATTTTTTAAAGGATTTTTGTTATTTTTATTTTTATTTTATTTTTTGTTATATTTTAAAGTCAAACATTAAAATTTGTGTAAATCAACTTCATTAAGAGGGTAAGAAGCAAACGATTATTTAATATTGATTGACATAAAATCTGTTAAATTTAACGAAATATTTTTAATGTTTAAATATTAGTGCTTATTTTTATAAAATATTAGAGATAAACATAATTTTTTTAAATTTATGTATATTATTATAATTACATCATACTTTAAAAATATTAATGATAATATCTTTTATATTTATTTTATCAATAATTTTTGTAATGTATATTTTAATATAATTAAATAATTTTTAAAATAAATTTAAAACATTGATTTCGGAAGAAACTTAGTAGTCAATGACATTGGGATTGTAAGCAAAAGAATGCCATATCAGTCGGTCACACACGATAAGAATATTTGTATAGAACAATCTTATCTTAATAAATATTATAATATGCTCCCAAAAGCTAGTTATTCAAAATATATAAACAAATAAATAAAATTTTAATGTGTTAAAACTATTTATTTATTACCCGCCAATTACTTATCAGTGCCAGTCCTCTCACTTAATTTTTTTCTTTGGTTCATCACCAAAATTCTAAGTGGTTAATAAAAGAAAGAAGAGTGGAGCCTACCACTATGATATTCTATCAAAATTTTCCACCGAAGTCTTCATGCACCGAGAGAAATTAATCAATTCTTAAAATATAATTTAAAATACTTAACATTATTTTTTTAATAGCCTTAATTTTAAGTAATCAATAAAATAATATAATATCAAAAATTTTATCCCCAAAACCAAAGTTTAGCTGAATGATTCTGATTCTACATTAATTTTGTTCAGGTCGATTAAAAATTGAATCAATCTTTATATTAAAAAAATAATCAATTTGATTCATATTTTTTTTAAAAGAATTAATTCAATGTACTTTTTAATTTTGGATTCGGACCAAAACTAACGACTAAATTGAAATACAACCAATTGGTTCGGATTTGATTTGAATGTGCCCACCCCTATCAAAAGATTTCAAGTGATAAGAGAAGATATAATGGAGAAATACTCTCTTCTATTATTTATGTTGTATGGTTGTACGCTAATAATTTCGATGACATCACGTTTTACAAAAAGAAAAAATAAAATAAACGAGATAAGATTATTTAATAAAAAAATTGCATGTATTTTAATATCATTAATATAATTGATTTTTTTTTAAAAATGAACAAACATATAATATTAAACAAGACGCATGGAGCCATGAAGGATGTAGTAAGTCCATTCCACTTGAGCACTTTTTTAGTATACACGTGAGGACTGAGGATAAAATTACCGTTAGAAGAACTTTAATAAATTAGGTGTTAATGAAAATAAATAAATGTGGGGGGGCGGTAAACATCAGCATTATTCTTTATTCACCACCATTTTGCCGGTTGGCGTTTGTAATTAAAGTGGGTTTGCGTCACGACCGAAGAACCTAAATGTTAAATGATGTTGGGCCACAAAAGCAAGAAGCCTCCAAGAGGATCCAGAGCCCAGGCAGCAGAAAGAAAATATACATGAACCCAACAATTTTATAGAGGCAAAGAATGGCCCTATTTAACTCTTATTTTATTTTAATCTCATTCTCATTCTCATCGATTTATATTTATTATTTCATTTAATTTTTTTATATAAAATAAATAATTAATTAATTTTTAGTACATTTTATATAAAATTTATATTTATTTATAAACATATCATACATTTTAATATTTATTGTACACATTATACTCAACTTTTCTTATCTTATTTTAAAGTATTCATTCACTCGAAATTGATCTGCTTTCATTTTGACTTTTCGTAAGTAGGTCCGCACTTTTCTAACCATTCAATAATTCCCTCATGCAATTTTTTTGAATTTTAGATAGTATTTTAGATTCTCAATTTTCAATTATCTAACAAATCACTTAATGAAAAAGTAGATTATCTTTACATTCATTTCAAAACTTTTATAATCCCTTCCCTAACCACATATGAAATTTTCAATTTATTTGACTCTCATACTCAATTATTTCATTAACCACATATGAAATTTTCAATTTATTTGACTCTCATACTCAATTATTTCATTTATTTATTCACGGGTGGGGGGTAGGAAGTCTTATATATATATATATATATTAATGTAACGAGTCTATCCTCTACCTATCTTCTATATTCATATTCCAAAATGAATGTTGTTATTTATCACTAATCTAAAACTATAATATTTGGAGGACTCTTCTAATCAAATAAAAATATATAATTGTCAGCAAGTTATTTATTTTTTCTTCAAATCTAAGAATTATTCTTACTAGGAGTAGGCATTTTTGGCTTTGGTTCGGTTTCAGCCGGAACAAAATCGAAATTGAAACGACGGTTTCAACAAATTAGAACTGATATGTTTTACTTAAAAATTGAACTGATCCGAATCGGATCGTTTTGGTATATAATTTTTTGTATTTTTAGGGTACTTTTTTCGGTTTGAACCGAAATCGAATTGATTGATTTTAAAAAATAAAACTGAACAAAATTTTTGGTTCAATTCAATTTTAGATGAAACCAAACCAATGCCCATCCATACTTCTTACTTTATACATAGGTCATCGATTCAACATAAAAAAGAGTTAGTGAAAATACAAATGTTTCCAATATTTTTCAATACAATAGATCGCCCAAGTCATTTTTATTGACATGAGTGTTTTATATCGAAAAAAAAAATTAATTATTTATTTTGAAACACATTACTATTATATATTAACATAGTAGTAAAAGGAGTACTGTGCTGTGTTTGCACTTGAAACTTTAGGTTTTAATAATGTTAATGGTTCTGTATTATTAGTTTAGTTGATAGAGAATCAAAATCAACTTACCAATGAATCACAAAATTTTATGGTTCTTAAATATGATTTGAAATTAATTTAAAAATAATTCGTAGAATTGTGCAACCTTTTCATCTTAGTTATAATGAAAAAAAAGTGCAGCTGGTTGGATCCAGCCTATTGTTGAAATAAAAAACTCTCACACACCCTCTTTTTAAAATAGATCAATACACCAAGTACTGCACTTAGAAACATTGGATTTGTTACTAAAATATCGGTATTAAACTTGAAACTCCCAGCAAATGGCCAATGAACCAAAAAAATAAAAGAATCGATTACATTTTTCATATGATCTCCTATTTTAGATAGACTAAAAAATGGAACTCCGTTTTTTTTTTGGTATCACTTCACACTTTTTTTTTTGTTTTCTACTTAATATTTATTATTTATTTAATTTATTTTTAATAATTTACGTATTTCTAGTATTAAATAAAAAAGATTTGTAAATAAAAATATTAATGCAACAATTAGTTCATAAATTGTTAAAGCTTCCACAAAAGTCAGACTAAGCAATAAAATATCTCATATTTTTTTCTTCGTCTCAAGTTGTCTTGCAATACCTTCTACAACTTAGCCTGCAATAGTACCTTGACCAACTCCAAGTCTAATAGAAACAAGCTTGACAACCAGCCCAACAACAATAATAGAAGCAACAGAAATTAATGAATTTATGATAAGTTCTTCACACTAAAATAAAAAAATAGTTAATGATACAATCGTCCAATGAAGAATTATTCTATCTCTAAGTTTATTTAATAGCAAACATAAAAAAAATAAGAAATTATTAAAAAATGATTTATATTTTTTAAATAATGGTATTAAAATATTTAGAGTAATAGTAGGCGTAAGTGAAAATTTAATAGAGTATTTTGAAAAAAGAAATATTTTAATTTTTTTTAATAAAGTACAACAAAAAATTGGAGGTTAATAATAATAATAATAAAAGAGGGTCGAAGAAACGCACCACTTATGTGTGGCGTGTGCTTGCAGCCTACCCCACGCCCACCGATAAAGCATAAAGACGGGCGGGCGGAGGGGATCGAATAACATGACACATGTAAATGTAAGGGTCCCTGATCAAGCTTTGCACATTTCTGTTGATAGGTCCAAAAGTTTTAATTTTTTAATAACGTCTATTTGGCCCGCGTTTCGGTTCAAGACGTGCAAACAAACCACCCACAAGGAGAGAAAAAAAATATTTCCCTTAGTTTTTGTTTTGTTCCATGACGTAAATGAACCACAAATAACAATTTTTTAAAAATGTATTTGGCGTCCCATGCCTGAAACAGGTCCATTTGGTTACTAAAAAAAATTACCCTTCTTAAAAACAAGAAGAAGAAGAAGATGATGATGACGATGACGATCCATGCCTTCTACATCTGATACATATCTCAGTTTGTTTTAGATTCTTCTTTTTTCAGAAGTCGGCTACTGGTACTAGTGCTTTGCTTTCCCATTTGCAAATTTTATAAATTAAGGATCGAGATTCCCTTTTGCGTTTCTGATTCGAATTCTTGCTTTTTTTTCCCCTTAAAGTGTTGAGTTGATATCACTTGTTATCTGTTATTATTAATATTATTTTTTGTAGTTATACTGACTGTTTTAACCTCACCCTACTCTGTTTTCTTCCTTAACTTGTAACTGAACTGTTATCTGACTCTTTACTTTTGTCTTTTGTTGATTCTCTTCAGGTTCAATAGATTTTTGGTTCAGCCCCCGTTTTTATCCGTGCAGTAGCTCATCTCATAAGCAAGAGCATCTGTTTGCTTTTAGTAGCTGAATAAAATTAACCCAGCTTCGTTTTTATGCCTTGTTTTAAAAAATTTTACTTTTTTTTTCTTTTATTTTGATCAAAATTGCAATTGAGACGGACATATGGATAGGGGGTTTTTTAATGGCAGAGAATCTGTGGTTGGGTGGTTGTTGTTATTAATACTAACAGATGGTGTGAGTGTGAGTGGAACTGGAGTGAATTGGGGAACACAGGCAACCCACCCTCTGCCGCCTTCCACTGTGGTGAGTCTGCTAAGAGATAACGGAATTGACAAGGTGAAGCTATTTGATGCTGATTCTGCAACTCTGAAAGCACTTGGTAAGTCTGGAATTCAAGTGATGGTAGGTATTCCAAATGATATGCTCGCTACCCTTGCAAGCAGCGTAGAAGCTGCGGAAAACTGGGTTGCTAAGAATGTCTCTTCTCATGTCTCCTCCAATGGCGTGGACATCAGGTAAACTCTTGCTCATTAAATTTCGTAAAATGTTTTAGATGCCACAACCATATAAAACCGAGCTTCAACTTCATTTAGTCTTTTACAGATGAGATATTAATGAGAGTTCTGAATTTGGTGAATGAATGATTGGAAAGCGCACAAATAGAAGGTAACTGACCTTATACTAAAGGGTGAAATTTCAAGGATTTAAGGATTAGATTGGAGGAATGCTGTATGATTAGTAGGCACTTCAGTGGACACATGATCCGGATGGATAATGACATTACATTTGCATGTAAAGGAGATTAGCTTTGAGTTAGTTAATTATCTTTTCCATTCCCTTCCAGCTTGATTTACAATAATTTTAATCCCTTATTCCTTCTCTAGGTATGTTGCAGTAGGAAATGAACCATTTCTGTCAACTTTCAATGGAACCTTCCTTGGAACAACTCTACCTGCTCTTCAAAATATCCAGTCAGCTCTCATAAAAGCTGGTTTAAGCACTCGGGTTAAGGTCACCGTGCCCCTCAACGCAGATGTTTACCAAAGTGCATCTAATCTTCCATCTGATGGTGACTTCCGGCAAGACATTCATGATCTCATGCTGCAGATTGTCAAGTTTTTAAGTGACAATGGAGCTCCATTCACTGTAAACATTTACCCCTTCATAAGCCTCTACAATGACCCTAATTTCCCCATTGACTTTGCCTTCTTTGACAACAATTCAGCTCCGATAAACGATAATGGAAGAGTCTATTCAAATGTGTTTGATGCAAACTATGATATGCTTGTATGGGCGTTGCAGAAAAATGGATATGGCACCTTGTCCATAATTGTCGGAGAGATTGGATGGCCGACTGACGGAGACAAAAACGCCAATCCCAAGCTTGCCCAGCGGTTCAACCAAGGGTTTATGTCGCACATCAATGCAGGAACAGGAACCCCGATGAGATCCGGTCCCATTGATGCCTACTTATTCAGTCTCATAGATGAAGATGCTAAAAGCATTCAGCCAGGGAATTTTGAACGCCACTGGGGTATATTCTACTTCGACGGACAACCCAAGTACCAGCTTAGCCTCGAAAATGGAAGGAACGGCTTGGTGGCAGCTAAAGGCGTAAGTTACCTTGCACAAAAATGGTGTGTTATGTCAACCTCGGCAAGTCTTAACGACCCACAAGTTCCACCTAGTGTGAGTTACGCCTGTGCAAATGCTGATTGCACGAGTCTTGGATATGGAACTTCTTGTGGGAATTTGGACGCTCTTGGGAACATCTCCTATGCATTTAATAGCTACTACCAGATAAATAATCAGCTTGATAGTGCGTGCAAGTTTCCAGGCCTTTCGGTCATTACCAGTACAAATCCATCAGTTGGAGATTGCCAGTTTCGGATCATGATCAGAACAGAGACAACTGCAAGTGCAGGGAGGAGGAGGATTGCCTCTCTATCAAACCCTCTTGGTCTGCTGGCTCTTGCGACAATAATGTCTGTGGTTACAGTTCTGTAAATAATTACGGCTTCACTGTGTATTGAATTAAATTTTTATTTTTATTTATATTAGTTTCGTTTTAATTGACGCATATAAGAGAATAAATTGAATGTTTCAAATCCACAATTACCATCGGTGAGTGGACATTGGCACAACCGCACAAGTGCTTGGTCTACTGTCTGAGCTGTCGTATGTCATGCAGAAAGGTTTATATCTATAGGTATACAGTATCACGTCCCAAATGTTATCTATAGGTATATCTTGTGTCACCTTTTAAATGTTTTCAGGTATTTTATCAAATAGTGCGTGTTGAAATTTTTTTAAAAACTACCTAGATTATTCACATTATCTAAAAAGTTCATTTGAATTTGATGTATATATATATATATATATATATATATATATATATATATATATAGACCAAATCCGATTGTATGTAATAGTGAAGAGAAAATTTTAGAATAAAAATATTTTTTTTAAATATTACTTGTGATATGTGATTTTAATTATAGATTATTGAATGTTTTTAATCATAATCATCTATTATATATAATTTTGTTATAAATAAGTGAACTGTCATTTAGAATAATTTATAATTCTCTTTATTAATAATATAAGAATAGTCTTTCAAATATTCTGTGTTCATCTTCTTTCATTTTTTTTTATTTGTTAGTTTGATTTATTAACTTTTAGATTGTTTAGCACTTGAAAGTATTTAAAACCATAAAAATTCAAAAAAAAAGTTTATGACACTTGTGATAGTTCCACCTTACCTTAACATATATAAACTTAAAATTACAACTAATTCTGAGAGTGATAATCCGAAGCAAGAGAACCAATCATCTAAGATAGGATTAACCATGGTTCCCTCCAAGTCTGGTCCGAATATGAATTTTATATCATTTTCACCCAATGTAACATCAGTATTACTGTCCACTTTACAAATTGGGATCTTTCATACATGATACATATATATAGGGGTGGGCAAATCCGGTTCGGTTCGGTTTTTAGTGTGAACCGAAAACCGAACCGAGCCGGTCGGTTTTTGAAAAATAAAACCGAAAACCGAACCGAAAAATTAAAAACCGAACCGAACCGAACCGGTTCGGTTCGGTTCGGTTCGGGTTTTGGTTTTTCGGTTCGGTTTGGGTCGGTTCGGTTCGGTTCGGTTCGGTTTTATAATTTTTTTAATTTTTTTTTAATTTTTTTTAATTTTTTTTTTAATTTTTTTTTAATTTTTTTTTTAATTTTTTAATTTTTTTTTAAATTCGGTTTTTTCGGTTCGGTTCTCGGTTTGGCCTTCCGAACCGAAAACCGAACCGAATTTTTCGGTTTTTAAAATAAAAAACCGAAAACCGAACCGACCAAGAGAAAAACCGAACCGAACCGACCAATTCGGTTCGGTTTTTCGGGTCCGGTTCGGTTTTCCGGTTTTTTGCCCACCCCTACATATATATATATATATTTGGTTCTCACTTCTCAGTCTCATCCAATGAGCCAATTTAGGCCTCTTCTGTTTTGTTTCCTATCCTCGTTGATTCTCGGTTCCTGAAGGAGTACCATGTTCACTTAAAAGTGTATAAGCATACAGTACTTCCAAAATATAAACAAAAAATGTTGGTAGGCAAGACCACACGGGCTTGGAGGGTGTCCTGGCTCCAAAGAACCATCTGTACTCCATATACCACATTGGTTTAAGAGAATGCTTAGCCAACTGCATTATTATCAGATTCTTCAAATTGTTGATAAGGCCTTCAAAGAGATCTCACAATTTGAGCAGGAACAAACATGAAAAGGGGTTTAGTGTTTCCTAATGTGTTATCAAAGAACATTGTGCATATGTCTGTCTGTGCACTCACAGAGAGACAACCATCTACAGAGAAGCAGATATAACATATTATGGGGAGTTCCAATTTTGTCATCAATTCTAAAGAGCTCTTTTATATGTTGTCCGGGTAGAGGACTTGCCAGTACAGGGTGCATAATACATTGAATTAAGATAAACTTAGACGAGTTAAACAAGCTCCGCTCAGATGGTATTGTGGAGCTTGGCTTGAGTCCACTAGGATTATTCCTGCACTATAAAAGTAATGATTCATAATCCTTTAGGCCTTGACCAGGATCAGTTCTTTAATTCCTCGCATTATGATTAACATCCTGATTTCTTATGTCACAGACCTTAACATCATTTTGAAAATTATAAAGAAGTTGTTGAATCGTAGCTTCCGCAATTCAATTTGTACTTTTTGTTTTGGAAAACATATAGATATCTATAGCTCCCATTAGCATCCCGGCTTGCATTTTTAACTGCTGTGATTAGTACACAAACTTCGTTAATAAAATAATTTTAAACAAGAGCCTCGGTGAATGATTTTAATTTGTCAGATGAAGGAAGAGGGAATATAATCCGCACATACTAAGTGGCAACAGACCTTCCTAGTTTTTGCTTCAGTTGTAGATTTTCTGAGATTAAGAAAAGAGAAACTAAAAGATGGAAAAGAAAAAGAGACCGACAAAAACCTACCAGATTCAATCAGTTGCACTGTTCTAATGTCCTATTTGATGCTTTTGGAGATAGTTTCTTGATCTTATATTAGCCTACATTTAACATAAAAATGCAGATTAGAATTGTACATCAATATCATATCAAACACGACAAGCAAATAAAAAGGATGTATAAACAAACAATGTTTATCCATTCACGGTTATGAACAACTGAAGATGCAAGAAACATCACAAATATTCTGATCAAACAATTTACCACCATCCAACTTTACATAAACTATGGAATACTCAAAATAATATCTTTGATATTAAATATTAAATAGGTACTAACAACATCTTTTGTATCATATATTAAACAGGTACTACTCAAAAAATAACAACATCGCTCAAAGTTTTTGAACGGCACTTTGCTGGCATAAAAAAATGGGGGCACTGAGTTTTGACCTGCCTTGTAGGCTCTGGCACATGATACTTACAAGTCATTTTAACAATCATGACAGCAGTATTTAGTGATATGCAGTGGCCAGTGGCCCACTGAAATATATGTAGGTTTCAATGTGCCTGGAGTTTTCATTGCCTGCCAAAAAGCAAAATGATTTGAAGTAAAATTCTGCAAGCCAAACTCTTTGGAGCTGTGAAAACAAGAACTGAAGCCGCCTAAAACCTGATGCCATCCAAAACAAAAGCTATGCTCAATTTAAAATTGCAACCTGAAAGGATTACAGAAATGAATCCAATTAAACAAACATTTGCAAAGTACAAAAAGCTTGCCTGAGGCTTCAATCCAAAACCGCAAGACCATACCAAATATTCACATTCAACAGTCCAACAAGATGATAAGTCTTAACTCTTACAACAATATAATAAAGAATTACCCATCTTCCTGTGTCGAACCAAATAATTTTAGAAAGAACCGATGGCGATAAAAAATAATGACTGATTCTGCTTCCTCAATCAACACAACTCATAAAATTTATATCCCCTTATTTGGACATTACAGGGCCTTAATAATCATATATAAAGATGTCACCACGCCAATGTTCCAATCCATGAGCAACCATGTCACCTATATCAACCAACAGGAAAAGTCCCTTCTACACTTCTCCCTAGAGTGCATTCATCTGACAGAACATCTTCAGGTAAACCACTCTAAATAATACTAGACAATATATTGTAGAAATTACTGTCTGCAGAAATATATCCTCGCTGCAGGTATACTAAATCAGGGGTCTTCAAGACTGCTCTTAAGAAAGCCACAAGGTAAATCCCCAAAACCTTACTCTGACAGAACTGCCAAGTAATAGTTAATATAAAAATTTTAAGTATATCCAACGCACTTCACTTCAGTCAAGTAGATAAAATGAGACCTAACAAATATTCATCATTACTATTGGAGACTTTCTATAAACAATAAATATTAACTACGATTCATCTTGATACTCTCTTAATAAAGATATCACAAAATCATTATGAGATGCCAAGCAATTTATTTTAGAGCTTATTTGGGGTTGGCAAATTTATTCCTCATCCCTATTGTAGTTGGGTATATAAAAATCATGTCCAATTGAATGATGCTCCTGGAGACTCAGATATTGCAACAGAACCTCGTGCTAAATCACTTACCACTCCCTATATGGATCCAGAACCTCCTGTCAAAGTAATAATATCTCCGTTGCTGTTTTCTTTTGCATCAAGAAGTTTCTTTACTCCAGAATGAGTAATACCATCCACATGATGGAACTGGTAAAAAATTGAAGTTAGAAACTTTTCAGGACTGATGAAAATGAGAAGAAACTCGAGAATCAAGTTCTCAACTCAGTCACAGATTAGTGAATCGATGGTATTTCATGTTAGCAATGAAACTCAGAGCGATCAATCCTGTAAAGCATGATGAAATACATTGACACTACTTAAATATAAAAACCAGTGAGAACTTGGCCTCACCAATTGTAATGACCCCTCCCTAAGCCAGAATACCAATTGTAATGACCCCTCCTTAAGCTAGAATACCAATTATAATGACCTATTCCCACACAATATGACAATCCCAATCGTAGGGAGATTAAGCCAGAACACCAATTGTAATGACCCCTCCCTAAGCCAGAATACCAATTGTAATGACCCACTCCCACACAATATGACAATCCCAATCGTAGGGAGATTAAGCCAGAACACCAATTGTAATGACCTGCTCCCACACAACATGACAATCCTAATCGTAGGAGATTAGGCTAGAACACCAATTATAATGATCCGCTCCTACACAATATGATATTGTCCATTTTGGGCTAACCCTCATGGTTTTATTTTTAGATTTCCTCAAAACGCTTCATATTGTTTGAGAATGAGTTCTACATATATAGCTCAAAAACTTTCTCTAACCAGGCAATGTGGGATTCTCACACTTTACCCTCACTTTATCCATCTTGGCCCTGCTATCTACAGTCTTAGGCATCTTGGATCTCGAGTGTTACAATCTACCCTCTTAGGGAACACATAACCCATGTGAGTTAGACCCCAAGGATGCACGGCACATGTGCACTATCTGTAGCCTAGACTACAAGCTCATTGGCTCACACCGTGAGGTAGGTCTAGCTCTGATACTATTTGTAACAACCTGCTACTACATAGTTTGATATTGTTCCCTTTAGGCCTGACTCTCACGGTTTTGTTCTTAAATTTTCCCAAAAGGCCTTGTACTGTTTAAGAAGGGTTCTACATATAAATAAATTTTATTCTAAATTGTATCCTCAAAGTGATGTGTCAAACAAACATTGGGTGATAAAATAGTATAAATTTTAAAATCATTCATTACATCCAATGTTTACTTGACACATCACTTTTGAAATAAAATTTTTAAATGACTAGCATTACTCTCTACATATATAGTTCAAAAACTTTAATTAAGTAAGCGATGTGAGATCCTAGCATCTCATCCTCACCTCGTTCATCTATAACCTTAGACATCTTAAATCTCAAGTGTTACACCAACATGATTGGCGAAGCAAAGCCAAACCTACACAGGAAGTCTAATAATCAACTTATGTAGAAAACCCAATGTTGGAGATCCAGGAAAAGTGACTCACCTCGAGAATGGAGTAATCCATTGCCATCAACCATTATTCCTGTTAATCAACACCACCCCCACCATCCGAGCCATCAGAGGCGTACTCTCATGCTTCTGTCTTTCCACCAACATTCCCCTTTCCTACAAACAACAAGCTCTCCTTGCGGACCCTCGGACGACCTTTCAGCTAATGCCTCAAGTACCGGTAGAATGGAAAGAAGAATGGAAGTTCGACCCAATCCGCAGAAAAGAAAAGAAAAGGCTATGAATCTGAAAATGAAGAAATTAAGTAGTGAGTATAAGTTTGAGAACGCATAGATGTCACCAAATGTGTAGCTATTCAAGAATTTGTCATCAAAGAGAAGCAGAGGTGATGTGGTCCTAAAGACAAGAAAATTACCTGTGGGTAGAAATGATTAGCTTTCCTTTTCATGTCATCCAGAAACTGTAAAAGAACCGGCGCCTGAAGTGAATACGAAAAGCATTAGCTTTCCATTAGAACAGCAAAAGAAACAAACATAAAATAAAGAGAAATGTGGGACCTCGCGAAAGGCAAGGAAACCAGGAACATAAGGGACTTGAGGCCTGAGGAGGGAGTAGTTCTCGTAGACTAATTGACAAGCTTTGAGGTCCAACACAACGAGGCAGCCGCATGCAATTGATGGATCGTCCTTTGAGAAGGCCATATCAACCCGGCCCACATTCTTCAACAAGGTGCTTGTGCTTGTGGAGGTGGATGTGGAGTTGGGCAATCTCCAAGCAAATTCGTCCTCCGTTATCAATCTCCCTTTTAGCTCATCTTGAATCCTGAAATTACCAGCTGGGTTATGAATTTAGCCATTTCATCAGGCAGAGAGGGACAGAGAAAATGGAATGGTTCAATTTCTTAGAAACTCGTACTCTAGCCACTTGTTGAGCTGGGTTTGAATAGAAGGATCTGACATCTCTTTCTATCCAGTGATTGCTATGCTAATGGTTCCCCTTCTTCTTCGGAAAGATTTTCCATGACTATGAATGATGCTAACTAACTTGCTAAGGCTTTTGCTTCCTCGGACGACCCCCACATTTTACATTTTACTGGCAGCACCAAAAAGAGTTTCAACGTCGCAAAAAATTCGTGAACATTTCCGAAAATTTCCCTGGAAAATATTGAAATGTTGCGTTTACAGCACAAGGACTGCATCCCTATGAATATTTTGGCCTTTGGGACATGAAAATTTTGAAATATTGCCTCAGGACTCGATCAAAACCAACACTAATACAGCGGGGATTTTGGTCTAACTCAAATCAAATCTAACGCCTATACTTTGAAAGTGGTGACATCAATTACCGAATTAATAAAGGATTTTGTAGTTTTTGAAAGTGTTAAATAGAAAAAGCAAATATATATATTTGGTTGGTAGCTGAAAGACAAATTTAAAACTATTGTGTTTTTCCTATTTAAAACAGCTTTTAGGAATAAAATCATTCATTTGTTTTTTCATCCGAGCTATAATGTTATGGATACAGAAGGTGATTAGGGAAGTAAATTTATTTAAAAATAAAGGAAAAAGTTTACAAATAATTTTTTAATTATTTTATTATTTTTGTTTAACCAAATATAAAACAGTTATATTTTATTAGCCAAATAATTTATTTTTGAACACATTTATTTTTATATTAAATTTATAACTTTTTTCATTTTTTTCTTACGAAGCTTCATTGAACAAAGTTTATTGACCGAATATTTTTGAAATTGTTATTGTAAAAATCAAAGTGTTGCTGAGGATCGGCTTTGAATCAAATCAAAAAAATAGTTTCGATAAATTTTCTAAACTTTGTTAGAAAATTTAAATTTGTTAGAAAATAGATAAAATTTACATTTGAAGTTAAAAGTAGTTGTTATTAACGAACTAAATGAGTTAGAATGGTATAAAAGGCGTTGAAATCCGGCCAAAAATAAGTTTTGGAGTGTGTTTGGCGAAAATCAGACAGCGGTCGGTGCAGCCGCCGTCAATTTAGGCATTGCGGGGCACATCTCGGGCCGGAGATGTGCCCCGAGATGCGCATATTGTGCGCATCTCGGTATCGAGACGGCCCCGTGGCACGCACAATGTGCTCATCGCAGGGGCACATCTCGGGCCCGAGACAGCCCCGCGGCGCGCACAATGTGCACATCGTAGGGAACATCTCGGGCCCGAGATGTGCCCCCGCGATGCGCAATTTTTTATTTTTTTAAATAATTTTTTCTAATTTTATTTTTTATTTTTTCAAGTCATATGGAGTGTGATGCAATAGTTATTTGTTTTGGAGAAAAGTGGGAGAGTTCTAGTGAAGGGGAAGAAAGCTATGTTGATTATAGTAATTTTAAAATTTCGGTTCCGAAAGATATTAATTTTGAAGATCTTTTAAATGCAGTATGTTATACTTTGGGAGTCGACAATGTGAACTGTAAGGTGACTTTGAAAATCAAAATTGATGCAACGAGGTATAACCTAAAGCCTATTGAGATTAGAAATGACAGTGATGTTCGATTTTTTTAAAGCGCCAATAGAAGATCGTACTGTCCTTTATGTGTAACAGTGGATCCTAGAGCTCCTGTTTATGAAGATAATGTACAGCCCCTCAATCAAAATCCACCATCAATTTATGCTCATTTTATGTCAGCTAGCGGTAGCAACCAAGTGAGCCATACATCTCTATCAGTTTCAGCAGTGGTTTCTGCAAACACAACAAACGAGGAGAAACATAATGAAGACCCAGCCTATACACATTACGCTTGTGATGATATTGGAAATGTTGGGGATGTGGAAGGGGACTATGATGATGTTAGAAATGTTGATAATTTAGAAGAGGATGATTTAGCAGAAGGTGGACGTTGTTATGTTTCGACAAGCTCCCTAAATGTTGAAGTTAGAAGAATAGATTTTTATGAGGCAGAAAACCCCTTTGCGTTTATGCCTCCAATACCACCATCAGACTTGGGCATTTCAGATAAGATATCAAGTAGTGGAATTGACGATGTGTTTGTAGGAAAGTTGTTTGATAGTAAAGATGAACTTCACCAAGCTATTAGTATGGTAACACTTAAAGGTAATTGGAGCTTTAAAGTATTAAGGTCGACAAAAGATCGTTTTGAAATCAAATGTGATGATGATAGATGTCGATGACGATTACGTGCAGTGTCGACAAATGCAAGGAAATATTTTATTGTGCGCAGAATTGATTCAAGTCACATGTGCCAATTAGATCGATTGCACGATGGTCATCGACAAGCAAAGTCTCGGATTATTGGCAAATTTATAAAAAATAAGTTTGCATCTGCGAGTCGACTTTATAGACCGAAGAAAATCCAAGCAGACATACGTGAGGAGTTTGGTGTGGACTTAACTTACCCTACTGCTTGGCGGTCTAAAGATGCATTGGTGTTGATACGTGGTACTCCAGAGGGTTCATATAAATTACTTCCTGCATACTGTCATATATTGGAACAATAGAACCCTGGTACAGTCACGCATTTGGAGATTGACGATTGCAAGCACTTCAAATATTTCTTCATGGCTCTTGGACCATGTATTAGAGGGTTCCAGTCTTCCATCCGACCGGTTATTGCCGTTGATGGTACATTTTTAAAAAATGCATACTTGGGAACAATGTTTGTAGCTGTTTGCAAGGATGGAAACAACCAGATTTTTCCACTTGCATGGGGTATTGCTGACTTTGAAAATGATGCTTCATGGAAGTGGTTTATGGAAAAACTCCGAGGAGTTATTGGCGATCTTGAGAACCTTGTATTTATATCCGATCGATATGCTAGTATCGAGAAGGCCATTAAAGAGGTATTTCCTAATGTATATCATGGTGTATACATCTATCACTTGAAGTGTAATTTGGTAGCACGATATAAGATACCATCACATACAACAAAAGGAAGGGGATACTTGGCCTCCTATTTTGTTGCTGCCAAGGCGTATCACATAGTTGACTTTCAAAGGGAAATATATAAGATGCGAGAAATGAAACCGGAGGCAATGAGATACTTGGAGGAGGAGGTTGGTTTTTCAAAATAGGCTCGATCAATTGGAGCATTCAGAAGATATGACATCATGACCACCAACATTGCAGAAAGTATTAACGTTGTTGCGAAGGATGCACGTGGCATGACAGTGACTGCCTTAATTGAGTGGATCCGAGAGTTAATGCAAAAATGGTTTGTTGAGAGACGTGAGGCTGCAGAAAATATGTCAAACTTCTTGACCACTTGGGCCCATGACAAGATTTGAAAGCACAATGATGATTCTGCTCGCATGACAGTGCATGCAATAGATCGATCTCGTTTTGTTGTTAAGGACGGAAAAAGAAATGGAATAGTGGACATCCCGGGGAAGTCATGTAGTTGTCAAAAGTTTGATATGCGGCAACTACCGTGTCCTCATGCACTTGCAGTATGCAGGCAAGTCAGATTTCAGTACCAGACTCTTTGTTCGCGATATTACATGACTGAGTGTTTGTTGCGTGCATACAGTGAACCAGTAAATTCGGTTGGTCATCCATTAGATTGGATTGTTCCAGAGGAGTTGAGAGCTGCTAACATCTAGCCTCCTATAGTACGTCAGCAATCAGGAAGACGTCGGAAGAATCGAATTCTATCGCAAAGTGAGGCTCCCACGAAGAATGTATGCAGTCGCTCTAAGCAGCATGGACATAATCGATAAACTTGTCGAAACCCAATTCCATTACATAGTAGTTGATGTGTTCTTTATGAGTTATATTTGTATTTTAAAGTCATGTAGTTATGGGCTTTATTTGACTAGTTAATTTGTATTTTCTTTTACGATTGCGTTTAATTGATAAGTTTATTATATTCTTATAAACAAGAAAAATTTATTTTATTTTTTAAAATTCTTGGATTAAAACGGACAGAGTTTCCCTTATTTTTTCTCAAAATCTATATTTCATAAACCTGCAGAAAATACACTTCAAATATTTCTCACATCTCTTAGTTGTAAAATGGACCTCCCGTCCCTACCCAAATCAATCAACAACATTTTATAATTTACAATAAAATGTATAAAATACATAAAAAAAGCTTTATAAATATACAAAAGTTAATTTTCTTTCACTATTTTTTTGCACATTTTCATAAGTTAGTCGCCAATTTGGTCCTAAAAAATGACCTATGCTCAAGACCAAAATCTAGGGGATGACAACATATCAAAAACTCTATAAACATACAAACATTAACCCCACAATCTCCACTATTCACTGTCTGTTGTGGCACTCCATCCTTTAATCTAATTACATGAAAAGGGGTTAAGTCAGGTATAATTTGTCGTTGCTCATATAATCTACAAGCATCTAGGTAACGGGGTAACAACGTAGCTAATGGCAGGACATGATTCTCAATCACGCCATCGGCAAATCCCTTGATGCTAGAATCGTAGATCAATATTTGCCGATGCAAGATGTCCACCTCAGCCGTTACCCAATGTTGTTGATTGTAATTGACAGGAATATAAACCTACATAAAATTCAAATAAGTCTTAGAAATAGTACTACAAGTTATAAACAAAAATAACAACATTCACACAAAATAGTACTACAAGTTATAAACAAAAATAACAACATTTACCTTATCAACCTCAATCCACATACGTGCACCGAGTAAATCTTCTTTAGCGCCTTGAGCAAATGCCATCACTTCATCACTCCATATAATGCCAGCCATGTCATTTTTGTGCTGCTCATAAAAGAGTCTAAAAGACTCCTACAAATGCAGGGCCATCGAATAATCAATAAAATTGAAATAACAAAATATAAATAATTTAATTCATCACTCACAAAGAAGTACGAATCCACAGAAGTGGACAAATGAGGCAATGCATTAGTGTAACCGTATTGTCTAAGCCGAATCACCTTCAAATACTCAATATATGCTGCATTTAGAAACAATAACCGTCAAGTGAGTGTGTAAATTTAGAAATAAATAAAATGAGATAATTATTCAATAATTTACTTACAAAGTCATCCAGCCAGCTGTGTAGCAATTCCCGAAACCATGTCAGGTTAGCGTCTAGCCCAGGTAAGCTGACTACACCCTCATCCTTGTCCATCCAAGCCTGAAACTCAACCATGATAGTCGAGTCTATCTGCTGCAATGGATTCATGTCTGCTTAAGGTTGTACTTCAATTTCAAATTTCTTCTTCTCGTGTATCATTTATGGAAATGGATTTGTATATGGGGTGTGCAAATATCATGCAGGCCTATACTATCTCCCAAATTGACTTAGTGTATCATTTATGGAAATGGATTTGTATATGGGGTGTGCAAATATCATGCAGGCCTATACTATCTCCCAAATTGACTTACTCCCTTAGGCGGGGCAGGCAAGATCTCAACACTTGCAGGACTGTCAATCAGTGGCTGGGGCAATATATCATGACCAGTAGCTGGGGTCTGAAAATCATATTGACAGCCTGCCGGTGTGTTCTCTCCAAATTAAAATATATGTATATATTAAAATAAATAAAATTGCAATTAAGGTAACGAAAAATAATTGCATTTAAAATTTATTTTGCTTACCATATTATGGCTTTCGTTCTGTTGGAATGAGCATGACTGCCTAAACCACATCATCATTTGCTGCATCCGCTGTGTAAGATCGGTCCGGAGTTGATTAACACTTGTTAAAATTTCATCTCTATCCTTGTCCATTCTTTGTAGAAGTGCAGCTTGCGCAGCTTGCGCAGCTTGCGCAGCTTCAGTATGCTCAAATCTCTTAATCATCTCCTCCCGCAGCTGCTCAATCTGATGTGTTACGCCATGGTCTGCAGATGCACTGTGTTCAGACTATAAAAAACATAACCATAGTTAATGACTTATTTAGAAATATTAGAAATATATTGAAGTTTCTCTTTAGTTAATCACGTAAATAAGTAATATACCGTTGCTCCTGCCACTGGTGCTGACATTTGTGGGTTTGTCCATTTATATCCACCCCCTCCACATCCATAACATCATCGTTAGGGTCGCTAAAATGGACACAGGTCCTGGGGCGCTTGCTCTCGCTGAAATCAGACATATTTGGTAAGTCCCCAGCATAACTTCCGCTTGGAATGCCTACACGTCTAACCAGGCGCACAATTGCCTCTTTCTTCTCATGGTCTTTTGGTACTAATTTACGATATACCGAAAGAACTTATAAATCAACCAACCATATTAAGTTACGCTTAAAACAAAATAAAAGTTATAAACCAATATATATATTTTTCATTCATATCAACACATACCAAATCCTTTCCTAATATTGTATCCTGAACCTCATCAAACAATGGAGTCCCTCGAGTCGTCCAATTCAAAATATGAGGGAAGCGATCACCATTATGATAACCAAAAATCTCTCCGCACACTGGAATTGCCTCGAAAATCCATATCTAATATAATTATTTTTAAAATATAAGTTTGACGTATACAAACAAAATATATAATTAAGATCAAAAAGTTAAGTACAAAAAAATTATGGCGTACCAGAAATGCGTGCGCAAAGCCATACACGTTGTAACTCTCAAACTTCTTCTGTGCAAACCCTTTCCTTTTTATTTTCTCAAGTTTTTGAAATGCAGCCTTCTTAAGTGAGTTATGAAGCACGGTCCATGTAATATTGCCCCATGGATACTTATTAAACTCATCAAGGTCATCCACTAAACATAAAACAAAATTTTGAATTCCACTACGCTCGTCACGTGGAATCAAAACACGATGCACAAAATAAAATAAACTCAACTTTACTGCATCTGCATCGTCCATTTTCTCTAAATTTAGACGTGCGTACCATTGATCAAGAAATATGTAAGATAATTTCTTTACCCTAGAAAAATATGTATCCCATAATCGAGTGCCCAATTTCCTATACAGCTGCTGGGCGGGAGGGTAATCTCGCATTTGTAGTCCAGTGATTAGTACAAACTCCTGCCGGCTAAAACGGATGCGTTTCCTCCCTATGTAAAACCACATCTCATCTTCTAAATTAGAGGTATGCACTTCACGCAACAATAACTCGTGTACCAAAATACCAGAGAATGTCAACTCTGACATATCTAAGAAATGCCCCATACACGTCTGCCTAAATAATATTTTCTGATTTGTTGTCAATTTATCTTTAATGTAATGTAGACCCCACATCTTAGCATAAGTCGTCACTGATGCACGAAAAAATATATGCTCTTAAATTCTATATTTTTTTGATACGTTCTCTTTCCTGTAACAATAAAAAAAAACAAAATACATTAATATTAAGAAAATTAATAATCAGAGAAACAATTAATTTAACATACATAAAAATCATAATACATTATAATAATTAATTACTAACATATTAATCAACATATTATAATAAAATCAAACCAAACTTAATAATTAATTACTAACATATTAATATTAATCAACATTAATTATATATTAAAATCAAAATAATCATATATAATTATAATTACATAAGATACTCACAATAATAATAAAAAATATTACAAACCAAAATTATTGAGTCATTTAAGCAAATTTTCCCATCTATTAGATAGATCAATTCCTTCTAAATTCTATTTATGAAAATTTTCCTTTATTTAATTTAAATAAAATTACATTTATCTAAATTCTATTAATGTAATTTTATTAATATATTTAATTAATTTAAAAAAATAAATTCAAAAAAAATCGCGCCACGTGGCATCTTATACAGGCGCCACATGACGAACAGTGCGGCATCGCGGGCCCGAGATGGCCCCGCGATCGCCTGTTAAATGCACATCGCGAGGCCATCTCGGGCCCGAGATGGCCTCGAGATTGGCAACGGCGGCCGCCGTCTACATCGCGAATATCGATCCAAAATTCTCGTTTTTTTTCATTTTCAACGTTTCCTACACCATTCAAACCCATTTTTCACATAGAATTCAATAATTTTATCTATTTATAGCTTCAAATACAAATTCTAACAATTTTATAAACAAATTTAAAATTTTCAAAAGTTAAACAAAACTTACCAAAATTCGGTCATTTCCTTTGTTTGAAGTGAAAAATATGTTGTATAAGCTCCGATCTATGCAGTGATAACTTCAAAATTTTTTATCTAACAACTTTTTGATAATTTTCGGTGATTTGGGTGATTTTCGGGTGAGAGTATCGTAAATATGATATATGGGCAAATGTGTTCAAAATGTAAATTTTTGGTTAATAAAATATATTTGATTTTAAGTTGGTTAAAAAATTATAATAGAAAAATAAAGGGGTTATTTGTGAAATTTTTTCAAAAATAAAACCCAAAAATTACTTTTAGTATGTAATTAAAAAATTAATAAACACTAATTTTTTCAGAATTTTGCATTGTAAAATAAGTAATTTCATCATAAAATTAAAATAAATACACAAAATTAAAATAAATACACAAAATTAAAGACATCAAATTTGTAGTTAATTCATTTATAAATTAGATTAAGTTATTTGATTCTACACCGATACGCTATTTATATGTCTAGGTATTTGTCCTTGTTTTATATATATATATATATATAATATAATATAATATAATATAATATAATATAATATCATAATTTCACAATACAAAACACAATATTATAAGCAATTATTATTACCAACTATATATGAATCAAATTATAAAATTTAAAGATAACAATAAGGTATTACGTACAAAATAAAACTAATGTATTACATTAATGTTGAAAGAAATGTCATTGTGAGATTAGGTTTGATGTTGAAAAAAATGTCTTTGTGAAATTTGGTTGAGCGAAAAATTTTAATTGAGATCAAGTTTCAATCTTAATTTTTTTGGGTAATGAAATAAGTAAAATATCAAATAAAAATAGTAAAAGTATAAAAAAGTAGATAATCAATAACACAATATAATTATTTATGTGGTTCAGATAATTGCCTACGTTTATAGTGAATCCAAGGATCTTAATATTTTTTATTAACTCCATAAATTTTTTTACAAGAAAACACAATAAAAAATACTCAAAATAATCTTAATAAATAGTGTAGATTTATTCTCTCAAGAATAATGAACACACAATTAACAGTTATATTCTAGCACACATAAGCACTTAGTGTTTACTTAATTATTAAATTACAATGTTAATATAATACTACTTAAAAATATAAACAAACAATAATACTATAGTATTATTGTATAATATAATGATAATTTGACGTACCTTAAAATTTGGAGCAATTTCATATTTGTCCATTAATTATTAAATTATTTAATATACCTTTCAAAAAATTTGAATAAATTTCACACACCTCATTGAGTTATACTTTCGTGACGTTTTTATTAGGGATAAACAATTTTGAATTTAAATTTTTTTGATCCCTACTTGAACTCGATCAGGACTTGAAATGTGTCCCGATCGGAACATATTTCAGGTCGAGATAAATTTCAATTTTTTTTTTAAAAAATTTGTTTTAAAAAGATGTAATTTTGATTCGGGTTTGGGACGGGTCGGGACAGTTCGGGTCGAGTTTGAGACGATTCGGGTCGGGATCGAAATCGGTTTGAAACAATTTAGAACGGTTCGGGTCGGGTTCAAGATAGGTTAGAAATTTTTGTTCGGATTTGAAAATTTCTTGAACCAGACCTGTCCCGTTAAAAATTCTGTCCCAAACGAGTCCCAAATTCATTTCGGTTCTCGTCTCGATTCGAAATTTTAAAAATGGTCAAGTCGAAATGGTTCGGGTTCAAAAATAATGCAACCCCTTATTTTTATTACAAAATTTGAATAAATTTCACACACCTCATTGAGTTATACTTTCGTGACGTTTTTATTAGGGATAAACAATTTTGAATTTAAAAATTTTTGATCCCTACTTGAACTCGATCAGGACTTGAAATGTGTCCCGATGAAACACATTTCAGGTCGAGATAAATTTCAATTTTTTTTTAAAAAAATTTGTTTTAAAAAGATGTAATTTTGATTTGAGTTCGGGACGGGTCGGGACAGTTCGGGTCGAGTTTGAGACGATTCGGGTCGGGATCGAAATCGATTTGAAACAATTTAGAACGGTTCGGGTCGGGTTCAAGATAGGTTAGAAATTTTTGTTCGGATTTGAAAATTTCTTGAACCAGACCCGTCCCGTTAAAAATTCTGTCCCAAACGAGTCCCAAATTCATTTTGGTTCTCGTCCCGATTCGAAATTTTAAAATGGGTCAAGTCGAAATGGTTCGGGTTCAAAAATAATGCAACCCCTAGTTTTTATTACAAAATAATACTTATTATATACAAAATAATAATAATTTTTTCTCTTGGTACATTAATGAAAAATGAAAAGATATTTTTATCCTTCATATATTAAATTAACTACGAATAAATATGTAAACTTTTTAAATGATATTTGTATCAAATAAATATGTAATTAATTTGATATATGAAGAATGAAAATTGTCTTCACTCTTTTTTTTTTATTACTGCGTCCAAAGGTAAAGTAGCCATTATATATGAATAAATAATATTTTATAATGAAAATCTAATAGAAGTACAACTCAAGAGTACGCGAGATTTATTCAAATTTTAAAAGGGTATGTAAGACGATCAGATAGTTAATGAAATCATGTGAAAATACTTGAACCTTGAAGGGGTATGCCAAATTATCCCTAAAACATAATAATAACAAAACAAAATCGGTTCGGGTCGTATCGTATACGGACGGGTCACGCGTTAATCCGAACCAATTAAGTAAAAGGGTTGGTTTATTCGGGAATGTTCGGATCCATTTCGTGAACTAGTTAAAGAGTGTTAGTGGCGTCTCTCTCATCAAAATCACCTGTTTAAAAAGGAAGACAAGCCCCGGCGTTTCATTCTCTCTATTGGATTTATAAATTTTCCCTCAAAAGTCTGAAACACCACCATCACCCTAAAAAAAACCGAATACCGAAACGCCAATTATACGTCTATTGATAAAACAAGAGGGAATTAGTCACAGTATTAGTAATAGAACCAGAAAATACCCAAACAATTTCGTTTTTAATCAGAAAAAAATAGAAAAATAGAAAAAAAAAGAAGATTGATTACGATATATATTCGGTTTGGTTTGTGTTTTTTGGGCGTGGCTTGTGTCTGCTAATCGTAAATGGAGGAGGGATCATCGAGCCAAGGGCAAAGTGAAGCTCCCCCCGCTCTCGAAGGAGAAGGGGGAGGAAGAGTAGGAGAAGAGACGAAGAAAGAGGAGGAAGACTTAATGGAGAAGGCACAGAAACTGATGGAAAAGATTACTTCATCACCTGATAACCCTAATCCCGCCGTCCTCCATGCCCTTTCATCTCTCTTTGAGATCCAAGAGTCTCTGTATGTATGCTTTTTCTTACTCACTTTCAATTCAGTATCGTTATCGCAACTGTTATTTATGTTACGCTACTTTGCACTCGCTTCCTTTCTTTCTCGAAATGGTTATTCTGCTACTGTTAGTTTTGTATAAGTTTAAATTATGATATTATATGATTATTTATTTATTTATTTATAATCAAGATTTCAACTCTATTCGTTTATTTATCAACTGCCTGCTGCAGATACTTGGAAGAGATTGGTCATTCATACTCCAATAATGCGCGGGCTTCTCATAATATTGGACGCCTTGGCAACTTAGTTCGGGTATCCAACTGACCTTGCCTTTTTGCTATTACATTTTCTTGGGTTGTCTCCTGTTGCAAACGCTTAAGTTATAAAAAATATTTATTAAGTCTATAATGTCTTTACTTGTTCCTTCCCTCTCAGGAGAATGATGATTTCTTTGATTTGATATCATCAAAGTTTCTCTCTGAAACTAGATATTCGGCCTCTGTCCAGGCAGCTGCTGCACGCCTTCTACTAAGCTGTTCACTTACTTGGATTGTAAGATGATCGTTGTTGCTACTTTTCTTTCTTTCTTTCTTTTTTTTTGAAAGTTTAATTTCTTTACATGGCTTGTTTTATCTGCTTCATGGCCTGTAAAATTCCATACAGTATCCTCATGTTTTTGAAGAACCTGTTGTGGAGAACATAAAGAATTGGGTGATGGATGAGACTGCCCGAACTTCTGGTGAAGATCGCCACTCGAAGCACGAGTTGAGTAAAAGGGAAGCTTCGGATTCTGAAATGTTGAAAACTTATTCAACCGGACTTCTTGCTGTGTGTTTGCAAGGGTATGCTCCTCATAGATGGTTTATTATCCTGTTTTTATTTGTATCATTTATATGCTTTTTTTAATGATTTCTTATTTGCCTTTGATTGATTGCAGTGGTGGCCAAGTGGTTGAAGATGTATTGACATCTGGATTGTCTGCGAAGCTTATGCGTTATCTTCGCATTCGTGTCCTTGGAGAGATGAGTACAAGTCAAAAAGATGCTGGCCATTTGGCTGAGGGTAAGAATCCATCTGGTGCTACTTCGTTAAGAGTTAGAGACGAAGGTCGAGGTAGGGTACGGCAGGTTCTTGAGACAACTCATTATGATGATCAAAGACCAATAGATGACAGATCTTTAGGTGATCAAGACGTTGAGAGGGACCAGGACAGAGGTATTGATGATGGAGAACCACCTGATGGATTAGCTCCAGGGATTGATACATCTGAGGTAAATGCCGATGCTGAAGACAGGTCTAGTGGTCGAGATGCACTAGAGGGAAAGGTGAAACTGGGAGATAATGATGAAAGTGGAAGAGATGACTCGTCAAGGCGGAGGGCAAATCGTGGGTGGGCAAGATCTAGAGGGAAGGGGCGGGTTAATGAAGGGACTTTAGAGAATGATCAGGGTTTAACGTCCCCAGGATCCGGTAGCCGTTTGGGACTGATACGAAGTATTAGAGATAGGAGTGTTTCAAAAATTCCAGATATGAAAAAAGCACCAGATGCTAGGAAGTATTCAGGGAAGATGAACTCTGATGGTGCTTTTGTGGAGAGAGATGACGGCGATGATTGCTTCCAAGAATGCAGAGTTGGAAGCAAAGACATCTCCGACTTGGTAAAGAAAGCAGTTAGAGCTGCTGAAGCTGAAGCCAGAGCAGCCAATGCTCATGTAGAAGCCATCAAGGCTGCTCGTGATGCTGCTGCTGAAGTTGTCAAGAGTGCTGCTTTAGAGGTATTCAGATTATTTCAATCTTCCTAGGTTCCAAAGTTCAGAGTTTCTTCAATATTCTTAACTTTACATTTATTTATTAATTTGTTTTTCATTTTAACTGAAGGTTACAATTTCATTTTGCCACTTTATATGTCCAGGAATTTAAAACTACTAATGATGAAGAAGCTGCTGTTTTGGCTGCTTCAAAAGCTGCATCTACTGTTATTGATGCTGCTAGTGCTGTTGAGGTTTCAAGGTTGGTGATTTTGCATTAATGCACATAAGAATTACTTGACTGATTGCAGTTTTGCAGCTACAGTAGTGTTTTTTTTCCGTGGGTGAATATATTTGTGGCAAGTGCTAATATACTCCTTGTTGATTGGTGGCAGAAACTCTATTAGAAACAATGATGATTCAGTGACTTTAAGTGTCACAAAAATTGCAGTACATGAGGATGTTGAAGAATATTTCATCCCTGATGTTGAATCCCTTGCACAGTTGAGAGAAAAATATTGCATACAGTGCCTTGAGACATTAGGTGAATATGTGGAAGTTCTTGGTCCTGTGCTACACGAAAAGGGAGTGGATGTCTGTTTTGCATTGTTGCAACGCAGTTCAAAATCTGAAGAAGCATCAAAAGTTGCAATGCTTTTGCCTGATGTGATGAAGTTGATTTGTGCTTTGGCTGCTCACCGGAAATTTGCTGCACTGTTTGTGGATCGGGGTGGCATGCAAAAGCTGCTTGCTGTCCCTAGAAGCAATCTAACTTTCTTTGGTCTTTCTTCTTGCTTATTTACTATAGGTTCTCTTCAGGTATTTCCCTTTAGTGTTTGACTTTGAAAGTTTGTGCTCTTGCCTGTACCAAGTTTTTGTGTTATCTATACCACGACTTCTCATATTTTACAAAATTTGTTTCAGGGGATAATGGAACGTGTATGTGCCCTACCTCCTGATGTTGTCCACCAGGTGGTTGAGTTGGCTATCCAACTTCTTAAGTGCACACAGGATCAAGCCAGGAAAAATGCAGCCTTATTTTTTGGTGCTGCATTTGTTTTCAGAGCAGTTATTGATGCTTTTGATGGTCAGGATGGCTTACAGAAATTACTGGGTGTTCTGAATGATGCTGCCTCAGTAAGATCTGGAGTTAATTCCAGTGCTCTTGGGCTTTCCACATCAACATCACTTCGAAATGATCGATCACCGCCTGAAGTACTGACATCCTCAGAGAAACAGATAGCTTATCACACCTGTGTTGCTTTGCGGCAATATTTTAGAGCTCATCTCCTTTTGCTTGTGGATTCCATTCGCCCTAATAAAAATAACCGAAGTGCGGCCAGAAATATTCCAAATGTGAGGGCCGCATACAAGCCACTTGACATCAGTAATGAGGCTATGGATGCAGTATTTCTGCAGTTACAGAAGGATCGGAAGCTGGGTCCTGCATTTGTGAGAACTCACTGGCCTGCAGTTGACAGCTTTTTAAGCTTAAATGGACATATTACCATGTTGGAATTGTGTCAGGTATGATCTCTTGACTTTGCATAGTCTTTTTTTCATTTCCCATATGTTGCTTTCTCTCTCTGAATTTCTCTGGTCATGTATTTAGGCACCTCCTGTTGAGCGATATTTGCACGACTTGCTTCAGTATGCATTGGGTGTTCTGCACATTGTTACGTTGGTGCCAAATAGCCGCAAGATGATTGTAAATGCCACACTGAGTAATAATCATACTGGTATAGCGGTTATTTTGGATGCAGCAAATGCCACTAGTAGTTATGTGGACCCTGAGGTAAAGCCTTCAATATACAAATTTCTTTGTAGTGTTGTTGCTATGTTCTGGTTGTTATTCAAGATATAACTATTATGCTAGTGAATGATAGAACCAGACTCTGGAGCTCTGTAGACTAGTTGTTGTGTTGATGATTCTCCTTCATTATAGGCTTGTTTCTGTGTATATTTGCTTATACAGCAAGCATTAAGTGTCTTATTTATATTTGCAGATTATACAGCCAGCGTTAAATGTGTTAATCAATCTTGTTTGCCCTCCACCTTCAATCAGCAATAAACCACCTCTGCTTGCACAAGGTCAGCAGTCAGTTTTTGGCCAAAGCTCAAATACTCCTTTTACAGAAACTAGAGACAGAAATGCAGAACGTAATGTTTCAGATAGAGCTGTTTATATGCCTAGTCAGATTGAGCGGAGTGGGGAATCTAGTATGCAAGATAGAGTCAGTGGAGCAAACACACAGCCAATTGGTGGCACTTCTCAGACACCAGTGCCCACACCGACATCAGGATTGGTTGGGGATCGCAGAATATCTTTAGGTGCAGGGGCAGGTTGTGCTGGCCTTGCTGCACAATTAGAACAAGGCTATCGTCAAGCAAGAGAAGCTGTCCGTGCCAATAATGGTATAAAGGTTCTCCTGCACCTCCTTCAACCACGCATATATTCTCCACCTGCAGCTCTAGACTGTCTTCGTGCTCTTGCATGTCGCGTTCTGCTTGGCTTGGCCAGAGATGACACAATTGCACACATATTGACAAGGCTTCAGGTTACCGACTCTTATATAATCCATATATATTAATTTTATTGTTATAGTTGGAGGCTTAAAAGCTTATATTGCATTGCTGAGGTTATGACTTTCATGTTTTAGTACTAATGCAGAGTAGTGGATTTGTAAAATTTGACATGCTATATGCTTGTATTTCTGGTGTGTAGAAGATAATCAATCTTATCCAAGAAATAAATAAATAAGGAATTATACATGATATGTAAAGATAACCAATCTTATCCATGAATTTATAAAAAGTTTGTGATCAGTTGGTGATAACTCACATGAATTGCCTTACATATATATCTGCACATATGGACATATAAAGAACCTAGTAATGTTTTTGTTGAAAGGAATTTATTTTAGTGAGAGGTGGATATAAAAGCTGAGGAAGAGCATAAAAGTTTTAACATAAAACAAAAGCCTCGGTAGCATGACCTTGCAAACGGAAATCTAACCCTGAATATTGCTATCTTTCCATCCCCATGAGGGGACAGCAAGCTTTTCTAAATAAACTGGGTATCATTTTCATAAATGACTCAGTAGGACCATTTGTCTAACCTGGATACCCTATGTTCCCTGTGCCCTTTTACTTGCAATGTGGCGGGGGTATCTGAGGGTACAAATGGCAGAATAAAGAGGAAGACTTTTCCTCCTGGTTTGTGTGGATTATGAAAAAGAACTTACTTTTCCACCCCTGTTTTCAAGAAATATAATTTAAATGTGCCCCATAAGTGTTTGCTAAATACTGTTTGAGGCTTACAATCAGTTTCTATAACGCCCATACATCATTGCTCTGTTAGTTCACATTGGAGGTTTTCTGTTATAATTTTATAATATTTTAGACAATTGTATGTCTGCAAAGAGTTTTTGTTCTTTTGGCTTAGTTGATAAGTGATTTATAGCCTAGGTACAATCCTGCCACAGTTTTGCATTATTTTCTCCTGTAATAATTTCCATTACCTAGACTATTTTATCATTTGTTGTATTTTCCTGTGCATCTGATGTGTTCTTTGCTTCTTCAGATTAAGATAATAATGTTTTTAGGAGTTTCTGTTTCTTGATTTGCACTGCTAAGTTCATCTTGGTCTCCCAGGTAGGGAAAAAGTTGTCAGAATTGATCCGAGATTCTGGTGGCCAGACACCTGGAACTGAGCAAGGCAGGTGGCAAGCTGAACTTTCCCAGGTGGCGATTGAGCTTATTGCGGTAAGCTTCTCTATCTTTTTACTTCTTAATGTGTACACTCTTCTGAAGCTATTTGTACAATATAATGATGTTTTCAATTATTGAATTGATTGAGATTGAAAGAGCGAGAGCATATGAGTCCTGAAATATAATGGTCGTATTAACCTTTTCTTGTGGATGGCTATGAAGTGAGGTCCACAAAGTAGCAACTTAGGAAAAAGCATAAGAAGAGATAAACATTGAGATTGAAAGAGCGAGAGCATAGAAGCTGGCGCTACTTGATTTTTCTTATAAACAAACACTTGAAAATACTGATAATACTCTCCACAATCTGGAGTTTGATATGGAGTTCTTTGTAGGGATTATTATTATTTTTTTCTTGGTTGGACACAACCTTTTTTTAAGTCATTTTTTTCTTTCTTGATAAAAGTATTTTGAATTTATGTTGAAGCATTTATGAATGTTGTAGATTGTAACAAATTCAGGGCGTGCAAGTACATTAGCAGCTACTGATGCTGCTACCCCTACTCTAAGGCGCATTGAGAGAGCGGCCATAGCTGCTGCTACTCCTATCACTTACCATTCCAAGTATTCCTTTCTTCTTCCAGAGCAATTTCCTTTTTTATGATTCCTTGTCTCTTCTGGTGGTTTATATGTTTGTTTTGGTGTTTTGTTCTATACACTTGTATGAAAAATGCAGGGAACTCCTACTCCTTATACACGAACACCTTCAGGCCTCTGGTTTGGCTGCAACTGCTACTTCACTGCTGAAAGAGGCTCAGTTGACACCTTTGCCATGCTTGGCAGCTGCATCTTCTCTTGCACACCAAGCCTCCACGCAAGAGACCCCATCAATTCAACTTCAGTGGCCTTCTGGTCGTACTCCTGGATTTCTAACTGAGAAATCAAAACTTACTGGTCGTGATGAGGTTATTAGTTTGAAGTGTGATTCAAGTGTCTCTTCAAAGAAGAAACAGCTGGTTTTCTCACCTAGTTTCAATTTACAGTCGAGACATCAGCCTCAATCTCATGATTCCCAAACACCATCAATTAGGAAAGTTTTCAGTAGTTCTAGACAGTCTTCTGCATCTCCAGTTGTATTAGAAACTGCACCTGAATGCATTTCAAAGGCTAGTCTTGATACAGAGTCTCAATGTAAGACTCCAATTGTATTGCCGATGAAACGGAAATTATCTGATGTAAAGGACACTGGATTGACATTGTCTGGGAAGCGACTTCACACTGGTGACCACGGACTCTGTTCTCCAGTTTGTCCAACACCTAATTCTCTCCGCAAAAACAGTCTTCTAAACGATACTCGGGGGTTTTCTACACTGTGTCCTAATTTGAGGGATCAACATGGTCGATCAACACCAGGCAGTTTAGCGTACTCTTTGGACGACAATCAATATGGCAATTACCATCTAGGTCAAGCAACACCATCCTCCCAACTGGGGCTTCTAAATGATCCCCAGCCCAGCAACTCAGAGCGTTTAACCCTAGATTCTCTTGTTGTTCAGTATCTGAAACACCAACATCGCCAGTGTCCAGCTCCTATAACCACTCTTCCACCTCTCTCTCTTTTACACCCACATGTTTGCCCTGAACCCAAGCGGAGCCTTGATGCTCCATCAAATGTAACAGCTCGGCTAGGTACACGAGAGTATAAAAGTACGTACAGTGGAGTCCATAGAAATCGTAGAGATTGTCAATTTGTTTACAGCAGATTCAGACCTTGGAGAACATGCCGAGATGATGCCAGTGCCCTTTTGACCTGCATTACTTTTCTTGGGGATTCCTCACATATAGCAGTTGGTAGCCACTCTAACGAGCTCAAAATCTTTGACTCCAACAGCAACAATATACTGGAGAGCTGTACAAGCCACCAGGGTCCCGTGACGCTTGTCCAGTCACATCTCTCTGGTGAGACTCAGCTTTTGCTTTCTTCTAGCTCCCAGGATGTGCGTTTGTGGGATGCCTCTTCAATCTCTGGTGGGCCAATGCATTCAATTGAGGGGTGCAAGGCAGCAAGATTTAGCAATTCTGGGAACACTTTTGCAGCCTTACCGACAGAAACTTCTGAACGAGGAATTCTCCTCTATGATATTCAAACCTGCCATTTGGAATTGAAACTATCTGATACATCAGCAAGTTTCACTGGTCGGGGGCATGCATATTCACAGATACATTTTAGTCCTTCTGACACAATGCTTCTATGGAATGGGGTATTATGGGACCGTCGGAATTCTGTCCCTGTTCATCGTTTTGATCAGTTCACAGATTATGGAGGAGGTGGTTTTCATCCTGCTGGCAATGAGGTAAGCCGGATATTTCGAATTGTTTATTCTTTAAAATTATGATGGGATGATTTTCTGGTTAGTAAGGAAGTGTAGTGATGTCATAGTTTTCTGATTTTTGGGTTTGCCTACGTTCGTGATATTTTAAAAATCTATGTAGTTGAAGTTAAAATAACTAACTAACGAAAGAGATCTAGTGGGTTAATGTTCTTGTGATTCTTCTTTTGGAGGATACTGATGTTTGATTTTGTCTACATTGTCTTTTTCAAACTTGTGCCCTACCAAATGCCTATAATTGCACTAGCTTATAATCTTTTCCAAAATTTGTTATAATTCTTTCTCTTACTTCAGATTCACCTTTTTCTTAAATTTTATTTCAACAGGTTATCATAAACTCTGAGGTCTGGGATCTTCGGAAGTTCAGGCTCCTCCGAAGTGTTCCGTCCTTAGACCAAACGACAATAACATTCAATGCACGTGGGGATGTAATATATGCTATTCTGAGGAGAAATCTTGAGGATGTGATGTCAGCAGTTCACACCCGTCGAGTTAAGCACCCCTTGTTTGCTGCTTTCCGCACAGTGAATGCCATCAATTACTCTGACATTGCAACCATACCAGTTGATCGATGCGTGCTAGACTTTGCAACTGAGGCTACAGATTCATTTGTTGGATTGATTACTATGGATGACCAAGAAGAGATGTTTTCATCGGCTAGGATTTATGAAATTGGTCGCCGACGGCCAACAGATGATGACTCTGATCCTGATGATGCTGAGAGTGATGAGGAAGACGAGGATGATGATGATGATGATGATGATGATGTGGACCCTATATTAGGCCCCAGTGGAGATGGTGATAGTGATGCTGATGATTTGAGTAATAGTGATGATGATGATGATGATAGTGTGAGTGATCTTGATGAAGATGAAGATGGAGACTTTATGATGGACGATGTAGACTTTGATGGTGGGGGTGGGTTATTGGAGATTGTGACCGAGGGTGATGAGGATGAAGATAGTCAACTTGTTGAATCTCTCAGTAGCGGGGATGAAGTGGATTTTATTGGCTTCTAAATTCTAATTTTTTTTTATAAAAAAATAGAGCATATAGATATTTAAGTTTGTATCAATGATGACGATCCAGAGGATAGGATATTTGTTCATGGTTTGTCGCCAATTTTTTTTGATATGATCATCTTTCAAAGTAAAAAAAGAAATGCAACAAAAGCAAATCCGAGTATCAGTTTTGCATTCTTTATTTTTGCTATTTTGGTTTTTTCATGTTGGGAATGGGCAGTTCAGCTGAGCTAAATAGTATAGTGTGGACTAGTGAAAAAGTAGAAGAATGGATCAAAAGAATCATTGTGTAGAGAAAGTTGGAAGTTGTTTAGTCAAACAACAAAATCTGTTGTTGAAAAACAAAAGGATGGTAATTTTAAGGACAAAAATTGGTATCTGATGCCGAGTTCGGATGCGATAACAGAAGGAGCGAGCATCATTCTGCCTAGGTATCTATTTGCATTATTACACGTTGAGAACGAACCTCATTCTCATTCTGCCCTAATCTATCTGCATTATTAGGCAATGAGATTGAACCTCATTCTCATTCTCATTCTGCCCGGGGAGATTATTAAGCTGGGTTTAAATCCAATCAAATTCAACCCGGAATACTAGAATTTTAACTTAGAGAATAGATTACCAAAGTTTAGATACAAATTTTATATTTTATATTTTTAAGTAATGTCATATTTGATAGATTAATTTAGTTAATAATTTGCGGTACTCTTTTTAACTTTTAAGACTGACTATTGTAGTAGGCTCGTTTGTCTTTCCTTCCATATAAACCCTTTAAGTTGGTTGGAGAAGCGAGAGAGCAAATAATATGGCCGCCAAAGCTATCAAATCTCTTGAAATTGATCTCTCTTCACAGCTATCAGTCTCCTCCTCAAAATTACGCTCTATCCCCGTCCTTAATACCCCACAACTGAGTTTCCCTTTGCGACGCAAAAAAATATCATGCTCTCTCACATCTTCATCATCCTCCCCTTCAGCTTCAACACCCACGACCGAAGCCACGAATAACACCTATAATGCAAAAACCCCATCTGAGTTCCGGGTTGACATTCTCTCTGAATCTCTTCCCTTCATTCAGAAATTTCGTGGCAAGACCATCATCGTCAAGTATGGGGGCGCTGCTATGAAACCTAACCAGAAGGACAATCTCCTTGCATCCGTCGTCAAAGACCTCGTCCTCCTCTCCGTCGTTGGTATTCGTCCAGTGTTGGTCCACGGCGGCGGCCCCGAGATCAATTTCTGGCTCAAGCGTTTCGGAATCGAGCCCGTCTTCCGGGACGGCCTCCGTGTAACCGACGCCAACACCATGGAGATCGTCTCCATGGTTTTGGTCGGCAAGGTCAACAAGAACTTGGTTTCTCTGATCAATAAGGCGGGTGCCACGGCCGTTGGGCTTTCTGGCATGGACGGACTCCTCTTCACGGCCCGGCCCAGTCCCAACTCTGCTCAACTGGGATTCGTCGGTGAGGTTGCTCGCGTGGACCCCACCGTCATCGAACCCCTCGTGAAGAATGGGCATATACCGGTGATTGCTTCGGTGGCGGCGGATGAATTTGGGCAATCGTACAACATAAACGCGGACACGGTGGCGGGGGAACTGGCGGCTGCATTGGGTGCTGAGAAGTTGATACTTTTAACAGACGTAGCTGGGATTCTCGAGAACCGAGAAGATCCGAGTAGTTTGGTGAAGGAGATTGATATTAAGGGAGTAAAAAAGATGATTGAAAATGGGAAAGTTGCTGGTGGGATGATACCGAAAGTGAATTGTTGTATAAGATCACTTGCTCAAGGTGTGAGGACTGCTAGCATTATTGATGGAAGAGTTGAACACTCTTTGCTTCACGAGATTATGACTGATGAAGGTGCTGGAACCATGATTACTGGCTAATTTTTCTTTCTTCGTTTCACTTGCCCAACTGGGTTGCCAGAGCCAAAATAATTTCTCTTTCTTTTTCCTTTCCTTTTTTTGTTTTTGGTAAATGGAATGCTGAACCCTTAATTGAGGCCTTGAGTTAGTTTGTAGTTTGAATTATGTTTGTTATTTGTACTAATGGTTTGGGACTTCGGGTGGCTAACAAGTCTTCTTCCCTCCGTATGCGGCTAAACAGACTTATCGGACTTACAGGCTTAATAATTTCAGGGAAAAAAAAATTCAAGTCTTTACTAACTTCTTTCTTTTTGTGACACTAATTTGCTCAGGATAACTATGGTCCGTGGATCTGTTGATTTTTTTTTTTCTCTTCTGTAAACAAACAAAGCAAAGCAATGGAGATGAGGATTAATAAAATATCTGAGAATAGAATGATGTATGTATGTATGTCTTGATTTGGCTTAAGATGGTCGTCAAGAATGTATGGAGAAGTCTGTGAAGCAAGCCAATTGATGGAATTAGAAATACAATTTTGATCCTGTTATATCGAAGCACAATCGGAGTTTCTTACCCTCTTGTATGATCTTCGAAATGCGAATTAATTAATTTCAGAATTTAGTCATATCACCAATAACATAAACCCCGAATCTCGTTATACTTCCTTGAGATATATATATATATATATATATATAATAGCAACAACCTTTTCTAATCAGAATCTCATCCTCTGCAGATATTTCACTTTGAGAAGAAGAAGAAAAATATATAATCTAATTATCGGAAAAGGTTTTCGTTGTTAAATGAAAGTTATTGTAATAACACATGCATCATTTTATTTGAAATGGCATCCCGCATCCTTCTGTCACGATTCAAATCTAGAGTGGTAGCTGCTCACGCTTGTCGTGTAAAGTGTAAACCAGATACGTCGTGAAAAGCGCAGGCTTTTTACGTTCATTGGGGCATACTGCATACTGCATACTGCATACATAACGTTAACATAGAAGGACTCGTTTCTTTTAGAAGTCGAAACATCCAACACCCTCTGAGTTTGTTATGGTTATGGAGGAGACAGAGGCAGTACGTATCAAAATTAATAGAAAATCGAAAGTAGCTTCCCGCCTCAAATCCGCCATCTCCGACAAGCTCCGCCACTTCCTCTGCGATTACTCCGATGACGTCCTCGCGGTATTAAAACCCTAACTCTTAATAATAAGCCTATTATAAAATTACGAGCTTCAGTTACTTCAGATAGCATCAATCATTTTTTTGCACTAATTAAGCTTCTACTTAAGCTAAATTATGTTGATTGCTGATCGCTGAGGTCAAAACTGTGTCTTGTGTCATTAGCTACTTGTAATTGTATTGTAGGAGTATATTATGGTGCTTGTTTGCAATGGAAAGAATCAGTATCAGGCCAGAGATGATTTGGACGCTTTTCTCGCTGACAGGACTCCTGAATTAGTTTCTTAGTAATTCCCATTCCTATGGAATACTCTTTCCTATTTTTCCAACTTCATTAATTATATTGAAATTCAATACAGATTTACTTTTCAACCTCAAAAGAATTCCTTTACGGCAAAAGGAAATTATACAAAGTTCAATTTTATTTTTCTCGTAATTCTTGACATTGATGACTGTTCCTTGAATTTCTCTAGGTTATGGGGTCATATTTCGAAATATGTTAGTCAAACTGATGAACACACCAGCTTTTCCCATCTGAAGGATGCTACTGTTACTCATCCCGGCAAAAATTATGGGCACAATGATTCAAGAATTTGTAGATCAGGGGACTTTCTGGATCGTGTCACTGACCAACCTAATCATATACTGGTAATACCACTAGCATTCCTACACATACTTCTTTAATGAGTGATGGTACTTAATTTCATCGGCCATGGCAGACCAAAGATGAAAAAATCTACCACCTGCCAGTGCCAGCCTCTGCTTGCAACTCTGTCCCCTCCAGCAACATGGAATTTGCTCAAGACTATCCAGGTTACATGGCTCCTTTAAGCGAGGTGAATACTATTGTGGTGTTATCACAGAAAATTCAAAATAAATCCTCGAGGTATGATCATTCTGGGAGAATAATTTCTACTGTGATCCAGGCTGATGGAGACAATGAATTCGATGTATGGAGCAAACTAAGAAGGTCAATAGATCCTTACTTTCATCTGATTTCCAAATTATTCTTTAACATTTTCTAACTTCAGTATTTGCCCCTGGTAGAGCAGACAGTCAATAGCAAGCGCAATCAGTTGCCAAATGAAGTTTTATTTCTACCAAAAAGAGAACCAGGTAAAATGTAGGCTATTTAGCTACATCTGTGGTCAAGTACATCATACGAGGATAATTTATACAGAAACCTATGTGGAAGCTGATTCATGCTTATTGCACAAGATTTAAATCCTCTTCTCTGTCTGTTAGTACTAATGTTTTAGTTGCTTATCGCATGTGGCAGTAAGACATCAACTGTTTCTTCATGCAGAATACCCTTCTACCACACAAAATTTTCACCACTAATGTTTCGGGAACTTGCTGTTTACCAGGATCTTTTGGTGCACTATCCCAGCAGAAGGGAAAGTCCCGTGTTAGCGTTTGGGATAGACTGGGAAGGCGTTATGACAACACACCTGAAAGGTGCGAGACTGTTAAGGCTTGTCATGTTGATCTTTCAAATCTAGATGAGAAAGTGGTTATCAAGCAGACTTTATTGCTGCCGGTGTTGAATGGTGAACCCAGTAGGAGTGCAAGAGTACCTGAACTTGAGAATAACTGTGGTGATAAGAATCTTTCCAAGTGTAAGAAAAAGGAGCATGAACCTAGTACTGCAAATATTATGGAGTGAAAGAGACATTTTGGGGAGATTAGTCACGGCTCTGCTACTGCTACAGTTCCTATAGTGGATGATAGAAACCATGATCTTCAACGAAAAGCGGTTTCACAAGAATTCAAGAAATCAGTTGTGACCTCTGAGGATTCTAACCCTTCTTCAAATCTTGTTTCAGTATGTTCTATTCCATCTTGAACATTGTTGGTGCAGCGGAATTGATGTTTCAAAATGAAACAAAGAAACTCACTTAAGAGCACAACTTTGTATAGAAATTGAAATTATTATTCTTGATAATTTGTAATGAGTTCTGAATACAATCAAGTGTAAATTATATATAAGAAAATAAACTAAATACTAGTAGGAATAAGATTGGAAATCCTAAATAATAGTAGAGAACTAATTAGGAAACTAGTAAAGAACCAATAGGAAACTAGTAAGATTGGAAAATCCTAAATAATTGTAGAGAACTAATTAGGAAACTAGTAAACTAATTAAGAAACTAAAAGAAATAGGAAATTTAGTTATATACTACATTATTCTCCTCCACTTGAAAAAAAACACGCCCTCGAGTTTTATGGTTATAAAGATAACTCATTCGGAGAAAAATATTCGAAGATATCAATAACATTGAAGTATTGGAAATGTTCAAGTTAGGAGAAAGATCAATCTTATAAGCATTATCAACAATCTTCTGTAACACGTGAAAAGGACCAATATTTTTGTCTTTAAGCTTGTTATATGTGCCTGCAGGATAACAATTTTTTCGAAGATGGATCATCACTAAATCATCTTCATTGAACAATTTGAGACATTGATGTTGATTTGTAGCAGTCTTATAACATAAATTGGCTTCTTCAAGTTTTTGCTCGACCTATTGATGAATCTTTTGAATATGTTCTGCGAACTCCTCAATATTGAGATTGACACTAGGAGAAAAAGGGAGATAGATTAAATCTATAATATATTTTGGAGCACTAGTGTAGACAATTTCGAATTGTGTCTTTTTGGTAGAATGGTTGGGTATACAATTAAAATCAAATTCAATCTGTGGAAGGACAACATCCTATTGCTTCGGTTTGTCACCACAAACTGACTGAATCATGTTGCCAAGTGTGCAATTAGCCACTTTAGTTTGCCCATTTGTCTTTGGATGGCTTGTACTACTATAGTTCAAGGAAGTATCAAACAATTTCTATAATGTGCGTCAAAAATGACTTAAGAACTTGACATCCCAATTCGAAGTAATTGAATGAGGTACACCATGTAAACGAATGATCTCGCGTAAGAATAATTAAGCCACATGGAAAGTGTTTGTAGTCTTTTTACATGGAATGAAGTGAACCATTTTAGAGAATCAATCAACCACTGCAAAAACTGAATCAACACCTCTGTGAGTATAAGGAAGATCAAGAACGAAATTCATAGTCAAATCTTACCAAATTATCTTCGGAATAGGCAAAAGAGTATAAAGACTTGTATTCTGAGCTTACCCCTTAGACTTTTGGCATATTAGACAACGTTAAACAAAGCCCCCAACATCCCTTTTGGGCTAAGGCCAATAAAATCTATCATATATTAAGCTAATTGTTTTGTCTCTTCCAACATATCCACCTAAACTTCAGCATGTAATTCTTTAATTAAATGTTCACGTAAAGGAGATTTAGGATTATATAATTGTGTACCTTTAAATAAGAATCCATCATGAATAAGAAAATCAGTAACAAACTCCTTATTGCTATATTTCATCCATATGCCACCAAAATCTTCATCATTAGCATAAGTATATTTCAAATATCAAAGCACACCACTTCTGTGCTTATTGTAGCTAATAAAGAGGCACGTCGACTCAATGCATCAACTACTTTGTTTAATTGGCCAGACTTATGCTTAATAACAAAAGTGAATTTTTGCAAGAAAGTAACCGATCGAGCATGCATACGATTGATTCTCTTTTGTGAGTTGATCAACTTTAAAGCTTGATGATCAGTAAACAACATAAATTATCGTTGAATCAAATAAGGCTCTTAATGTTTTAGTGCTCGAAAAACTGCATAATACTCTAGCTCATACATAATCCACTTTTGTCAAGAATCATTAACCTTTTCGCTAAAAAATTTGATTGGTTGACCTTCTTAAGATAATACAGCCCCAATTCCTTGAATTGATGCATCACACTTAACCTCAAATACTTTTTCAAAATTGGGTTGAGCTAACATAGGAGTTGAACATAACTTTTTTAAATAAAAAAAACTAATTTCTTGCATCTTACCCTATTGAAACTGACCTATCTTTAAACAATTAGTAAAAGGTACCATGATTGAACTAAATCTTCGAATAAATCGTTTATAAAAAGTGGCTAAACTATAGAAACTTTACACTTCCTGTACCATTTTAGGAGCTGGCCATTCTCGAATTGCCTTTACCTTTGCATCATCAACTTGAATACCATTTTTTTCTCACTATAAAGCCTAGAAATAAAAGATGATTAGCCATAAAGCTATATTTTTTTTAGATTGATATACAATTTATTAGCATATAAGGTCAAAAGAACCTCCCTGAAATGCATCAAATGTTCCTCCTCATTTAGACTATAAATAAGAATGTCATCAAAGTAGACCACTACGAATTTTTCATAAATGGTCAAAGAACTTGATTCATCAGTCGTATAAATATGCTAGGCACATTAGACAACCTAAAATGCATTATTAACCATTCATAAAGATTGTCTTTAGTTTTGAATGCTGTTTTCCACTCATCACCAAGACATATGAGAATCTAATGATAGCCATTATGTAAATCAAGTTTAGTGAACACCACAGCTCCTGCCAATCTTTCAAGCATATCATTAAGGCATGGAATAAGAAATCGATACTTAACAGTAATCTTATTTATAGTGCAGCTGTTACACATTCTCCAACTCTCCATATTTTTTTTAAATGACTAAAGCAGGTGCCACACAAGGACTCGTGCTTTCTTGAATTAATCCTTTGTCTAATAACTCATTAATTTGTTGCTGTAATTCTTCATATTCTACTGGACTTATATGATAATGTGGTAAAGTAGGAAGAGTAGCATTGGGTACCAAATCAATATGGTGTTGAATATTCTGTATAGGTGACAGTTTATTTGGCAACTCGTAGGCAAGAAGTCCATAAATTCTTTAAAGAGTTGACTAACCTTTGCAGGAATAACCACCTCATTTATGGAAGAACCCATGACAACTGGGCCATAAGAAAGTTGGGTTCCGTGACTTGCTCTAAAAATTCAAGTTTAGTATAGTTGTAAAAATCTACCTAACCATGTTACTAATACCTTCAGGTTCCGTTGTTTTTGTGGCAACAATAAATTTTTTTGCCATACCACCAAAACATATAGGTGTTGTCCCAACCTTTATAAGTGGCGTCAACATCAAAATGCCACAATCTTCCCAAGAGAACATGACAATCATCCATGTCAACTATGTTGCACATAACACATCTTTATTGTATTTGCCAACAAATAAAGGAACTTTACAGACATCCATTACCTGAACTTCTGGACCTTTCTTGATCCATGCAATCTTATATAGTGAAAGGTGTTTCTCAATTTTCAAATTTAGTGCATTAACCAATGCTTTAGAGATTACATTCTCGCTACTCCCACTATCAAAAATAACATTATAGACCTTATTATTACTAGTACATCGAGTTTAAAAATTTTATGACATTGTGAATTATTAATCTTCTTAGGTGTTAATAAAAGTCATTGAACAATACAAGCAACTGCCTCCCCATCATCTCCTTTAATATATTCAACACCTTCACAAGTTTCATCAGCAAATCCTTGTTCCTCTATATTTGACTCCTTTTCTTTGACTAGATTAATAGATTTTTTATTTTGACATTAATTTAAAAGATGACCCAGTTGATTATAGTTAAAGCAATTAGCAAGGTTTAGATGTGCATATGGACTAGGATTAGCCCGATTTTCTTGGTGATTTAGTGCTTGATTAGTGGTCGCACTTGTATTTCGTCCTTATCCTAAAACTTGGGCTGTAGGTGTAGGTTTAGTTGACGTCATTATTGCTAATTGTCGTAGTTCTTTGAGTGGTTGGGATTTCTAAGATAGATTTTTAGAAATTACTTCGAATAATTAATTGATTTGGTTGAGTTTCAATTTTTAAAATTAAATTTACTGCATCAGTTAAGGTTTAAACAGTAAAGAGAGCTAATTTATCTTAAATTACCAATTTCAAGCCTCCAATATAGGGCTCCACTTGTTGATCCATAGTTTTTGAAAGATTACATCGGGCACTTAATCGGTAAAAATTTTCAGTTTAGTCTGAAACCCTCCATTTACTTGTCGACAATTTTGATATTGTAGATAAAAAAATGTTCATAGTCTGGAGGAAGAAAACATTGCTGAAGCAATCGCTTCATCTTTGCCCACGTACGAACACGTTACTTTCCTTGTCGTTATCAATTAAATTGTAGTTGTTCCTAAAGTGCAGAAGCTCCACCTTTCAATTCGTATGCTATCAATTTAACTTGGCAACCTTTTGGAATCTCTAAATAATCGAAATATTTTTTAAATATTATGAATCCAATCAAGGAAATCTTCAATTTGTAATCGACCATCAAAAGTGGGTAAGTCCATTCTCATCTTAAAATCTTGTCAAATTTGACCAGACCCAAAGGCATTATTGGTCATATTGGTGTTATCTTCTTCGCCAGATGAATCAACGGGATGTCGAGGATCTCGTGAGTGATATCCTGCTTGCTGCTAGTGGTATCGGATGTTATTATTGAGTAAGTCTGGTGGGATATAACGCTCTTCATATTGGTTTGTGATACCCATTTGACGATATCCATCAACACCTAAAAATCTACTTTCACCTCTATCGTTGGTCACCCCTTGGTCTCTTTTGCCGTTGTGCCGTCCAAAAACTCCTCGGTTGCCTCGTTCATATACGCGAAACGGATTGGGCTAGTGAAGAGGGGCACGATACGTGTTTACTGGGTTGCAAAAACCCCCTTGCGTGCCTTCACAGTCGCCCATCTGGAGTCGACGCTGGTTGTTGTGGCCACCCACAAGCTGTCGTTGTCCTCCATGGTCTCGGTCGACGAGGGTTTGGGTTCTAGGTTGCAGATTGACACGATCTGCAGTCCTAGGGTTTTGCACCATCAGACTTGCGTGATCTCTATTTTGCCGGCCGTCGATCTCTTCGCCATTGTCGGAGCCAAGGTCTCCGTCCTCTGGTTGATCATCATGCTGGTCTGGTATAGGTCCACGATTCCTTTCAACAGTTAACACGGCTATTGTCTGCGTGATACTGTGAAGAGTTTCGTCGATCCTGTCGAGTCATTGCTCAATTTTTTTGAACAGGCGTTCGTCATCGATAGTCCGTTTCCCACTAAAACTGTCTTCAGCTATCAGATCGAGATAAAAATTCTTGCTCTTATACCAATTTTGGTGAAGCAGAATTGATGTTTCAAAACGAAACAAAAAAAAACTCACTTAAGAACACAAGCTGTGTAGAAACTGAAATTATTATTCTTAATAACTTGTAATGAGTTATGAATACAATCAAGTATAAGATATACATACATATATATATATATATAGAAAAATAAACTAAATACTAGTAGGAATAAGATTGGAAATCCTAAATAATAGTAGAGAACTAATTAGGAAACTAGTAATGAACTAATAGGAAACTAATAAGATTGGGAAATCCTAAATAATTGTAGGGAAACTAATAGAAAGCTAATTAGGAAACCAAAGAAATAGGAAATTTAATTATGTACTAACATCAATTGTAATTGATAACAAATAGACATATCTGCTGCTTTAAGCTCGAATTTTGTGTTTCGGAGTATTTTGCAGTAAAAAGCCTTTTAATGCTGCAGGAAGTACAGGATGTGAAACAAAAATTGCATCAAATTGAGATGGAAATGTTAAACTTTGGTCAAAGAAAGTGGAGATGAAGAAAGATGTAGAACTCGATTCATCATTGCATTCTGGTGAGGCTATTCTTACAGCTTAATGCATAATATAAAGTGGTCATTTGATTTTCTCAATAAAATGCGATTGTTGATTGTTCAAATTCTGTTCTGTTAAGTACTCTGTTTTGTGCATGAAATTTATTTCACATGTGCATTGGCAGATGTGCTGAAGCACCCAGAGAAAGATTTCGAGTCCAGAACTGTATATGTGACTAATGTATAGTCATTGTATCTTTTTCTTTTTCTGGAACCGTTTCTTTCTAGCTATTTGTATGTTTCCATGATTCAATCTATCCTTCTCCAGAAATCTATTATTACTTAAAATCAGCTATTTACTGCAAGTTTGTGGTGAGCATAATTCCAAGTAAGCCTGACTACGATGTTTCAAATTAATTCAAATATGGGACAGGCTCATCTGTGAGGATCTATCTCATAATTGTATCAAATAAATGACTAAGTCTATTTAAAAATTAAAATTTATTTGCTACTAAATGGACATTTAGATCTATAATTTTGGAATACGCATTGAAATAAAGAAATTAGGTCTCAGATGTCAGTACTCAGTATAAGTTGTAGTTCTGCCAAAAAAAGTATCAACTTCTAATAGCATTTTGGAGAAGAAAACGAAATACTGAAATATCACGAAATTACAAAGTAGTCAATGTCATCAATCATAAAACTAGATGCTTGGGCAAGCAATTTCACACCCTAATGGGATGACAAATTCTAGATCCGAGTAGTTAGATCATTGCCAGAGGTAAAAATGGGATTGAGAGACCAGTTATGTAAATTTTCTAGAAGCTTTCTACGTACCACTAGTGGTGTATGACTGTGAGTACCTTCTAGGTGCAAATGCTTAGAACATCATTGGATATTGCATTTGGTTATTTAAGATAGTGTTTATTTCCACCAGAAGCTCAGAAATCTCAGAAATATTGTGATGGTAAATCAGAACATATTCTCGATCAATTTATAAATTTCAATGTTCTGGCTATTAATTTACTCCTTTTAGCAGTTAAAGCTGTAGTTGAGATTGTCTCAAAAGCATGATACCATTGAAAATATCAGGTACATTTTGCAGCAACAGAAGAAAGTGTATCTTTGTACTTTTCCCAGTGTGGAGTTGTTAAGAAGGTGGTGATTTCAACTGAGAAAGCAGGTGTCCAGCCAAGACGGTAAAATTTCATTTATTCAACTAGCTATCATAATTACTAGTTATCAACAGGCTACTCTTTCCATCAATATACTACATTCTGAGTCTTTAATGGGTTATGTCTGCTTCTGTTACTTTTACTAGCAAGGAGTCTGCTAACAAAGCAGTGGCATTGAGTGGAACCTCATTCTTCTCAAGGCCTGTTAAGGTAAGCAAATCTATAAAATTCTATTAGAATTGATTGTACCTCAATGAACCTTGCATGCTCTCAAGTGTCTGCTTTATAGAACCTGTAGTTGACTCGTCACATAATTTTGTTAGCCCATGCAATTAATCCATTTTTTGTTTTATTTGATACTAATTAACCATTTCTTATTAAGCTTTATTGACTTGTGAATTCGTGATTATCCTTTATCAATTTATCATACAACCAGTTTCATGGACAAGGTGTGGTAGTCTTCAATCCTGAAACCCCCTTAAACTGTAACTTCATTGGGCCTTAAATTAAGACGCAGTTTAGCTTTGTTCCTTTCGTCCTTCCTGAGGCATCCACGTTACAACAGTTCCTGAGAGATGAATTTAGGGAAAGAAATCATTCCTCTTTGTGGTAGTGTTACTGTCGGCCATACACGATGGTAATATCTTTATGGAATTGCCCAATATTGATGGCCTAAAATGCTAGTAGGGAAACTGCAAATCTGCTTCTGATTTGAGATCCAAGTTGTGTCAATTCTTAATTCAGTTGATTGGTTCTTTTTCTTTGCATTTTTACTCCTGATTGTGGGTTTACCACGGTTGTCTTGGAGCTGTTGATGCAAACCAAAAAATCTCTCTCGTCTACCATATCCTGTCCTTAAACCTATGTCTTCCCCACTCCCAATTTCTCATTTTGCACTCTGCCAATATGCATTCTCTGAATAGAGGGCCTCATTCCAGACGAACATAATCTGTAAGTCGTGATGATGATTTATGCATTTGAAACCTGCCTTGGCAAGGCTGATTTGATACTTCAGATGATGAGTTATATTGAATAATATTTCCAGTCTGTAGTATAATTTTTATGTAAGTTGTAAAGAAAGCAGCTGCTGTGACAGCAACACCAGCTCAACATGCTCCGAATGCATACCAAGCACCATTTTCTTACCGCAACAGAAAGGCTATCCCCGCCAAACCATTCTACCACAGCTCTCACTTGCAATGGCGGCAAGATTCTGCTGCTGCCCCATCAGAACCATCAGCTGGAGTCAATGTTGGAGGGAAAGGAATTAGTACTTGTATGCAACAAGAGCTTCCTAGTTGTGCAGTGACAAAAGCAAATTCTTCAACGAAGCCCCTGTGGCCACTTAATATCTGGGACAAAAATGCACACAAATTGGATCTGAGAAAGGAGGAACAGTAAACAACCTACTGAAGAACTAGATATTGACTATACCATGCCAGTGATTAGATGACTTTACAAATCAAGCTGCAAGACCATAGATTTTTCACACGGATCTTTCTCTGTTGATTGGGTTCTTTACAGCTGCCTTGATACATAGAAAGCGCAAAAAAAAGTAAATACAAAAAAAAAGGTGATCTTTGTTGTAAAAATGATTGATCAGTTTTTTAGTTGAGTAATTGCATTGCACATAATCTACGTAGTGTCAGATAAAGTGGCTTAAGAAATTTCCTGAAACATATGTTTCTTGGTGACAACAAAAGCTTTTAAATGCCAATTCTAGTGATATAAGTAACAGTGCAAGATAACAAAGATAGAAGAGCAATTAGCTGAGCAGTGCTCTGGTGTTGGTTTTGCTGAACTAAAGCCGAGGGATAAGCAGAAGATGCCAAATGATATAATGAGATATTAGTTTTGCGTGGCAAGGTTATAGTGTCAGCCTTGCTTGGTTCATTTTATAATTAATTATGCTGAGGTTTTTGAGTGATTCCTTGGGATATAAAATATGGAATGCGAATATCTCCTTTCTGGTTTGTCTTGCAGCTCGGCAAATAAGCACAGAAACAAAGAACAAGATCTTATGGAAAGACAAGGGTAGACTCATTAGGTGGCCGTGAGTACATTCAATCAATTTGACTTCTTTTTTTCTTTCTTCTTTTTTTATTTTTAAGGAAGAAAAATCGCACCCAACTTCTACGCATTGCATATCTTGCCATTCAAACTGTTGAAGGAAGTCGAATCAATGAGTTTGGTGTGTTAAACATTTATGCTCATAACAAGGAGGAACTTGAAGCAAATGTGTTGAGCTGGTCAGATAAAGGGAATTGCAGTAGAAAGTCTGAGACAGACCTGACACAAGAAGGCAAAAATAATACAAACAAAAACTTGCAATTGCAATGGAACAACAGTAGTGATGACAGCAACAATAACATCCTCTGTACCTGGAACAGCTAGTAAGACCTCAAGGATAAAGATACAACAAGCAAAGATCGGATGGCTTGAATTAACTTCAGGACATGTTAAAGCCTTAAGATTAGAAAACCGTTTTTGTTTCTTCTGGTGACAAATTGATGTAAAATATGGTTACTCAAAATAGTATATATATGTGTGAAAAGTTGTAACAGAAGTATATACACAACAGTTCAATTCATTAAAATACAAAGGTCTCTCTCACTTTCAATTTCAAACTTGGTATCAGAGCCTTTGCAATGACTTCAAGCTCATCCACTCAACCTAACCCACAAAACACTAATCCAACATACTCAAACAATGCAACCATGGGTTCATTTATTTTCTCAACACTAATCAAACTCACAAACACTAATTATCTTCTATGGAGATCACAAGTTCTACCAAGTATAAGAGCTAAGACTTGGTTGGCTTCATTGATGAATCTAAACCTTGCTCAAGAAAAATACTTGTTACAATGGATGATGAACACTTAGTTGTCACCACTGAAAATCTTGAATATCAGATATGGATGAGACAGGATCAAACCCTTATGGGTTGGTTACTGTCTTCATTAACGGAAGGAATATTGGGAGCTGTTGTAGAGTGCACAAGCTCTCACCATCTCTGGACAACCCTGGAAAATCTATTTGCCTCTAACACCAAAGCAAGAATCATTCACTTGAAAAACCTCATTCAAACCACTAAAAAAAGGTCAATGACCATCACATAATATTACATGAAAATGAAAGGCTTTGTTGAAGCTTTAACATGTGCAGGATGTGCAATCACTGATGATGAGCTTATTGATCACATCCTTGAAGGTCTAGGCAGTGCCTATGACTTAGTATTTGTTAATGTCACTTCTAGAGCTGATAAGATTTCTCTTGCTGAGGTTTATGTTATGCTGCTAAGCCAAGAAAACAGGTCTGAGATGAACTCAACAAATGACACCTTTGAAGTACATGTCAACTTCAATGCAAACTTCACTCAAGCCAACTGGGGTCTCAAAAAGAACTGGCAGATGAAGGGAAAATCAAGCAACTTCAAGAGTGGTTTCACTCAAGGAAATCATAGTCACTTCAACCATCAGCATCCAAGAAACATTCAAGGAATAGGCAAGCCATATTCAACCGCAGAACAAGAAATAACAGTTGTTTGTCAAATCTGTTTCAAGCCCAAACATATAACTACTAAATGCTGGCACAGGTTCAAGAAAGAATTTGCTTAAAATCTAAACAATAATCAACAAGTAAGGAGAGAATTCATGGCTGCCACTGATAATGAAGATGATCTAGCTTAGTACTTAAATAGTGGAGCTATAAACTATGTTACCAACAACCTCAACAACATAAACATCAACAATGAATACAAAGGTAACCAAAAGTTGACTGTAGGTAATAGACAAAATCTGTGCATTTCACATATTGGTCAAGCTGTCATTTCCTTGCATTCTCATTCAAGCACATATGATTTGAAGCTAAACAACATTTTGCATGTTCCTGAAATAAGTAAATATTTAATTAGCATGCATAAACTAACCAAAGACAATGATCTGACACTTGAAATTAACAAAAATTGGTGTGTTATGAAGGACAAGAGATAGAGGAGTGTTGTGCTACTAACAGTAGCTAAGAATGGGCTATATCAACTGCAGTGTTTCCCAAGATCACCAGCTTTCTAGTCAAGTCAAGAGTCTTTAAGAAGTAAAGACATATGTTCAATATCTATGTTTTCTTATTATGCTTTATAAGTGGGTCAGTTTCAAAGTCATGTCAATGAAGAGTCTAGTTGTTCCTTGAGAAACAAACATATTGAAGTCTTACATAGGAGATTAGGGTATCCTAATGTAATCTTAATGTAATGGTTCTCAAGGAAATATTATCTAAATGTAAGGAGTTTTCAGAATTCAATAAAAACATTGCAGTTAAATCTCTACCTTTTTGTTCAGCTTGTCAACATGATAAATTGCATAAGATGACCTTTTATGAAACACCAACCAAAACCACTAAACCATTAGAAATAATCGATGTTAATCTTTGGGGACCAGCATCAGCTCTCTCAAACAAAGGTTATAGATATTACCTTGCATTGGTAGATAATCGTACAAGCTTCACCTAGATTTATCCTTTGAGTAACAAGTCAGAAATATTACAAACCTTCACAAACTTCATAAAAGCAAATTGAAAAATTGCTTGAACTTAACATCAAAACACTGCAGTGTGACATGGGAGGTGAATTCACTGCCCTAGAAAGCTTCTTGAAATAAGAAGGGATTAATCAAAGGTACTCATGTCCATATACCCACCATCAAAATGGTAAAGTTGAGAAAAATATAGGCACCTCATAGAGACAACACTGACACTCTTAGCTCAAGCAAATATGCCCATTAGATATTGGTGGGAAACGGCTCACACAACAGCCTATCTCATTAATAAATTGCCAACACCTAAATTAGGTAATAAGTCACCATATGAAACACTACTCTGTTATAAACCTAATTACTCTTTAATCAAAATGTTCTGATGTGAGTGTTACCTTTTCTTAAGACTCTACAATAGAAATAAGTTCAGCTTTCACACATCAAAGTGTATTTTCATAGGCTACAGTTTCAAACACAAAGGGTATATGTGTCAACATCTATTTGGTAGAGTCTTTATTGCTAGGCATGAGACCTTTAATGAAGATATCTTCCCCTTCAATTCAGATACTAATTTTAAAAGTCAAAATGACAAGTTTCTGAGTCAACCACTATCAATGAGTCATCAGTTTATTTTCCTTGAACCACTAGTAAGGGAACACACCTCTGAAGCTGTAGTTGATACATCACCATCCTTAGACATTGGAACAAAACTTCAGAACCACAACACCAACTAAATCTTGACATTTCAACAATACACCAGCTTGCCAACACAGACACCTCATCCAATCCTCAACCAGATTTTTCGAACCAAAACCTTCACACTCTCAAACAGAACACAAACACAGAAACTTACTTGCATCTACACATCCCATGATCACAAGACCAAATTGGGTATCTTCAAACCCAAGACATATGTGTGCTTAGAAAATGAATATGCTGAAACTCCTACTTCAACTGAAGAAGCTATTCTGAATCCCAAATAGAGAAAGACAATGCAAGATGAATTTAATGCATTGATCAAAAATCAAACGTGGAATCTGGTACCTTTCACACCCTAAAAGAAAATCATTGGCAACAAGTGGGTATTTAAGGTGAAAATAATATCATATGGCACAATTAAAAAGCACAAAGCTAGATTAGTGGCCAAAGACTTTCATCAAACTCCAGGGGTAGATTTTTATAAAACCTTCAGCCCTGTAGTTAAACCCCGCACAATCAGAATTCTGTTGTCTTTGGCCCTTATGCATAACTGGAAGTTGAGATAAATAGACATCAACAATGCCTTTTTGAATGGAGAATTATCAGAGGAGGTATACATGTGCCAACCAAAGGGGTTTGAGGACACTCAGAAGCCCAACTATGTATGCATGCTTAAGAAATATATCTATAGTCTAAAACAGGCACCTATGGCCTAGTTTGACAAGCTCAAAAGCACCTTAGTCAGTTAGGGATTCAAGGGAGCAAAGTCCAATACATCATTATTTCTGAAAAAGGAAGGAACTACATTAACTCTCTTGTTAATTTATGTTGATGACATAATAATTACAAGAAATAATGGTGAGTCAATTGAAAGACTTATAGAATACCTGAGCTCAAACTTTGCTCTTAAGGACTTAAGCGATCTACATTTCTTCCTTGGTACCTAAGTGACCATAACAGCAGATGTAATCTGGTTATCACAAACCAAATATATCAATGACTTACTAGAGATAACCAATATGTTGAATTGCAAAGAAAGCATCACTCCAATCAACACAGAAGTGAAGTTATCAAAAACAGGAGGAAAACCCTTTTCAAATAGAACACTTTACAGAAGTATCATTGGGAGTTTGCAATATGCAACTCTAACAAGACCTGAATTGGCTTTCACAGTCAATAAACTCAGTCAATTCATGAGTAATCCCTGTTGGAGCTGGTGCTCACGTGCCATTCCAATATTGTATGAATATTAATTGTTAATATTTATACAATAAATATTTCGAATAAAGATTGTTAATATCAGATTAATATGGTAGAATGCTTGTAACATTACAGACATTGTTTGATCTGAAAGAGTTCAGATCTGATCTAAATGAGTTTAGATCAGAACTAATAGTTATCAAAGCTGAGAGTTATAAATGCTAAGACTTAGCACTGTTAATAGTTATCAGTTTATAAGAGTCAGCGAGGTCTAAATAGTTAGAACCTTGTCTATAATGGAACAAAGACCTGATAGTATACTTGTAATGATATAGTTGCAAGGAGTTGCAATAGGAGCTAAGAAATATCATTATGTAAGTATGTCTCAAATATAATGTTCCTGATCTATGATCACCAATGCGGGTCTATCAGTGAATACACAATATATAGATTAGTGTATGTCTATATCTGACTAGTTCATATGGTTGTTCTTAGCTAACCATGAGCTTAAAGCTTGTATAGGCATGCGGGTATCTAGTCAGGACTGGATACTAAACAGACTCATGAGGACCCCAATAGATATCCTATGAAACCGTCAAAGGAAGGTCCTCTCGAGTTGAGTAGTAATCGTGGTCCTTTGACCTGAGCGCCACAGTGGTCTTGTGAATGATCCATCATGCTTTGGTTCCACATATGTCAGAGACCTTTCATGGTCTGACCGCTATGTGTCACTGGGTATGGTCCGATGCTCATAGAGTTCGGTGTGCGTAGATAAGGGATCCATCAGCTTACATAGGTAAGTTGTATATCTGATGCTCCGAGATTGTATTTCATAAAGTTTTGTGGCCACAAGCATAAACCCGGGAAAAGAGTTTCCCACAGGATTAAACAATATAGCAAAAGTGTTTGCATATATTGTTTATCGAGATACGAATCTAGAGATAAGTTTATGGATGAGCAAATGAGGATTTGACAGTGCTGATTTATATCCTTGCACATCCAATATAAATGATGGAAGGATTATACGTATACGTTATGACCTCAACTTGTATGGTCTGACACGCTGATTTGTAATATTCGTAACGTGTGCGTGGGGCATCGATTACGGATTAATGGAATAGTTCCATTTGACAAATCAGGTGTGGACCTAGAGAGTCCCAATATGAAATGTACTCTTTGAGCACTTGGGCAGTGTACCGTATTGAATTATTCAATACAATATAATTCAGCAATTATTAAGGTTACGTTAATTAAAGTATATGGTTAAATGGTGGGACCCACTTTAGGTTAACTTGGTAACCTAATAAGGATATAAAAGTAATTTTACTTTATGATTATTTAATTGTTAAATAATTAAAATAAATATTTATTTATTTAATTGTTAAATAAATGATTTAACTTAATTAAGGTTAAAAGTTAACCAAATGGGTAAGTTAAGTTAACCTTACTTAAAGGTTAAGCAAAGGTTAACCTAACCATGGTTAAGTTAGTTAACTATGGTTAAATTAATTAAATATTTATTAACTTAAAGGTTAAGTTAAAATAATCTAACTATGGTTAAATGTTAACTAAGGTTAAGTTAAGTCACATGAAATGCAAATGAAATTCAAATTAATTTGAAATTTATGCATTAGAATATAAAGTGAAATGAAATTGAAATTGAAAATAAAAAAATAAAAAGTTTTGAAATTGTTTTTAGTTTTAGGTTTTGCAATTTAGGGAGCCATTTCAATTTGAGAAATTGAAATTATTTGTTTTATGTTTTAAGTGTTAGAACAACAAAATAAATTAGATAAATGGTTATTAAATGTAATAACTAAAAACAAGATTTGTTTTATTTATTCAAGAATTGAATAAAAGGAAAAACAAATTTAATTAAGTTAAATAGTTTAACTTTAAATCATGTTTAAGAGTTAAACACATATGCTGGATTAAGATGTTGCCATTCTAGACAATCAAACTCACCCTTGTTGATTGCTAGGATTGATCAAAGATTCATTTCATGGTGGACTTTAAAGAAAAATTAATCCAAAGGCTTCATTGGTGATATTTTCTCAATCTCGAATTTTTCAGTTTAATCAAATGTTATTTTCAGTATTCATTGTATTTAATCTTTTGTTGTGCACATGTATGTATGAGATATGTATATTGTTTGTATGATGAACACAACCTACGTGCAAACACCCTAGTAATGAATTTGTACCCCATAACCCAACAATCCCTTGGACACTCACTGGACAGAATGCAAAAAGGTGCTAAAGTATTTAAAGAAGACCTCTCACTATGGTTTAGAGCTTAAAAAACCCAAAAAATTGCAGTTGGTTGCTTTTTCAGATGCAGATTAGGCTTGTGACTTTGATGATAGAATATCAGTGGGTGGATACTTGGTGTTTCTAAGTGAAAGTTTAATGTCATGGAGTTCCAAAAAACAACAAGTGGTGGCAAGGTCAAGTGCCAAATCTAAATATAGGTCTCTTGCTTATACCAGTGTTGAAATTAGTTGGATATTTGCTCTACTTCAAAAACTTGATCTGACTATGACCAAGACACCTCTAATTTGGACCAACAATACCAGTGCAGCTTCATCAGCTTCCAATGTTGTCTATCATTCAAGAACACCATATATAGAGATAAACATACACTTTATCAGAGATAAAGTGAACAATGATGAACTAACAATCCAATTTACTCCTAGCACAAAACAACTTGCAAACATTCTAACAAAGCCCCTCAGTTTTGATAAGTTTAATTATTTAAGAACCAAACTTCATGTTCTTCTTAGAACACTTAGTTTGAAGGAGGAAGTTGAAGGAAGTCGAATCAACATGTTTGGTGTGCTAACATTCATGCTTATGATAAAGAGAAGTAAATGTGTTGAACTGGTAAGATAAAGGGAATTACAATAGCAAGTCTGAGACAGACCTAACACAACAAAGCAAAAATAATACAAACAAAAATTTACAATTTGCAATAGAGCAACAGCAATGGTGACAGCAACTTTAACATCCTTATCCTTTGTACCTGGAACAACTGGCAAGACCTCAAAAATAAATACAAGAAGCAGAGATTAAATGGCTTGAATTAACTTAAAAGGCATGTTAAAACCTTAACATTAAAAAACCGTTTTTGTTTCTTCTGGTGATATAATCATCCAAGAACAAATTGATGTAAAATATAGTTACTCAAAAGTAGTGTGTATATATATATATGTGTGTGTGTGCGCGCGCGCGCGTGTGAAAAGTTGTAACATAAATATATACACAACAGTCCAATTCATTAAAATACAAAGGTCTGTAACAGAAATATATACACAACAGTTCAATTCATTAAAATGCAAAGGTATCTCTCACTGTCGATTTCAAACGACAACTAAAATGCAAAGGTCTCTCTCACTGTCGATTTCAAACGACAACTAAGGAGACTTGTGCTCATTTAATTTGATATTAATTAAATAGTTTCTGTTTCAGAATACAACGGCCAAATGTCAAATGATTGCAGCTGTAAGGCAGATGTAACTGGGCAGAAATGGCATACAACTAAGGATTATCCTATGTTGTAGATCGACACAAATGCAGACTCATCATAAATTTTAAAATATTCTACAAAAAGTTATAAAAATTCTAACGTGTTATACAAAACTTGAAACAAGAGTATGTACAAATCACCGTTACTAGACAATCATAATAAGATAAGTTCCATTAAGGTGGCAAAACATCCAATTTTCCAAGCTTAAATATTTTCTATTCTGTAAATAAATTAAAGAGGGAGAGAGAGAGAGAATCGTGGTCATTGATTCAACAGGCAGAACCTGCAATTGTTATAAAAACAAGACCAAGCAAACATCAATGAAAATGGCAGGCCCCATATACATATAGCTACAGAGGGAAGCACACATCCAATGCTCCCAACTACTACAACCGCGAAACTACCTTCAACACCCACTAGTCCATTACATTTGACACCAAAATCAGAAACCAGCAGTATAATAGTTAATTTATCCCTATCTGGAATATTTTTTCTAAAGAAAAAGGAAAGTACTGATAGATACACAACCTTATATGTAAAATTCTTACTGCTTCTGTTCATCTTTTTCCAATTCATTTATATCTTCTTTATCATCTGTTCTTGGCCTTCTAATTTGGATCAGTCGACTGTCATTGGTTGAGTCAGGCAACACCTGAAGCGGGCCTTACGCACAGTTGTCATGATCTCAGTTTCGGCATTCTCTAGCATCCTCACAATCTCAGTGAAGGGTGGACGAACTTCCGGGTTGGTGTCCCAGCAGCGGGTCATGATATTGCTAAGCACAGGAAGACAGTCACTTGGGATAACTGGCCTTACGCCTTTATTCACCACAGCAAATGCTGCCTGCACTGCTGTCATATTTTGGAATGGAAGCAAGCCTGTTATGAGCTCCCAGAGAACAATCCCAAAGCTATAGACATCCACTTTTTGTGTGTAGGGCCTATGTTGAATCATCTCTCTGAAATGATGGGAAGGATAGTCAAAAGCCGACATTAACAGATTTAATGACATGAACACAAATGAAAGAATCTAGGAAAACAAGACAAAACAATTCCTACTGAAATGCAGTTCATCAGAGATACTAAACTTTGTATTGCCACGACACTGGCTAAGAGGTATAAAAATGTAGAACTCTTAACAGTGCCATATTGAGTTGCATAACAGCCCCATGGCTGCATAATTGACCAAGTCGTCTTATGCTTATAACTAACTTGGTTATAAAATGAATCAGATAAATCAACAGGGAAGGTTGAAAAAACTGTCAAACGGATACAATAATTGAGGTTTCCACAAAATAAATGGATATACACTTTCTTTAACAGAGACTTCATGATCATTGCATATAACGAAGACAGTAAAACATCTCTTACAGAATACTAAAAGCCCCGTGTCAAATTTACTATATTCCTATTATATCATGCAGGTAAATGCAATCACAATGAGCAAAATTTACCTCAGTCCTGAAAACTGACTATAATGTTGCCCTTAATCCAACTATAATAGACTTGCGACAATACTTATAATAGGATTGCCTTTTATCCAAATAATAAAACAAAGCAAAAAGAAAGATAGCCATAACTCATTGTATCTGCACAAATTAAAAAGGTCGGAAGTAATTACATTTTCTTCCCATCTTTCCTTCCCCAATCAATAAAGTGACTAGCTTTTATAGGGTTTAATCATATAACACCATTCTCAACAATTTTTTAATATTAGTTTCCAATTGCACAATAAAAATTAAGTTGTGTAATTAGCCAGTTGAATTAATTTCCCAAAATATGCACCTATTCAATCTCTCATATTTCATTTTTTATGAGGCACCAATTCAATTATTCATCTTTCTCATTTAAATGATTTCTTTCAATAGATGAATAGTATCATAACAAATTTCCATTGCCTCAACGAAGTCAAAACCTTACCTCCTTCATAAATTACAAAAATGAAAGGGGAGTTAACACCTAACATAAACATAAAAGTTTAGAATTCTGCGGATAAGCAAGAGATGTGAGACTGTGCTTCACTTCCCCCATAGACCAAGTGAATGTTAAGCATGATAATTCTTTCTTTTTTCTTTTCTTTTTTTTTTTTGGGAAAAAAAAAAGAAGAAAAAAGAAATCAAGTAAAGATAAAGACTAACAACCATGCAAACAAGATGAGAGAAGAAGAATCTAAATGGACAATAAAAGTTTTCAGAAATCAGTCAAGAACATCAAATTAAGTACCATAAACAACCAAAAATCTTTTAAATACTTCCTATAATGCCGTCAAATAGCTAAACAAAATTTTAAAACTCCTTAAAAACGATTTTCTATATATTCAAGACATTATGCAACACTGCATTGCTTGAGGTTTTTCATATGTTTTTCACAATGCTTTTATTGCATCTCTGAGTTGTCTGTACTCAAAATTCCAATATGAAGCTTGTTTTTCCAGCTTGAACCAGCTATCAAACATGGCTATTCCTCCACATTAATACACAATATTTAGTTCCAAATCAAATTATTAACTGGGTTGCCTAAATTCTAACATAAGTTTTAGATTATTTGGATATTGTTAAAGAAACGAAAATGACTTTGAAAGGTTAAAACAAACCTCAACCAAGGTGTAACAAGTTTCTATTATATTAACGAATTCTCTTCCTATTGTCCAGGTTCACCCAAAAAGTCAAAATGTTAGTAGGGATAGGAAAACTAGGGCATGGTTCTAGAATACAAGTGAAATGAAATGCTGTAAGAGAATGTTTAGCCCTATATAAACTAACATACTAAAACATCTCAATGATAATACACATATAAAGTGACTGTCGTTCATTTTATAGCATATCCCCGTAAACCAAAGTCTCACTGTATTCAACACAATCACAGAAAAAGTTGTAACTTCTCATCTTTTGTTCCCGCAATTACCCAGGTGCTGCTCCTAGTACTGCTCCTTGTGCCATCATTGACATGTGAAAAGTGGTCCTTTCTAAGGTATTTTGCCTTCTGCTGGAAAACACCACCATATTCACTTCTTAAGACAAAATACATAGATTAGATATTTGTGAATCCACCCTTGTTGTAAGAAACATAAAACTGAAATAGAAAAATGCTGCCAAATTCTTAAAGATATTCAAGCACTTCCCATCCCATAGCCAATATTGTCTAAGTGTATTCACGCATATTGCCTCCAATGCCATCATCAATTTCCACTTCTCAGGACTAGTTATAACTTTTATTAGACACAGAACTTATCAAACAAATTAAAGTGAAAGGAGCAATCATTACTTGCAAGGATGCAAACTACAAGTAAACAAAAAAGGACAGAAAAGCACAGACAGCTCAAGGTGGATAAACTCTAAGAAAACTAACAAAGGTCCTCGTTTTGGAACACTCCAATCAACAGAAACAAAGGCTAATGTCATGATGCTTCATAAACACCAAAGATTGAAAAAACATCATACAGCAAACTGGAGAAATAAACCTAGTATAAATGATGGAGATACTTACGGAGCCATCCAGCGATACGTCCCTGTCTCTGGTGTCATTCCCTCTGTCTGAACTTCAATTCTTGCAACACCAAAATCAGCAATTTTTATTGATTTATCTGCAGAGATCAGAAGGTTATCAGACTTCAGATCCCTGTGGATAAACCCAAGACCATGCACATATGCCATCCCCCTTGCCACATCCAATGCCTGCTTAACAGCCAATTTTAGTGGCACTGCCCTATTCTGCCTTCTAGTCAGAAACTGCCGAACAGACCCTCCCTTTGCATACTCAGTCACAATGCACCAAACCATCGGCTTACGACATGCTCCAATAAACCGCACAATGTTCGGATGCTTCAGTGTAGCAAGCATCATCACTTCTTGCTGAAACTGCTGCTCCATAACTTGTGCCCTTTCTGGGCTATTCTCGGGCCTCTCCAATATCTTAATTGCAACATCTTCCCCATTATATGTTCCTCTATACAACTTACCAAAAGCCCCTTGAGCAAAGGCAGTGCCCATGTTAAGTTTTCTCAAATCAATTGTCCACTCATCATAGTTCTCCAGTCCTTCAGTCGGATACCTATGATCCATCAGTGCTTGCGCTAAAGCATCATCATTAAGAGCGTGGGTTACCTTACCCGGACGGACCACACTTTGCCCCACAGAGACTGAGTAGTTGTGGCTAACAGGCTTCAGACCTGGGTGGCTTAAAATATGCGTAAGAGAATCATTGGAACCCACACTGCTGTTATCCACTGACATCGAGACAGATCCTCCTGCATTGCTTGTCTGCATACTGTCAATGGACATGTTTGTACCCTCACCAAGTTTCTGGTAAAAGCCTTGAGTAAAATCATAATAATTATTATCATTGTTGTTATTTCCTCCCATAAGTCCGGTAAATTTTGGACCCTCCACCATTTTCCCAATCAAGAATGAAACTACCTAAAAGAGAACACAAACTATGCAACTGCTTTTTATCCCAAACTCCAGACTCTCATCTGACAGTGCAGTCTCGTCAGTGTGTACCCTACATCACCACAGATGAAGATAATCAATGTTCACATAAGCAATGGAGTATATTTGAATTATTGAAAATAACTGAAGAACAAGGACGGAAAGACAGAGAGATAGATAACTACATTTGGCTGAGTTCACAATGTTTTGAGGCAAATAATTAACATCTATTGTTAGCAATGAAAAATTCCATTTGTAAACCAAATCAAACAACGAAAGATATTTTCCAATTACAAAAATGAATACCTTTTCAGAGCGAGAAAATGCAATAGCGATGAAACTACTCCAATCTTAGAGTCCTCGCAATCATCTCAAGCTACAATTTCTTCACCAACTTTACACTGTAATCAAGAGTCTACAAAAGGAAAATATATATATATTAAGAGAAGTACATAGGCTTAAATAAAAAGCTTGACCAAGAAATATGTAGCTTTAAAAAAAAAAAAGAAATTCAATTTGTCAGCAACCTTACCCAAAAAAAAATTTTTTTTTTAAAAGATTAAAAATAGGAACGAGCATATTATGAACAGAAAAGGAATAAAAAAAATTGCTTTCTAATTCATTTGCAAAATTTATATATTTCCAAATTGATTATCTTCTAATATTTAAGTAAAATAACCAAATCCATACATAGATCGGATCATTACAAAACTCTATAGATAGAAATAGGAAAATATAATTACATAAAAACCACCAAAATTTTCTGATTGAAGATTACATCAAATGCAGCCCTAAAAAAATACAAAAAACAAAAACACTAAAATAAAGTTGAAAAAAAAATTAAGCAAATTGCTAATCAGGAAACCTAAAATTGAAAATTAAAATGAAATGCGTACCAACTGAGCCGAAGATTGAAGCTTTGATAAATAAGAGGAAGAGGAATTTACAAATACAAAACGACTGATAGAGCCTCAACAAAACGACGACGACCCAAAGCCAAAAGAAGGAAAGAAGAAGAAAGTGTGCAGTCTTCGCTTCCTGAGCCTCAATTTTATTGCGCCCAAACCACTACTACTCGAGAGTAGTGAATTTAGTGTTCTACTCGCCTTGTTTTGGCTTTCACGTGGCGATGGGAGCCCGATTTTGCTTTTCCGAGGTGGTTTGGTGCTGTAAGAGCGCGTGCGTTGAGAAAAGGCTACATCAAAGTTGTTGTCCGAGAGGTGAGTCTCTCTTTTTTTTTTTGTTTTTTTTTTACTTTTATATTTCATATATATTTTTGCTTTCGGATGTTTTTGTGCTTGTTTAATTGTTTATATGATGTCTGAATGTGATAATTGTTTTTATTAATTATTTATTTTGGGAAATTTATTTTCTTTTTACCTGGATTTAAAAAAATTAAAAGGATCTTAACTTTTTATTAAGTTATTCCGCAAACAAATAATTCTATATAACTATTGCTTACCTCGAATTAAAAAAAAATCTAAAATTTTTGTTCCTCCTCGGATACGGCCTACCCTCGACATTTTAGCATAGACTGATCGAACGTGAACAAAAGGAGAAAGCCGATTGTCATGCTTGACAAACGAAAATCTACTCCGGATCTAATATTAAGCCCAAGGAGACGGTTCGTACTCACCCAAAACACGTTAAATTTCGAAAGAAAGTTATAAGAATATTAATTAAAAATTATTGGAATATAATTTGGAGAGTAAGTCAAGTGTATAAGATGCGTACGGATCGAAAATAGATGCGAAAGGAGACAAAAAATAAAGAAGGGCGCACCAGATGCCAGCGCCGCAGCGACCAGGCATGAACGCCATGGCACCTAATCCAGTAATTGAGCACCGCGGCGTCAAAGCAACGAGCGCCGCAGCTCTCAGACGGGCGCGCTAGCGTCGCGGCGCTGGAGACGGGAACAGTATTCCGAAATAAAGAAACTTTCTTATTTCATCTCCCACTTGCTTCAGGACTCCCTAATACGACTCCCACACGTATAGGGTAAACCTAGGACGTCCCAAAATCTATATAAAAGCTATCAATTAGTTTGTAAACACATCTTTGTGATCAAATAATGATTTTTGTGATCAAACAATGATTTTTGTGATTAAACAACGATATTTGTGATCAAGAATAGATTTTAGTGATCGAATTGGATTTGAACCAATATCTCCCTATCTGGAGCGACTTTCCTTTTAGTCGATCGTGATGGGTCTGTCGTCCTCCTCATTATAGTCCTCCTAAAATCAATAGCATTTCGTCGGAATACATCCTGTCTTTTCACCTTAGTAGTCCTATGCATAGTCAGTACTATAGCCCCAATCATGGCTACTAATAAAATCAGACTAGAAAGCAAAAACCAGACGGAATAGTAGGTATAAAGTAAATTGCCCAATGTTTCCAAATTAGTCCAACTTCGTACCTTTTCGGCATAAACCGTATATCTCAAGTGAGAGATCTTTGTAATCATCAGCAATCTTTATGAGAGAAAATTCTTAGAGTAAGAGAGAGAGTTTTCTTTGTGATCTTTCTTGTAAAATGCATACTTTGTGAGTGCTTTGTGATTCATAATAAGAAAATAGTGTGATCTTGATCCGCCGTGGATATAAATAAGTTGTCAAACCACGTAATTCTTTATATGTTTCTCTTCTACCCCTTCTCTATTGATTTCTTAATTAAGTTGTTCTGCATATATTACTTATGTGATTTTACTTATTTGTGTGCTTCCGCTTCAACAAGAGTAAAAACTTATATTCATCTTAAACCATGTGACTCGTGGGATATTCATTAATCATCATTCAACCAAAAAAAAAACATTGAGGATCTCTTAATAAGAGTCAATTACATAAACTCCATATCTTGTTATTCGTGAGATTTTTGTTAACAATCATTCAAATAAGAATATTTTGAAAATCTTGAGATGACAATTAATTCCATCAACCCTGAGCCTGCTGCAAATCATAATAAAAATAAAGCTCTAATCTTTCACATAAATTTTTTGATGTGTGGCACAACTAATCAACTATAAAAAAGTAAAATTGTAATGGTAAAAAATAATAACAAATTTTTTCACAAAAAATACTCCTAAGTTCTCTCGTTCTTCCAACTTCCTAACACCACCAACAAGACTTAACTTTATCTGATTTAGGTTGCAGAAGAACGTAAAGTACCTTAACTAAACCCATCAAACACTACCAAAAAAGTCAATGTCAAATTAAGTTTCTCTAATAAATAAATCTAAAGCTTGTTGAACTAAGATATTAGTTTTTTAGGTTAATACTTTTTTTATTTTAATTATGATAAAAATTTTATTTTAATTCTTACAAATTATTAATAATTAAAGAAAAAAAAAGATATTTATATCTTTAAAATTTGATTCAAATGGCAATTTCACTCTCCTATTTTCAAAATGACTAAAAAAAACTATTAAAAATTTTATTAGAGAGCACCCTTTTAAACAATTTAAAAAGGAATAAGGACATTTTTGTCCCACAAATTTGATCCAATTTTAAATTTTATCTCACGAGTTTCAAAATTTTCAATTCTATTATAGTCTGTTAGTAAGATTTCATTAACTTTAACACTGGAGGGACAAAACAGTCATGATATATCAATAGTAAGATGGTCTGACACAAAATATTCACGTGTCAATCACTGGTTTGTCACTTAAAAAATAAAATTAAATAAATAAATAAAAAGATAGTAGTTGTCGCCGCCGTCGTTAGTAGCGACCGGCCGCCGGTGACCAATTGCGATTCGACTCCAAATTTATATCATTGGACTCACAATTTTGTGATCTACGCAATAGTAAAAAAAATTTTATCAACGAACTACCGTAAATGTGCCAAAATTAGAAACAAAACACTATAGGAGACAGCAGCCACCGCCGTTCACCGTCGAACGATAGGGTGGTGGCATACACCGCCCCCACCATTGGAAAGATCGGATGGTGGCCGCGGGCAACTCCCCCACCGCCGGTCACGGGTTGAACGGCAGGGCGGAGACTTGCACCGCCCCCAACGTTGGATAGATCAGCCGCCGGTGGCACACGGTGGCCGCCATCCTCCCCCTATTTTCAATCTATTTTTTTGCCACATTCTTGTTTTCTTTTAACAAAAATGATTCCACTATTGTGTAGATATAAAAAAAATGAAGTCCAATGACATAAATGTTGCATATTTTCATTCACGAAATTTAGCGACGGCAATCGCTGATTTTAGTTATTCAATTTTATTTATTTTAATTATTTTTTAATATAAAATAATTTTTATTATTTATTAAAATTTTGAATCTATTAAAACGTGTCATATATCTTTTTATTTTTAATAGTTTATTAATAACCGATACATATACATTGTTTAATATACTCACATCACTATTTTTAATTAACATAATAATTGATGACAAATTTATTAATGTACAATAAAATAAAATTTTTAATTAAAGTTAACAAAATCTTACTATATGATAAAATTAAAAAATTTAAAATTTATAAAATTAAATTAAATTCATAAAACAAAAATATCCTTGTCACATTTAAAAAACTATGAGAGTGACAATATCTTTTAACTTAAACTTTAAAGTTTAGATGTGTTTATTCCATAACCAAAATAATGAAAAATATTTGAGTTATAAAATAGCAGGATACATTTTATACTCGATCTGAGAAGGCGCCATATGTAACTTTGATGTGATTGAATTGATATCTAATCTTCTTCAAGAGGAAGCCTAAAATGGATTTATTATGGAATAAGTTTATTTATTTATTTTTAAAGGACTTTATTATTTTAAATTTCTAAATTATTTGACAAATTTCGAAATAAATGGATACATTTATATTAAGATTTTATTAGACTGTTTTACGAATGACATAATGCAACTAAAAACACCAAGTATGTGCCAAGGAATCCCGAAAACATCCAAATTTGCAAAGCAAATTAACTTTAAAACAAACCCTCAAAAGAGAAGGAGAGAAAATGGAGGTAAATTGATTCATTAGGGAGAACCTGCAAATGTTGTAAAAAACGAGGACAAACAAAGCATCAATAAAATTGGCAGGCCCAATATACATATAGCTACAGAGGGAACAATGCACTGCTCCCTACTACTACAACTGTGTAAAACTACCTTCAAGCACCATTAGTCCATTACAATTTGACACCAAAATCAGAAACCAGTATTATAATAAAAGTTAATCCCTATCATCTGGAATATATTATATATTTTTCTCTTTATAGGAAACATCACTGATACATACACATCCTTGTAAAATTCTATTCCAATCCTCTTTTATCATCTCTCTTCTTGGCCTTCTAATTTGGATCAGTCAATTGTCATTGGTTGAGTCATGCAACACCTGAATCGGGCCTTACGCACTGTTGTCATGATCTCCATTTCCGCATTCTCTAACATTCTCACTATCTCAGTGAAGGTTGGACGAACTTCAGGGTTGGCATCCCAGCAGCGAGTCATGATCTCACTAAGCACAGGGAGACAGTCATTTGGGATAACTGGCCTTACACCTCTATTCACCACAGCAAATGCTGCCTGCACTGCTGTCATGTTTTGGAAAGGAAGCAAACCTGTTATCAGCTCCCAAAGGACAATTCCAAAGCTATAGACGTCCACTTTATGTGTGTAGGGCCTATGTTGAATCATCTCTCTGAAACAATATCAAGGGTAATCAGAAAAACCAACAATCACAAATTAATGACATGAACATAAATGAAACAGTGGTAAGAAAACAAAAAACAATTCCAACTCAAATGCAGATTACCACAGAATAGTCACCAATTGATAATCAAATCAAATCAAATCAAAGTCAATAAGATTAGTATGTATCAAGTGGGACAAATACCTAATAAATGAGCCAACTCACCACTAGAAAACCAAAAAAGGAAATAAAACATCCGTGCTGTTAAAGATGACTAAACTTTGTACTGCTACAACTCAGCTAAGAGTTATAAAAAATGTAGAATTCTTAACAGTACTATATTGAGTTGCCTTATGGCCCAGTGACTGCATAATTGACCAACTTATATTGTGCTTATAACTAACTTGGCTACACAAGGAATCGGACAAAACATGGCTGAAGGTTACAAAATCATTAATTGGAGGTTCGCCACAATAACTAATATAGACTTTCTTGTGATAGAAAGCTGATGATCAATTTATATAATGAAGACAGTAAAATTGCTCTTATGAAAACTGAAAAAACTTGTGTCAAAATTACTGTATTCCCCTTATATCATGTAGTTAAAGGAAATCACAAGAAGCAAAACTTATCACTCCCTAACACTGACAAAAAATGTTGCCCCCTATCCAACTATAATAGGCTCATGAGAAGATTGACATGACAAGTAAATCAAACAGAAACACCTCATCCAACTGTTGCTCCTCATCCAAATTATAAGACAAAGCACAAAAAAGAGTAACAATAATCCATTGCATCCACACAAAATAACAGGATTAAAATTAATTGCATTTTCTCCAATGTTTTCCTTCCTGCTCAATTAAGTAATTCACTGTTATTTGTTTACTTATATAACACAATTTCTTACTCATAATTTTTTATATTAGCTTCCAATAAACATAAACATCAACGGTGTTTTAATTAGCCAGTTGATTTAGTTCCGAAAAAATGCATCTACTCAATCTCTCGCATTATCTAAGCATTTTTTAGTGAGGTGTCAAATCAATTATTCATCTTACTTAAAATTGATTTCTTTATATTGAAAGATAGTAATATCATCACAACCCCCCATGCCTCCACAAAAGGAAAAACTAACCTCCTTCACATATTATAAAAATGAAAGGGCAGTTAACACCTGGCATACACTTAGAAGGTTAGAGTGTATGCAGATGAGCAAGAGATGTGAGGCGCGGTTCTGTTCTCCCATGGGCCAAGGGAATAAAAAGCATGACATTTTTTTCTTGATTCAAGTACAGAGAAGAGTATCAATCATACATACAAGTGTACAGGTATTAAATAAGCATCAACCGGGTATCATATAATTAGAAACACCACAATATATTAAAACATCTCAAGAAAAAGGAAACTTCCTAGACATAAACTATTACTCAGATGAAAAACAAGTATACAGGTACTAAAGACAATGCCAAATCCTCAATTTTCCACTCTTGTTTTATCCAGGTAGAGGTAGCGCAGACTGATAAGTGGGGGCATGTACTCAGGATTCAGGATGATGCATAAAGACAAATATAGTAGCGGAATCATAGAATGGGTGGGAACTGGTAACAGAGGTGCAAATCCTTTTTGTGTATAACTATAATCTTGTAACTAAGCAATACCAGCAAGATAATTTGAGGCAGTAGAAGGGAAGGGGAATTTGCTCCTTTAGACACTATAAAAAAAGACAAAAAGGAAGAAAAATAAGACATGCTCATTCTCTCATGACATCATGATTTTATGTTCTCCATAAGCCTTTTTTGTCATAACCAAACCTTAAGTGAAGACAACAAAAAAATTCAGATGCATAAAAAGAACGCTTGGTAAATTAAAATGCAAAATCACTTTCTAATCACCATTTACACTGCCAATTCCAATGGTGCACCATATGACAGTTTATATCATAAATTTACATAAATCCAATATTCACAAAATCCCTAAACCAACAATTTCTAGCCATTAATATACACATTTCAACAATTCAACAACTAATGAATAATGACTAAGCATAACATAGAGAAAACCTCTTTTACCCAGATGCACTTTGATTAAATAAATACTGTAAGCCTAATAGAGAGGGAAACACTGATAAAGCAGCGAAAAAAGAAAAAGAAAAAGAAAATTCTACAACATTTATATCAATACTAATAAAAAATTGTATATATGTACAAAAGAGAACCATTACCCAGTTATGGTCTCATCAACAGAACAAAAGGTTAGCATTTAGATGCCTTTTTAAACAAAGTGTTGAACAGATAAACTTGAATAGAAATCATATGCAATACTGAACCAAACCTCATATAAAAGATCGAGATACTTACGGAGCCATCCAACGATATGTCCCTGTCTCAGGTGTCATTCCCTCTGTCTGCACTTCAATTCGTGCAACACCAAAATCAGCAATTTTTATTGATTTATCAGCAGAGATCAAAAGGTTATCCGACTTCAGATCTCTATGGATAAACCCAAGACCATGCACATATGCCATCCCTCTTGCCACATCCAGTGCCTGCTTAACAGCCAATTTTAGTGGTACTGCCCTATTCTGCCTTCTAGTCAGAAACTGCCGAACTGATCCTCCTTTTGCATACTCAGTCACAATGCACCAAACCATCGGCTTACGGCATGCTCCAATAAACCGCACAATGTTCAGATGCTTCAGTGTAGCAAGCATCATCACCTCCTGCTGAAACTGCTGCTCCATAACTTGTGCCTTTTCTGGGCTATTCTCGGGCCTCTCCAATATCTTAATTGCAACATCTTCCCCTTTATATGTTCCTCTATACAACTTCCCAAAAGCCCCTTGGGCAAAGGCAGTACCCATGCTAAGTTTTCTCAAATCAATTGTCCATTCATCATAATTCTCCAGCCCTTGGGTTGGATACCTAGGATCCATCAGTGCTTGTGCTAAAGCATCATCAGTCAGTGCATGGATGACCTTACCCGGACGAAACACACTTTGCCCCACAGAAACCGTGTAGTTGTGGCTCACGGGCTTCAGACCTGGGTGGCTTAAAATATGCGTAAGAGAATCATTGGAACCCACACTGCTGTTGTCCACTGACATCGAGACAGACCCCCCTGCATTGCTTGTCTGCATACTGTCAACGGACGTGTTTGTACCCTCACCAAGTTTTTGGTAAAAGCCTTGAGTGAAATCATAATAATTATGATCATTGTTGTTATTTCCTCCCATAAGTCCAGTAAATTTTGGCCCCTCCACCATCTTTCCAATCATTAATGAAACTTCTAAAATTAGAACACCAAAATACAACTGCTCTTATTGTCAATTCCAGACACTTATCTGACAGTGCAAGTCTCCTCAGCACGTGCCTTGAATCATTATTAATAAACATCAGTTATCACTAGTCGTGTAAGTAAATTTTTGCTCAAAACGTTTTTTTTAAAAAAAAAAATACATTAGGCTGAATTTGCGACATTTTGAGCAATAGTAAAACCCATTTTTAGCAATACAAAATTCCATTTTGTAACCCAAACCCACCAAAAAAAAGGGGGATATTTTCAATTTTATTATAGAATTGAGTACCTTTCCAAGCTAAAAATGCACTAGAGATGCAATTACCCCGATCTTAGACTCCTTGCATTTAGCTCGAGCTATAATTTCTTCACCAACTGTATCCTGTAATCAAATATCTATAGAAAGAAAAAACTAAGACAAGTACACAATCTTTACAAAAATGCATAACCAGACAAAATAGAATTTCAATTTCTCAGCAAGAAAAAAGCCTAAAAATATTTAACTGGTATGTTATGATCATGACACACATAAAACTTGCGCTGACCAGCAAATTTTGTACGAAACATAACATGCGAGAACATTTAGCTTTCTTAGTTTCATTCCGAAAATTCATATATTTCCAAATTGATTATCTCATACAAATTGAATAAATAAAAACAAATCCATACATAGATCGGATCGTTTTAAAACCCTTAAGATAGAAAAAAATTCAAAGGAAATTACATAAAAGCCTCCAAATATCGCCGAAAGCTTCTGATCGAAAGATTACATCCAATGCAGAGTCCTAAAATAGAGCGAAAAAGAAAAGGCTTGGAGAATTGCTGATCAGAGAAGTTAAATCGAAAACTAAAGTGAAATGCGTACCAGCTGAGCTGAGCTTAGATTGAAAGCTGATTAGAGAAAATGAATTGAAATACGACGACTGAATCCCGAAGAAGACGACCCAAGAAAGAGGAAGAGGAGGAGAAAGCGAGCACTGAGCAGTCTTCGCCACCAAAGTCTCGTTTTTATTGTGATCACAACGAATACCACTCGATGGTAATACATTCACTCCTCGTACTCGCTCCATTATTTCTCCACGTGTCTGTCCAAACTCTGTTTTTTCTTTTTTCTTTTCTTTGTCTAGGGTGGTCCTTGGTCCTGCGATAGCGCGTGTTTAGACAAAAAGCTTCCCCAACTTGTCTGAGAGCTCTCTTATCTTATCTTTTTTTAGTTTTTAATTTTTAATTTTGTTTATTTCCTTTTGTGCGTTTTTGTGTTTGTTTCATATTTTTTATTTGGTTGTCTCATTTACAATCTTTCCTTTGTTTTTCTCGATATTTTTTTATATTCAGTAAACTACAAAATTAAAAGTAAAATAAGTTCAATCACCGTCTTAAAAAATGTTTTTGTTTTAGTGGGTGATTTATTGTCATATAATTTTATAATATATTATAAATAATTAATAATATATAAATTAATTAAAAACATCATATAACACTATTACACATTATATAATAAATTATATAACTCAGCAGATTATTTTTTTATTAAAAATAGTAGAATTTGATTGTGTGAGACCATCATTTGCCCTCTATTACAACATCTAAAATGAAAATTGTGTATATTAATAAAATTTTTTTTAAATAATCAAAATTGAGGTCTTAATTTTTTTAGTCATTATTTTAATTTTTTTAATCAAATAAATCACTTTTTGACAAAAATATCTTTTCATTATATAAACAGTATCTATTATAGTGAATAATATATGCTATAATAATAGTACCTGTTATAAATTTAATTTAATTTTATAATTAATTTTTTTATAATTTTATTTTATTTAAATTTATATTTATTCAATTTTAAATTTAAATTTATTTATTAAAATTATATTTATTTTATTTATTTATATTATTTATTTTATTTTATTTAATCATGTTATTATAAAAATTAAATAAATATGTAGTTAAACCAAACTAAATAAATAGTATAATCAATTTAAATAATTAACAAATAATATTATTGAATAAAATAAATAAAATTTTAATATACAAATATTATAATAAATAACATAAATTAATTATATAAAATACTAATAAAATATAAAATATTTACTATAAAAAAATAAAAATAAAAATAAAATAAAAATATTACACTAAATAATAAATTAAAAAATATATCTATATTCTTTACATGGGTGTGATAAGTTTTTTAGGCCTCTATATGTGGGCGCAATAGATTTTTATCGTGCCAATAAATTTTGGGCGTAATATTTTTTATACACATTATCAGTTATAGTAAATACGGCTACAATAAATAGTATCTTGTTACAATAACTTTTTTATTCAAAATAAATATTTTTTTATTAAAATTATATTTATTTTAATCATATTACTACAAAATTTACATAAATAATATAATTATTTAATGTAGTTAAATTAAACTAAATAAATAAAACAGTTTTTATAAACAAATACAAATTTAATTTGTATTTTTTTATTAAGACTATATTTATTGATAATTAAATAAAATAAATGTATTTAATTTATTTATGAATAATATAAATTAATCATTCCATATATAATAAAATAAACTTATAAAATAAAAATTATATTATATTATATAATAAAAACTTATTGTGTCCAAATCGGGCACGATAAGTGTTGAAGTTAGTGCTTACGTGCCATTTCAATATTGCATGAATATTAATTGTTAATATTTATACAATAAACATTTCGAATAAAATTGTTAATATCATATTTATATGGTATAATGCTTGTAACATTACAGACACTGCTTGATATGAAAGAGTTCAGATCTAGTCTAACTTTTAGACCAGAACTACTAATTAGCAAAGCTAAGAGTTATAAATGCTAAGAGTTAGCACTGTTAAGAGTTATCAGTTTATAAGAGTCAGCGAGGTCTAAAGAGTTAGAACCTTATCTATAATGGGACAAAAACTTGAGAGTATACTTATAATGACATAGTTGCAATAAGAGTTAAGAAATGTCATTATGTAAGTATGTCTCAAACATAATGTTCTTGATCTATGATCACCAATGCGGGTCTATCGGTGAATCATATTATATAGATTAGTGTATGTCTATATCTGATTGGTTCAGATGGTTGTTCTTAGCTGACAATGAGCTTAGAGCTTGTATAGGCATGCTGGTATCTAGTTAGGACTGGATACTGAACAGACTCACGAAAACCCCAATAGATATCCTATAAAGCCGTCAAAAGAAGGTCCTCTCGAGTTAAGTAGTATTCGTGGTCCTTTGACCTAAACGCCACGGTGGTTTTATGAGTGATTCATCATGCTTTGGTTCCACATATGTCAGAGACCTTTCATGATCTGATCGCTATGCGTCGCTGGGTATGGTTCGATACTCATGGAGTCCGGTGTGCGTAGATACAGGATCCGTTAGCTTACGTAGGTAAGTTGTATATCCGATGCTCCGAGATTGTATTTCATGAAGTCTTGTGACCACAAGCATAAACCTAAAAAAAAAGTTTTTCACAGGATTAAACAATATAGCAAAAGTGTTTGCATATATTATTTATTGAGATACGGATCTAGAGATAAGTTTATGGATGAGCAAATGAGGATTTGATGGTGCTGATCTATATCCCTGCACATCCAGGGTATAAATGATGGAAGGATTATACGTATACGTTATGACCTCAACTTGTATGGTCTAATACGCTGATTTGTAATATTCGTAACGTGTGCGTAGGGCATCGATTACGGATTCATAGAATAGTTCCATTTGACAAATCGAGTACAAATCGAGTATAGACCTAGAGAGTCCCAATATGAAATGTACTCTTTGAGCACTTTGGCAGTTTACCATATTGAATGGTTCAATACAGTATAATTCAACAAATTACTAAGGTTAAGTTAACTAAAATATATGGTTAAATAGTGGGACCCACTTTAGGTTAACTTAGTAACCTAGTAAGGATATAAATGTAATTTCACTTTATTATTATTTAATTGTTAAATAATTAAAATAAATATTTATTTATTTAATTGTTAAATAAATGAATTAACTTAACTATGATTAAAGGTTAACCATATGGTTAAGTTAAGTTAACCTTACTTATGGTTAAGTAAAGGTTAACCTAACCATGGTTAAGTTAGTTAACTATAATTAGAGTATATAAATATTTATTAACTTAAGGGTTAAGTTAAACTAATCTAACTAAAGTTAAATATCAACTACGATTAGGTTAAGTTAAATTAAATGCAAATAAAATTCAAATTAGTTTGAAATTTATGTATTAGTATATAAAGGAAAATGAAATTCAGAATTTAAAAAGTATTAGGTTTTTACATTTTGCAATTTTAGTAGCCATTTTAATTTGAGAAATTGGAATTCTTTGTTTTGTGTTTTAAGTATTAGAACAACAAAATAAATAGATAAATGGTTACTAAATGTAATAATTAAAATAAATTTGTTTTTATTCAAGAGTTGAATAAAAGGAAAAACAAATTTAATTAAGTTAAAGAGTTTAACTTTGAATCAAGTTTAAAAGTTAAACAAAATACTGAATTAACATACTAATATTTTAGACAATCAAACCCACTATAGTCGATTGTTAAGATTGATCAAATATTCATTTTATGGTAGACTTCAAGTAAATTAATTCAAAGGCTTCATGGGTTATATTTCTCAATCTCATTTTTTAATTTAATAAATATGTATTACATGTGTTCATTGTATTGTATTAATCTTTCACTGTGCACATATATATATGAGATATGTATATTTGTTGTATGATGAACACATCCCATATGCAAACACCCTAGAATAATCAACACTCAACAATTGGTATCAGAGCAATTTTGTGTTGTTATGGGTAGTTTTTTTAGTGTTGGCTATTTGTTGGAGCTGGTGCTCACGTGCCATTCCAATATTGTATGAATATTAATTGTTAATATTTATACAATAAACATTTCGAATAAAGATTGTTAATATCATATTAATATGGTAGAATGCTTGTAACATTACAGACATTGTTTGATCTGAAAGAGTTCAGATCTGATCTAAAGGAGTTTAGATCAGAACTAATAGTTATCAAAGCTGAGAGTTATAAATGCTAATAGTTAGCACTGTTAATAGTTATCAGTTTATAAGAGTCAGCGATGTCTAAAGAGTTAGAACTTTGTCTATAATGAGACAAAGACCTGAAAGTATACTTATAATGATATAGTTGCAAAGAGTTGCAATAGGAGCTAAGAAATATCATTATGTAAGTAAGTCTCAAATATAATGTTCCTGATCTATGATCACCAATGCGGGTCTATCGGTGAATTCACAATATATAGATTAGTGTATGTCTATATCTGACTAGTTCAGATGGTTGTTCTTAGCTGACCATGAGCTTAGAGCTTGTATAGACATGCGGGTATCCAGTCAGGACTGGATACTGAACAGACTTATGAGGACCCCAATAGATATCCTATGAAACCGTCAAAGGAAGGTCCTCTCGAGTTGAGTAGTAATCGTGATCCTTTGACCTGAGCGCCACGGTGGTCTTGTGAGTGATCCATCATGCTTTGGTTTCACATATGTCAGAGACATTTCATGGTCTGACCGCTATGTGTCGCTGGGTATGGTCCGATGCTCATGGAGTCCGGTGTGCGTAGATACGGGATCCATCAGCTTACGTAGGTAAGTTGTATATCCGATGCTCCGAGATTGTATTTCATAAAGTCTTGTGGCCACAAGCATAAACCCGGGAAAAGAGTTTCCCACAGGGTTAAACAATATAGCAAAAATGTTTGCGTATATTGTTTATCGAGATACGAATCTGGAGATAAGATTATTAGATGAGCAAATGGGGATTTGATGGTGCTGATCTATATCCCCGCACATCCAGGGTATAAATGATGGAAGGATTATACGTATACGTTATGACCTCAACTTGTATGGTCTGACACACTGATTTGTAATATTCGTAACGTGTGCGTGGGGCATCGTTACAGATTAATGGAATAGTTCCATTTGACAAATCGGGTGTAGACCTAGAGAGTCCCAATATGAAATGTACTCTTTGAACACTTGGGCAGTGTACCGTATTGAATTGTTCAATACAGTATAATTCAGCAATTACTAAGGTTACGTTAACTAAAGTATATGGTTAAATGGTGGGACCCACTTTAGGTTAACTTGGTAACCTAGTAAGGATATAAAAGTAATTTCACTTTATGATTATTTAATTGTTAAATAATTAAAATAAATATTTATTTATTTAATTGTTAAATAAATAATTTAACTTAACTAAGGTTAAAAGTTAACCAAATGGTTAAGTTAAGTTAACCTTACTTAAAGGTTAAGTAAAGGTTAACCTAACCATGGTTAAGTTAGTTAACTATGGTTAAATTAATTAAATATTTATTAACTTAAAGGTTAAGTTAAAGTAATCTAACTATGGTTAAATGTTAACTAAGGTTTGGTTAAGCAAAATGAAATGCAAATGAAATTTAAATTAATTTGGAATTTATGCATTAGTATATAAAGTGAAATGAAATTGAAAATAAAAAAAAAAAATTTGAAATTGGTTTTAGATTTTAGGTTTTGCATTTTGGGAGCCAATTCAATTTGAGAAATTGAAATTGTTTATTTTGTGTTTTAAGTGTTAGAACAACAAAATAAACTAGATAAATGGTTACTAAATGTAATAACTAAAAACAAGATTTGTTTTATTTATTCAAGAGTTGAATAAAAGGAAAAACAAATTTGATTAAGTTAAATTGTTTAACTTTAAAAAATGTTTAAGAGTTAAACATATATGCTGGATTAAGATGCTGCCATTCTAGACAATCAAACCCACCCTTGTTGATTGCTAGAATTGATCAAAGATTCATTTCATGGTGGACTTCAAAGAAAATTAATCCAAAGGCTTCATTGGTGATATTTCTCAATTTCGAATTTCAGTTTAATCAAATGTTATTTTCTGTGTTCATTATATTTAATCTTCCGCTGTGCACATGTATGTATGAGATATGTATATTGTTTGTATGATGAACACAACCCACATGCAAGCACCCTAAGTTTTATTTAATTTGTACACCCTAATAACCCAACAATGTTGTAAGACAAGTTCTGGGGCTGTTGGAGTGCATTTCAAGTGTTGAAAATGCAAACCAGTAAAATTTGCATCTAAAACTCTGCAACGCTCATGTCCAGCGCTGCAGCGTTCATATGAATGCTGGGGCGCTGGGTGTATACCAGTGCTAGCTTAGCGTAGGGGCGCTGGATGTCTAGCGCCCTAGTACTGTAAGCACTGCTTCTAGCTCCGCAACACGGGTAAGACAGCACCACAGCACTGAGGCTTGTGAAGCCCTAGCGCCGCAGCTCTATAAGACCAACGCCGCAGCGATGACATTAAAAAAAAAATTATTTTCCGCATATAGAAGGTTTATGAGATGTAATAATAATAGTTATTAGTTTACATGATAAACCAATAAAATAATATTTTTTATTTTATTTATTTTTGTAACCATAATTGGAGCCCTACTGATGGAGGTTAGTTGTGCTTGTACAAAAATGAATAATTAATTGAGAATGACCTCTTATGAGATGAAAGCATGTAATGAGAACATGGATTTAAAATCTCTCTTAATTAGATTGAAATTTATTATATTATGTGATAATATTTTAAATGATTCGTCTTATTAATACAGTGTAAGACGGGTCACTATGGTCTTTCTTAATATTGTTTTAGCGTGAGGGATTTGATTGGTGTGACTTGGTTTAATGTCGGTAAAACATGAGATAAGTCAAATATATGCGAACATATTATCCAATATTGCTTTAGCATGAGGATAATATCAATAACATATATTTGACTATTGACAAGTTAATCTGAAATATACTTACCCAGTATTGCTTTAGCGTAAGAATAAGGTGTATTTAGGATCAGTAGTAAGAGTTGTATGAGATACAATTGACAAGACTTATCTACCTGTTGGATTTATAAAGGCCAATATTGCTTTAGCGTGAGGTTGGAGTAAAATTTTAATGGGGTCCACTTCTCGCTGTATAGTTTAAAATTTTAAACTGTCGTTATCCCGTTTGAGAGATTAAAGGGATTAAGTAAAGTAATGGGAAGGCGTTTTTAGATTGCTTTAGCGTGAGGCTGGAGTAAAATCCCAATGGGGTTCATTTCCCGCTGTATAGTTTAAAATTTTAAACTGTCGTTATCCCGTTTGAGAGATTAAAGGGATTAAGTAAAGTAGTGGGAGGGCATTTTTAAATTAAAAAATGTATAACAGTTATACCCATGATCTAAAGCGTTATTAATTAACAATTAGAAATGTTCTGCTACACATCTCCTAAATTGTCTTATAAAAATAAGATGTTTGCCTTGTAGAGATAAGATACTTGTCTTATAGAGATAAGATGAGTACGAGCAATCCGTTAGTAATCTTGAAGAATACCCAATAACTATAGGGTACTGAATAAAATATTTAAGACTTACTTATGAATCTAAGAATAGTTATAGATTCAGTAATATTTGATATTTCTAAACCATAGATAGAGAAAAGTCATAATGAAAAGTGTTTCCACCGTGATAAGGTTTGAAATAGTAAATATTACTATTTGTAGCACATTGACTTAAGAAAGATTGACTCATTAGAAATCTGTTTTACCAAACATTAATATTTCATCAGCATTTGATGCTAAGTTTACAAGGGTATGAGATACCGCTTGTCATTCTCATATCTGTAAGATGTTACATGATTTAAGAAATACTTGATTACTACGAAATGAGAAGTTCAACTTCACATAGGTAATGGAGATTTCCTAAACGTGGTAGTCGTTAAGACTTCAAATTTACTTCTTATTTTTGGTAACAGCATTAATGTTGTATAATTGCTATTTCGTGTCAAATATTATTTAGTAAATCATATCACTCCCTGTAGTTGACAGAGAGGGTTATTATAAAAATATTAAAAATAGTTCTTTATGATGATGATAATGTTTAACTAACTGAATGTCAGTTAATGAATGACCGTTATATCTTATATACAACAAGAAATGTCATAAATGTATAGGTGAACAGAATAAATGGTAGTTCAACAATTTAAAATAATAATGAATATTGGTATATAAGATTAGGTCATGTAATCGTGAGACGACTATCCTGTTTGGTTAAGAATTGTCAGATATTTGATCTGACTATAGAACATTAACTAGTTTATGAATTATGAATTCAAGAGAAAATGACCGAATCTTTATGTAGGTGTAAGACGCCAAGCCACTGGTTTATTGGATCTGGTACATATATATGTATTTAGTCCAATAAATCTTACTGCTATAGGTGATTTTGATACTTTACTGTCTTTATAGTGATTGTCACCATATGGACACGTGTTTCTAGGAAACGCAGGTCAGAAAATTTTAAAATTTTTCAGAATGTTCTGACTATGAATGTAAAGAAACAAACCCGAATGTATATTGAGTGCTTTTAATTAGATCGAAGCAATTTATACATAGTCAGTAAATTCACAAATTATTTTAACGAGAATATGATTCTAACTCAGCATAGTCCTCCAGATACTCCTTAATATAAACATGTTTAGGAAATGAGGAATCAGACTTTATTAAATACAGTCTGATTGATATTAAGAATCGCTGATATTCTACAATATCTATGGGGTTATGCTTTAGAATTTGCTACTCATTTATTGAATATAATTTCATTAAAAATCGTTCCTTCTACTCTATATGAGATATAAACTTAAAGGAAAACGAGTCTTAAGAATGTTAAGACTTTGAGTTATTCTGCTTTCATAAGAGTTATGTAACAGGATACACTTGTATCCAACGGTACAAGTATTGGTTTATTTAGTATCCCAAGTGTAAAATGGGATACCAATTCTATAATTCAGATGAACGAAATATGTTTATTTCTCATTATTCTACTTTCCTAGAGAAAATGTTTCTCATAAATCGTGGGGATTATAGAAAGATTAAACTTTATGAAGTCAATCTATATAGATGGACCAATGGTGGAGTTTTAATTTCAATTAAGTGAAATACCTTTAACACATAATGTTCATAGGTCAAAAAGGATATCAAAGTCATCATTTAGGTATGTATGATACCTGAAGGTGCCCTTAGTGTTTTCTTAGTTGAAGAAAAGGATCTTTTAACTTATGGAGAGATGATGTTTGACATTGTTCAGAAAAATGGCAAGATACCATAAAATTCGAAATTGACTATAAGTATGACAATTAAGTCTAGGACTTAGTTGTGCTTCCTGTAGAAACTGTTTCTATCAACAGTAAATCAGTTTACGCAGTGAAAGTGTGGGCTCTATTTAAAGGAATAGTCCTTCATGGCCTGACTAATGTTGAAAGGTTACACTCAGAGATCTAGGATCAGTAATGAGAAAACCTTTTTTATTAGTAACCATACCAAAGTCAATTTAGATTTTGTTGGCTATTGTCATATATTATGATTAAGAGGACTGGCTAATGGATGTAAAGACGGTGTTTTGGGATGTATATCTCAAGTAAGAGATATGCATAGAACAACTTGATGTTTTTGCATTCAAGCTTAACTTCTAATATAATGTGCAAACTAGAGAAGTTCATTTATGGACTTGAGCAGTTTTTCCAAAGCTGGAATCTTTATTTATGTGATGAAATCAAAAAGTCTGGTTTTATCAAGAATGAAGAGGAAGCGTGTATGTTCAGAAATGGCAGTGGGAGTATGATTATCTTTTTAGTTCTCTAAAGTGGAAAATATACTCAATGTTGGAAACGGTGTTGGTATATTGCAAGTAAATTAGATAAGTGTTATCTGAGTAAAGAATTGATTCATAAAAGATTTGAGAGAGACTTCCTATATACTAGGTATAAAGCTTTATGGAGAATATAGCTAGAAAGCTAATAGGACTCTCTCAATAATCGTACATAGACTAAGTCTATGAAAATGTACAACTTGATTGACTGTAAGACAGTTAAAGTCCCTTTTAGACATGGCATTCATCTTTCTCAAATGAAGTTTCATCGAGAAGAAGATGAGAGATTTAGAGTGTCTAACATCTCAGATACATAAGTTAGAAATAGCTTAATACATACCATCTTATGTACGAAATCTGGATTTGGATGGTTGTAAGTGTTACAAGCTCGTATCTGTTTAATCCAGTTCACGACCATTAAATGGTTGTGAAACATATCTGAAATACCTGAGAGGTATAGAGGATATGTTTATATAATATGGAGAAAAATTTCTTATAAATTAATAGATGCACATATTCAGACTTTCTTCTGATCTGGATAGTAAAAAGTCTACATCTGGTTATATATTTCTCTTTATCAATACCGGAGTTAGTTAAATGTGTGTAAGTAAATGTCCATAGCTAATTCTGCCTTAGAGGTAGAATGTGTTGCGGCTTGAGAAACCAGTAAAGTATGTACTATAGATATTCAAGTTAATTGCAGAGCTTTAAATAATTCCAAGCTTAGTGGATCATATCCCACTATATTACAAAATAACGGTAATTACTCAAGTCAATAAGTCATAAGGCACACCAATATTTTGATCATATGAACTCTAAATATCACATAATTAGAAAGTTATTGGCAACAAGAGTTGTAATAAAATATAGGAATCAATCATTGAATAACATAGCGAACCCCCTAAGTCTAAACTCTTATAGTGTTTGAGAAATACATAAAGAGTATTGGTATGAGATACCAATACGTATGGCACTAAGTTTGTAAGGCTATGCAGGGCCCACCAATCGCTTTGGTCCAACCAGTGGCTGACACCTCAGCACCTACTAGTGCACCCATATAATCTGCTTCATGCATGATCCCAAACCGTGTTAAACTTGGGATCTCATCCCTTATAGGCCTATAAGGGATGAGATCCCAGGTTCAACACGGTTTGAGGTTATACATGAGATTTAGTTGTGTGTTAGGACGCCAGTGAATTTAAAGTGTCATCCAACTAGTGGACCAAAGTGTTGGTGGATCCTACATACTCTATCAATAATATGGAGGCAATTACCCACACTTTGCACCCAACCCTTTTTTCTTTAAAAACAAATTATTAATAATATTATTATTTATTTAAATTATAATTAAACTAATTATTATTTTTTATAATTATATAAATAAATATTTTATTTAATTTTAATATATAATATATGTAATTTATATATAATAAATATTTTATTCATTTTATATAATTAATTTATATTATTTATTAAAAAGTAAGTATATTAAAATTATATTTATTTTATTTAATTATATTATCTTTAAATTGATTATAATATTTATTTAGTTTAGTTTAACCACACATTTATTTAAATTTTATAATAACGTGATTAAATTAAATTATTAATTAATAATATAATCAATTAAAATAAATATAATTTTAATAAATAAATACAAATTTGAATTTGAATAAATATAATTTTAATATACTTACTTTTTAATAAATAAATTAGTTATAGCACATGGAGGCTTGCCAAAATGGCAAAGCACTCCCTTGTAAGTTTACCCTCCCTGACTAAGGTTAGAGGCTCGAATCTCTCATCTCCTGTAGTTTTAAAAATACTCAAAAAATAAATAAATTAGTTATAAAATTAAATTTAATTTAAAAAAATATTGTAGTTAAGGTACTGTTTACTATAGCGGGATTCAAATAATGAAAATGATATTTTTGTCTAAGGAGATATGTTTAGTTGAAAAAGTTAAAAAAAATTATAATTATAATTAAAAAAGTTAAGGCCTCCACAATTTTGATTATTTCAAAAAACAATCTCTATATTAATGGCAATTCAATTACCAACTTAGTTGTTCTCTTGTTAAATGAATATATATATATATATATATATACATTATATCAACATATTAACTATTAAACCACCCAAACTTCTATTTATAAAAATGTCATCTTAATTTTTACTATTGTAATTTTGCTATCAATTTAAACATATTACTAAAATTATGCATGTAATGTCATTAACATTAACACTAAGCTTATTAAATATACATCTAAGTGATGTGCTACAATCAATTAGTATGATGTATTGCATAATCATAATTTTTTATATCTTTATTAATGTTTTAATTATATAGCATTAATTAAAAATTAATATGTTACATATCACATTGTTTGAAATATAAATTTTACCGATTTTATAAATCTAATATTATTGTTTTATTAGTCTTAATTATTTTTGCGTTCAGCATCATAACTCAAGTGGTTGACGAGAGTTTCAACGTGTCAATGCATCAAATAGTCTCAACTAAAAATGGCAAAATTCAAATCTAAATTTGAATTTTTTTTCTAAATCCAAAACTTATGTTTAGTCCAATTTTTTTTGGGTCGGACCGTATTCGAGGTGAACCATGTTTTTTTTAATTATTTTTTCTATTTATTTCAAAAAAAATTAGATATTTATTTTATAAAATAATTATTAAATTATAAATTTTGTATTCATACTTTAATATGTTTTTATATAATTATTTCAAAATTTTAAGTTAAATTTAAACTTTTGAGATATTTATTTTGTAAAATAATTATTAAATTCATATATATCAAAGATTAAAATTAATTTATAATTTAAAAAAAAAATCCAAATTCAAGTAGATTTTTGATAACCCAAATCCAAATTTTGCATAATAAAACTAAAAATGAATCTAAATAAAAAAAACTAAAATTTTTTTGAATCGGATTCCAAATTTAAATTGTATCAAATTTTAAATTTTTTCAAATCCAAATACATATCTTTTTCCCATCCCTAATTCAACAAACCTCTAACTATGGCATCAATACTTAAATAAATAAAGAAATAACAACCTCAATTACTTTTCATCTAGTCTTTCTCCCAAAGATAGCCTCAGAGCAAAATGGGCTTCTCTTGTCATTCCAATTCCAATAAATTAAAAACTGCAGCTATTTAAATCCCCCGTTTTTATCTCATCAAACCCTCCTTTAATGTTTTTATATTAATTACAATTTTATGCTCGGCCGAAATTACTTGAGGGGACAACAAATTGAAAATTAAATTCACTGTCCAAAGAAAGGGAATGGGATTAGGAAACTCAATATCACTAACATTGTTATCCTTTTGAATTGAATTCATTTATAGGACCAATAGCGAATATGTGTTAAAGTGTATTTGTCCAGTGTCACAGCCAGGGCCTGACATTGAATTCAATTATAGGACAAATAGCGAATTGAATTCAATTATAGGATCATTAGTAGTTTGACTTCAAAATTAACTTATTAAGTAATGCTTTATATTTATTTTTATATATTTAAGATTTATTTAATTTTTATTTGATATGAGACGTGACATTCTTTCTCACCTAATCACATGATGCCCTTGTTACGGTGTGGCTCAAATTCAATGATCAATCTGACTCGTATTGTCCATCCCTCTGAAGATAGAGAACCTACTATCTACGTGACAATTTTTATTGTGACTCAAGACACAGAATTTTTAGGGCCCATTTAGCTTGTATTGTCCATTCCCTAGTGGCATAGGAGACCCACATCCCATGTGACAATCTCTATTGGGGCGATTTTTTGGGGCTCACATACGAACGAGAATTTGGGTCTGCTCTGATACCACTTGTCACAGTCCGGACACTTGCAATTGACTCAAAAGACTAGCCTATTAGGTAATACTGTATACCCACCCTTATATACCTAAGATCCACCCAATTTCTATTTGACGTGGGACGTGACACCAGTAACTACTAGTTTCTTAATACTTTTTTTTTGCTATTATCAAAAATACTCTTGAAATGATATCTAATTATAAAAAAATTATGCAAATTTAAAAAAGTGACATTAATACTCAAATATTTTATAATTTATGCACAGATACGCACTGTTAGAAATATTCTGTTAAAATTAACAGATTCTTATCAATGTGCATCAAATGACTAAATTACCCTCTAATTTTAAAATTTTATTTTAATAAAAACCTTTTAATGAAAAATAAAATATTAAAAAAATTAAATAAAATTAAAAATAACAATTAAAATAGAACCGAACTAAAAGTTAAAATTAAACAATTAAAAAATAATATAAAATAAAAAAGGTCCCATGTCATGCCTGAGGGCTAGTCAGCAAAGGGCACAAGCCGTGCCTAAGGCCATTGCCCACTGCAGCAATGACAATCAGCCTGATCTGACAATTATTACAGCGACTTGAGCCGGTGGTTGGCCGTGCACAACGGCCTGATCTAGTCAGCCAAATATTTTTAAAAAATATTTTATTATTTTTAAAATTGTTTAAAAAGAAGTTTGGAGGATAAAATAACTTTATTATCATCGAATCTATTAATTTTAAAAAAGAATTTTAACGGCAGGGCATTCATGCATATTTTATTAAATATTTGTGTATTAATATCACTTTTTTAAATTTGTAAATTTTTTATAATTAAACCTTACCTCAAAGATATTCTTAATAATATCCTTTTTTTTATTAAACTACCAAAGTCACCTACGGCTTAATAAATTTAGCATAAATAATAATACATTAGGAGTTTTAATTGAAAAGAATCAAGGAATGAACAACAATAAGGGTAAGTTTGTGATCAAGTGGGTTGTTTATTTAGATAATTTAAAAAATTAATATATATTTTTAATTTTTTCAGGGCTAGTATCATGAATATTCCTAAAGTAAGGCATAATTACACGAATACTCAAAAATTGACATTAATATCCAAAAATTTGAAAAAATATCAACGCTGCCCTTCTATTAAGGAATGTTCTGTTAATCTTAATAGATTTATTATCATGAGGTATGAAAAAAAGTTCAAATTAACCCTGTAACTCATTAAAATTTGAAAATAATAATAATAATAAATTAAATTAAAAATAATAATAACAATAATAAGAAAAATTAAAAAAATATTAACAATAATTAAAAAATAAAAAATAAAAAATTTTAAAATGAAAAAATAAAATATTAACAATAATTAGAATTAATTTAAAACTAAAAATTAAAAAAAAAGTTCTAACTGTTATTTTGGCCGTTGGAACAGGGGCCATTTGGCTGCTGAGCAAAACGGCCAAAATGCCCACCAGTTCAAGGCGTTTCGTTAACTTGCATGCACATTACTACCATTTTTTTTTCCGTTGAAGTTGCACACAAAAACATTTTGTTTTCGACTGTAAAAGTATCATTGCCATATATTAGTACTTGTGGTGAATTCGATTATGTTTGTGTTGGTCTTAGCCTCGTGGGTTTACCGAACGGGCGTATACTTGTTGGTTTATGTACTTTTTCAATTGACTTGTAAGTTTCAGATACTAAAGTTTGAAGGACTGCATAAGATGATCGTGACTTGTGCTTCTGCTGGATCAGACCACCAGAAAGGCATCAATTCAACTTGTCATCCATTATTCAACCATCATTATAAATTTGAAATCAATTCAACAACTAGCCATCCATGTCTCCAACTCTATTACTCCAATTAAATACTAAATCATTCCCACATCTTCCATATGAAATACATTCAAATATAAAATTCTTCTATTTAACACATGCAATTCACCAATTGCTTCACAAATTTCGCCAAAACAGACCCAATTGCCATTAAAACACAATCTAAGCCATAAGCAAATCTGAAGAGTTAGTTAAACCCAACTGGGTTACATTATTAACTTATCTGCACTACCACCATTTTTTTTTTTTGCAACAAATCAAGAAATCAATTCAAATCACTAGGCTTATCTACATTGCCGCCATCTTCTTCCCAATAAACTAAGAAACCAACTTACATCACTAGGCTTTTCTATCGCTGCAACTGCAAGTACGATCGAGGGACGGTGCTGCAAGTGCGATGAAGGGACAACACTACTATAGTGAGTGCGACAGAGGGATGGCGCTACGTCTGTCCAATGGTAGGGGCAGTACACACCACCGTCCCTCCATTCACCAGCAACCGCGCAACCCATAGTGGTTGATGGAGGTCACTGTCGTTCTCCATCGAACGACGGGCAGTGGCATACACCACTTCCAATATTGGACAGATCAGCCGCCGATCTGCCCAATGGTAGGGGAGGTGCACGCCATTACTCAGCCGTTCGATGGTGATGAAGGTGACTGCCGCCAACCACTATATTCTTCCCCACTTTTGACATATTTACAGTACTTTATTAATAAAACAAATCCTACCATCGCGAAGATAAAATTTTTTTGAGTCCAATAATGTTAATTTTGAATTAAAATCACAAATGATTATCGGCGACTGGTCAACTACTAACCACGGCGGGCACTGATCGACTACTTCATTTTTATTTATTTATTTTATTTAATTCGTTTATTAAACCTATTACAACATGCCACATGTTTTTTTTAATTTTTATTTTTAAAGGTCTATTAATATTTGATACACGTACATTGTATAGTGTACTTACATATAATTTTTAGTTGACATATAACAGAGAATAAAATTATCAATGTATTGTTAAAAGAGATTTTCGATCAAATTTGACGGAATCTCACTAACGGACTAAAATAAAATTGAATTTTTTGAAACTTGCGGGACAAAATTGAGAATTAGGCTAAACTCAAATGACAAAAATGTCCTTTGCCCTTAATTTAATCTATGATATGAAGTGACTTTAATACTCTCATTTTGTTAAATTTAACAGAATACTCCCTAACAGAAGGCATCGTTGATATTTTTTAAATCTTTCGATATTATTGATTTTAAATTTTTTTGAGGTATTTGTGTAATTATGCATTGCTTCAGAGGTATTCATGAAAATAGCTCTTTTTTTAAACTTTGATGAGATAAATTGGGGTTTGAATAGTGTGATTTTTTTATAAATTAAGAGAATCTTTTTAATATAAAAATTTTAATTGATTTTTTTTAGGTATTTGGTTATGAATTAGAGAAGAGTTTTAAAATTTAAAAAAAATATTTTGCATTAATTAGAAAATTTTAAATTTTAAGCTTTTGAGAATAAAGGTTTGAAAGTTTTTTCTTAAAAAAAATAGTTATTTAAAATATACTTGTTTTAATTTTATAAAATCTATTTTAATTATCTTATAATATAACTTAAAAAATTATCCATCAAGATAGTTACAAACTTAAAAAAAAAAATGTTACGAGGGACAACTAACTACTAATATATATATATATATATATATATATTTATTTATTTATATTACTAGCCAAAAGATGTTTTATAATGCAAAAAAACTCTTTTCATATTTTTAAATGAATTGGTTATAATTAGAGAAAATTAGAGAAAGGTTTTTAAAGATTAAAAAAGTTATTTTATTTATACTCGTAAAAGTTTAAATTGTAGGCTTTTAAGAGTTGAGTTTTTTAAATTTTTGTATAATATCACATATACTCTAATAATATTTTTTTATTTTTATAGTGCACCCTTAATAAAAATAAACCATATTTAATTAATATATTTTTAATAATTTTTTAAAAGTCTTTATATCTCAAAATTTTCATATCTCTATAACCATCAAATTTTTACAAGAATCAACCATAATTTTTTGTTAAATAAAAAGAAGTATTAATTTATTTTTTATTTTTGTACCAAACACAATAATTTATATTGATTGGTTGATTATTATGTATTAATTTTACTTGATTTTTGTGTTTTAAACAATTGAATTTGAGAAAATACATGATAAACTTAAACTTATACATAAAAAAATATTGAATTGTTTATAATTTGAATATAAATTTTATTAAGTGTTATTTTATGTAATTTAATAATAGATAAATATTTTTAACAATATATAACTAATTAATTTAGTACATCCAAATATATTTTTTTAACTAACAACTAAATAATTAATAGATTTTTTTTTCTTCTTGAAAACTCTACTTTTAAAAGTTATATTTTGAAAAGATTTACATCTAAAAGTTATCTTTAAAAAATTTAATCAAACGAATCCTTAATAAAATTCTACCAACTCTATTTAAAGAAGTTCAACTTGCACACAAGGCTTGTGCGAGTAATTAAGTATCAATTTTTTACTTACGAATCGAGGATTCGAGTCCAAATGAATGCTAAGACAATATATTATCAATGTGAAAATAATATAATATTTTATCCCAATATTAGTTTTTGTGTGTCTAAATGTATGGTATATGTTAGAATTGTGTTAGTATAAAAGCGATGTAATATATCATTTCAACATTAATTATAAAAAAAATATTCAAAAATGGAAACTATTATAAAGGCTATAATTTTTTAAAAGCCAAAACTCATTTTGCTAATATTTATTAGTCATTAAGACGGTAAATAGATGGAATTATCATTGTTAATAATAAATTTGGGATCAAAATGATGGATGAAATGTAAAATTCTTTATGCCTTCCTCTCGAATAAAGGATGGGTGTGAAAAGGGGTTGCATGCCCGCCTCACACCGCGAGGTAGGATGTGTGGCCCTTGACCTTTTTCTCATTTATTTTGTCGGATTTTGTCTATTTTTCTTTTTTTTTGACTGTTTTTAATCAAATTTAACAATTTTTAATTTATATTATTTCAAATCTACTTATTTTAATTAATTTTAAAATATGTTTTGAATCAAAATTTCAAATGACTTATGAGATAGATGCAAAAATACTTTAGGTATAGAGTTGGCTGAAAATTAAATACTTAACTAATAAAATTTATAAAAATATTAAAGGATGAAATAAATTTTTACTTAAAAAAATGTCATTTTATTTTATTTATTAATTATATGTATTTTATCCCCAATAATTTTTTTATATTAATATGAATATTCTTAAAGTATCATTTAATTTTATTAATACACACTAATTTAAAAAATGAGCAATAATGTTCAACCATTATATAATTTTATGTTAAAGTTAATTGAAAAAAAAAAGAATATCATTATTTTAATATTTTATTGTCTAAACACCATTTATCTCGTATTATCTTTATGTCCAAGCAACCATATATCCAAACAATCTACTCCCATATCCAAACAACTCATTTAAAACCCTAAAAATCAAAATTTTACCAAACACGCCAATTTTTTCAATCATGTCGTTACCTAAATATAAATTTTTCTTCACCATCTCTCTCACTTCTTTACCTAAAAATGAATTTCTTCAATCATGTCTTTAAAGACCCTCTAAAAACACCACACTTTTTACTTCAGTAAGGGAAATATGCCCAAAAGCGAGGGTTGAAGTGGTTGGTAATTGCCGACGGGCTACAGAGAGAGACGAGGGTTGAAGTGGGTTGCCGTCACGGCGAGACACGAGGTCGGCATGCAATCATTAAGAGAGCTTGTGGAGGATCTGATTCGTTGGCGTCCGACCGGAAGCTGAGGAAAACGTCTTCTTTGACGGCTGCTGGCAAATCTGATTCAAGCTCCTCTCTGCAGCCGTTTTTGTTTTTCATCCCCGACTGTTGTATTGGTTTGTTCTTTGACGACTGTCGATCTCTCTCACATTGAGTGTCTCCCAAAGAACGCCACCTCTGAAGTTAGTGATTTTTTTTTTAATTTATAGATCTGATTTTATTTAATTTTTTTGGACAAAATTATTAGGATTTGATTTGATTTTTGTATCGATTTATTCTTTGTCGACTTGCTTGGAAGTTTATGAATTTTCAACTTTGGAAACCGACGGTGATGGCAGGAGATAGAAACACTTTAATGGTGTCTTCTGAGTCAGATGATTATTTTTACTTTCTTTTTCATTGATGTTTGATTTATGTAATTGAGATGTGGTGTGATGATGTAATGTATGATTTAGATCGAAGAATATGATCTAGAAATGTAATTAATAATTTTATATTAATTATAGAATATGATCTAGAAATGTAATTAATAATTTTATATTAATTATAAAAATGATGACTTAATTTGAATTTGATTGCTTCTAATTTGCCTTGAGTATGAATAATAACTTCATTTTTGTACTGAAAATTCAATTTAAAGAATATAAATCAATTATCTTAGTATTGTAGACAGGGATAAATACAATTCTACTTAATTAATAATTTTATTTTGGTTAAATTTAAAATATATAATTTTATCATAATTCATTAATTTTAATAGTAAAAAGATAAAAATATAATATAATCATACAAATAAATTATATATTAAACACATGACACAATTTTATTTATTTATTATTTTTTTAAACAATTCTATCTATTAATTTAATTTAATTTAATATAATTTTAAAAATAAATTTTAATAATATGACACGTGTTTACAAGTGTTAATTATATTATGACATGTGTTATTATGCAATTGATTTATTTTTTTAAAAAAATTTATAAATAAATTAAATTATACAAAAAAATTAAAAATAAAAACTAGGACAGTCAGTTATCAGTCACTATTTTTTGGTGACACGTCAACAACAAAAGTTTATTAAATTTACATTATTAGACTCTATTTTTCTTGATTTACACAATGGTGTGATATTTTTTTATAAAAAATTATCAAAAAATAATAAAAAAATAGTGAAGAGTGACGACGGCATTTAAACGGTAGGGTAATGAAAGTTACCGCCCTCACAGGTGGATAGATCGATTTTTGTCAAAAATAATTTTACTATTGTGTAAATCAAGAAAAATGGAATCTAATGATATAAATTTTAATTTTTTTACTATTATTGTCGTCAAAAAATTGCAATCGATTGGCCGTCGGCCACTTTTTTACGATAGTATCTGTTTTATTTTTAATTTTTTAAATTTATTTATTAAAAATATAATTAATTATATAATAATACGTTTTATTATAAATGACACATATCTATTTATATATAAATTATATATTTTTATATATGTGTTATTATTAAAGATAAAATAATAAAAATATATTAAATAAATTTTTTTATTTAAATTGACGACAAAAATTAATTGATTATAATAAAATTAAAAATAAATTTTTTTATGAAATAATATAATTTAGAATAATAATAAAAATTCTCTACTCAAAAGTCAATAATAATTGGTGACCCTCTTTTTTTTTCCGGTGGGCTATTCTTAATCCTTGGGCTCAAAGAAAAATAATTAAGAATTAAAGATAGGTTTAGGAAATATGAGTGTGGGAAGTGAGAAAAGTCTTCATCTTCAGAATCGCGTCAAATACTGCAACCAGCAGCAGAAAGCATCTATTTAAAATTCTTTTACGCGTTGTCATTTTTTTTAGATATTCCATTTCATTACTGTGAAACCCTAAGCCTCAAGCTCAATGTCGTCGGAGGAGCCGGAGAATAAGGTGCCGGATGAATCCGAGTCATCCCAGTCGATAAGCAAGAAAGCAGCCAAGAAAGAAGCCGCCAAGAAAGAAAAGGAGCGCCGCCGCCAGGAAGCAGCAGCAGCAGCAGCCGCCGTCTCATCGCTCTCGGTCGACGAGACGGATCCGCTCGCCAAGTTATACGGCGACGTGCCTCTTTCTGAAATCCAGAGCGTCAACAATCCGGAAGCCGGCAATTGGAGTGAGGCAGTGTACGGCAAAGAGTGGACTGAGGTGGGTGCTTTGGATGAGTCGTTGAAGGACCAGGAGGTCCTAATACGGGGCCGGGTCCACACAACCCGACCCGTGGGCAACAAGTTGGCGTTCGTGGTGGTGAGAGAGAGAGGTTCAACCGTACAATGCGTGGCGACTGTGAAGCTCGACTCCATCAGCAAGCAGATGGTCAAGTACATCGCTTCGTTGAACCGCGAGTCCATCGTTGATGTCATCGGCGTCGTCTCCGTCCCCGGTGTCGCCATCAAGGGAGCAACTCAGCAGGTAAACAGTATACTCCTTTATAGCCAGGAGGATGTAATGGAAAATTTGAAAATTTATTTTGCGATCATTTTTTTTTTGTTTTTTAAATAAAAAATTATTGCAGGTAGAGGTGCAAGTCAAGAAATTGTATTGCGTTAGCAAATCTTTGGCAAACCTACCCATTAATATTGATGATGCTTCGCGAAGTGAAGCTGAAATTGAAAAAGCTTTGAAGGTACTTTCTATCTTTATCCTTTGTGGTTCCTTGTTTATTGTTAAGGTTTCAGTTACGGAATGCAATTACTAAATATTGATGATATCTCTGCAATTTGGTGGTTAGAGATTTTAATCAGTGCTATTATCTTACTGGAGTTTTCTTGTGCCCGTTGTCTATTTGTTGGTGCTTAAATCTTGCCTCTGTCTGTTTATTGAACTTAAAGTATGTGTGCAGGAAGGAGAACAACTTGTTCGTGTTAATCAGGATACTCGTTTGAACTATAGAGTTCTTGATGTGCGAACACCTGCAAACCAGGGGATTTTCCGCATTCAGAGTCAAGTTGGAAATGTAAGTTTCACTGGGTTCTCAGTAATCATCATAGTGCAATATCCAGCTTTTCTTCTGGAGGTTTTAGTTGGCTCATTTATTGTTAAATGCAGATTTTGTGTTTGGCATCCCTAGAAAATATGATGTTAAAGAGGGCAATCATTACCTGGGAGTTTTAACACTCATACCTAATTGCATGCTGGAGTTTCTATCTATATTTTCAGTATGTTTGGTGTTAGGTTTACTACTGTATCCTGTATCCTGAGTTGATCATTCTGGTTCTTAAATGAGTCGCACTGCTATGCAGATTTTTAGACAATTTTTGTTATCTGAGGGCTTTGTTGAGATCCACACACCAAAACTGATGGCTGGTTCAAGTGAAGGTGGTGCTGCTGTTTTTAAGCTGGACTACAAAGGCCAACCTGCTTGCCTGGCCCAGTCTCCTCAGCTTCACAAACAGATGTCAATCTGTGGTGATTTTGGCCGGGTTTTTGAGATTGGTCCTGCTTTTAGAGCAGAGGACTCGTACACTCATAGGCATTTGTGTGAGTTTACAGGCCTTGATGTTGAAATGGAGATCAAGAAACACTATTCTGAGGTAAAATTGGAGTTGTTTTGTTGGTTGATTTTCATGAGCACTTCTATATAGCTATTTCATGTTTTTCTAAGAATTTGAATCTGTCTATGCAGGTGATGGATGTTGTGGATTGCTTGTTTGTCACAATTTTTGACAGTTTGAATGAGAATTGCAAGAAGGAACTTGAAGCTGTTGGCCAGCAATATCCATTTGAACCTTTGAAGGTATTCGTTATGAGTTGTTAACAGATCCTATTTTTTAAGTGCTTGTTTTTCCAGGTTTATGCATATAAGATAATTTGGAATATAGAAAAATTATTTTACTTTTGTGTCTCTCTTGTCTTGAATCTGATCATTGGAATTTGCTAAATGTTGCAGTACAAACAAAAAACTCTTCGGCTTACATTTGAAGAAGGAATTCATATGCTCAAGGTAAAATTGTCTCTTTTCCTTCTCAATTCTTGTTCCATGAAAAAAGGGTTTTTGATTTATCATGTCATTTGTTGACCTTGTGTTTCTAGTGTGCTTTGTCTTCTTTTTATTTTTATTAAGAGGAAATATGCCATAGGGTAAATTACTAAAGTGCAAAATATGAAGCAATAGCCAACATAAAGAAACTTACAGTTGACGATTCTAGCATATAGTATTTTGATTGAAAAAGAAAAAAAGATTTGACTTTTTTAATTTTTCTTTTCTTCCTCTGATTTAAGTTGTACCTGAGATTGTTCAGGATGCTGGGATGGAGATTGATCCTCTTGGGGATTTAAACACAGAATCAGAGAGGAAATTGGGCCAGCTAGTTGCAGAGAAGTAAATCAATACTTCCTGATTTGTCTTCTCTATTGATTCCTTTTCTGGTTTTTGAAGCACCAAATTTGCATGTATTTCATCTGTTGTTAGTTTCAACATTTGAAGAATTAGAGCCTCATTGCTCTTCAGTTTGGGAAGATTGTTCTTTCTTACATTCTAAACTTCTGTGTAAATTATCATAAATGAGTGAGCTAATTGTTACTTCCTATTGCAGGTATGGAACAGAATTCTATATTCTCCACCGCTATCCTTTGGCTGTCAGGCCATTCTATACCATGCCTTGTCATGATAATTCTCTCTACAGCAACTCATTTGATGTATTCATTCGAGGTAATAGATGATGCTGGAATATTTCATCTTCAATGCTAGTGTATTTGAATTCATGTTGTTGTCATTTTCCTGGAATATTGATCTGTGTTTGTTTTACAAGGTGAAGAAATGATTTTAAGTTTTCTTGTCATTATATTAGTTGTGCTGTCTTGCTTTTTTCTTTCTTTAATCTTTTTTAAACCTGTGGAAATGCTTGTATTATGCTTGTAAAGATACCTTTACAACTAGACTTAGGGCTATATATAGACTTGTATTATGTTCAATTCAAATAAGAAAGTCTTTTCTTTTTCAATTGTTTCTACATGGTATCAGAGCCAACTCTTGGCTTCTGACTTGTGACATTTTTCGGCGTACTGCCTGTTCATATTTCGGCAGATTGCTAGTCTATTTTTTGGCCACCGTGCTCCTTATTTTATTCCGGTGGCCATGACCTTAGAGGGTTCTCGCCAGTAGGACCCAAGTAATCGTTGCCGGACGCATCACCGAACACGCCTCCACGCGCCGGAAACAGTAACCATCTCCGGTGACCGCATTATTTTTCGGCAGTAGTATAGTTTTCGGCCATCTCTGTTGACCTTGGAAGGTGTCGACAATTAGAGCTGTAGCTGTAGCTCTCTCCCTGGACATCGGACGCGCTGGTAACAGCCCAGGTTTTCGGCGGTCTTTCACCGTCGATTTGCAACTTTCCTGCGACGTGAAATCTCACTGCCAACGTCATCGGACTGAGACGACGCTGGTGACCCCAACTACAGCTATCGTGCACTCACCGGCCTCCGGACGTGCCTCTATGTGCCGTATCTCCGGCACCATCATTTGGCCGCCGATCTCCTTCTCCGGTGAGTGTTAGTGCTCAATGGCGGCACCAACAGATTCAGTCAACGCCGGGAAACCAAATCTATGTCATCCGGCCAGTTGTCGTCGTCGGCTGCCGTCATTGTCCCCGGAAACAGCCTCTGTATTGTCGGAAAATGGCTTCTGGATTGTAGAACTTCTCAGTTATTTTTCTCCTTCATTTGTGAGCAAATATGACTATTACTCAAAACTTTAATACAAACAGGCACCTTTCATCAGTGATTCTCACAGATGCTGAATTAGAGAATTACCTTAAATACCAAGCGGCTAAGCAGTCTACTTCTTCTGTTGCCCCTATTGCACATACTGGTAATTCGGTCGCTTGTCTTACTCAGCCTTCTTCTTTAGGACCTTGGATCCTTGATTCTGGTCCCTTTGATCACATTTCTAGTAATCTCCAATTACTTTCTCATATTTCTACATCCAGATTATTGCCATCTGTCACCCTTGCTAATGGATCCACAACAACTGCTCAAGCAGTTAGTCGAGCACATCCTCTTCCTTACCTTTAGAATCTGTTCTTTATATTCCGTATTGTCCTTTTAATCTTATTTTTATTAGTAAGTTTACTCACTCTTTAAATTGTACAATCACTTTTGTCCACGACTCTGTTCTTATCCAGGATCGCAGTACAGGAAAGACGATTGGGGTAGGTCGTGAGTCACATGGGCTTTATCATCTGAGTATTCCTTAACTATCTGTTGCATGCAATGTCTCATCTGCACTTCTTCATAATCGTTTAGGACATCCAAATCTGTTAAAGCTTTGAAAAATGGTTCCAGGTCTCTCTAGTCTACCGTCTTTTAATTGTGAGTCTTGTCAGTTTGGGAAACACTCTCGTGGATCGTTTCCAAAGCGTGTCAATAATCGAGCTACATCCTTTTTTGCATTAATTCATTCAAATGTCTGGGGTCCTAGTCGAGTCTCCTTTGTTTTAGGTTTTAAATACTTTGTTACATTTATTGATGATTATTCGTGTTGCACTTGGTTATTTTTTATGAAAGATCGCTCTGAATTATTTTTCATCTTTGAGTCTTTTTGTGCTGAAATTAAAACGCAATTCTCCACTACTATTCGTATATTGCGTAGTGATAATGCACGTGAATACTTTTATGCTCCTTTTACTAAATTTATGTCTTCTCAGGGTATCTTACATCAGTCGTCCTGTGTCTATACTCCACAACAAAATGGAGTTGCCGAGCGTAAGAACAGACATCTCATTGAAACTGCTCGAACATTGTGATCGAACATGACTTCTACATCATAATGTTCCTCTTCGTTTTTGGGGGGATGCTGTTCTTACTGTTTGTTTTTTTTATCAATCGAATGCCATTCTCCGTGTTCCAACATTAGGTTCCTTATCCTATTCTGTATCATGATCAACCATTGTTTTCTCTTCCGCCACGTGTCTTTGGCTGCACATGTTTTGTCCATGTCTTCACTCTTGGTCAAGACAAATTATCTGCTCGGTCCATCAAATGTATTTTTCTTGGGTACTCACGTCTTCAGAAAGGATATAGGTGTTATTCTCCTGACCAGGTGTTCTTATCTATGGTTGCTATTCGTTAATGGCCCTTGCATCAACTTGACATCAAGAATGCCTTTCTCCATGGAGAACTTCAAGAAGAAATCTTATATGGAGCAATCACCTGGTTTTGTTGCTCAGGGGGAGTCTGGTTTGGTATGTAAACTTCGTCATTCATTGTATGGTTTAAAACAATCTCCTCGTGCCTGGTTTGGTCGTTTCAGCACTGTTATCTAGGAGTTTGGCATGATTCGAAGTCAGTCAGATCATTCTGTTTTCTATAAGCATACACCACAAGGCCAATGCATATATCTGGTAGTCTATGTTGATGATATTGTCATTACAGGAAATGATCAAGATGGTATTAAACAATTAAAAAAAAACTTATTTGATCATTTTCAGACCAAAGATTTAGGATTACTCAGATACTTCCTTGGTATTGAAGTAGCTCAATCTAGCTTTGGAATTGTTATTTCTCAAAGTAAGTATGCTTTGGATATTCTTCAGGAAACAGGGATGATGGATTGTCAACCTATAGACACTCCCATGGATTCTAACACTAAGCTTCTACCTGGACAGGGGGAGCCTATTACAGATCCTGGGAGATATTGGAGACTAGTTGGTAAACTTAATTATCTCACTATCACACGACCGGATATTTCTTTATCGGTTAGTGTTGTTAGTCAATTTCTACAATCTCCATGTGAGTCATTGGAATGCAGTTTTTTGAATCCTACGATATATTAAGAGTGCACTAGGTAAAGGTTTATTATACGAGAATAAGGGCCATACACAGATTGTTGAATATTCAGATGCCAATTGAGCAGGTTCTCCATCAGATAGACGTTCTACCACTGGGTATTGCGTTCTTATTGGAGGAAATCTTGTATCTTGGAAAAGTAAGAAGCAAGTTGTTGCTAGGTCAAGTGCAGAAGCAGAATATCGGGCAATGGCTTTAGCAACTTATGAACTTATATGGTTGAAACAGTTAATCCAAGAATTGAAATTTGCAGATATATCACAGATGAAGTTACGTTGTGATAATCAAGTTGCTCTCCATATTTCATCTAATTCAGTGTTTCATGAAAGGACTAAACATATAGAGATTAATTGTCACTTTATTCGAGAAAAGATTCAATCTGACATTATTTCTACCAATTATGTCAGCTCAAACAATCAACTAGCAGATGTCCTTACTAAATCTTTGAGGGGTCCTAGAATTAATTTTATTTGTAACAAGCTTGGAGCGTATGATGTATATGCTCCAGCTTGAGGGGGGTTGTGGAAATGCTTGTAATCTAGTTGTAAAGATAGCTTTACAACTAGACTTAGGGCTATATATAGATTGTTATTATGTTCAATTCAAATAAGGAAGTCTTTTCTTTCTCAATTGTTTCTACACAACCCTCTTGCAATTTTGATGGAGAATATTGGTTGCCAAAGAATTGTGTCTTTTATAAGATGGATGGTAATGTACTAGAAAAGAAAAAGTGAAAGAAACCTAGAGTAATCATGATCTTTAATGGAAGAGAATGTGATTTGTTTGCTGTGGAGAAAATAATTTTTACCATAAGACTAGCATGAACAGTTTACCACAGGTTGGAAGGTTGTTATAGGGAGATTGTTTAATAATGATAATTATTACCATAATCATCATCCTTTTGTTTAGTTTTGTATTCAAATTTATTACATATATACATATATTATCATTTATTTGGGTAAAAATATCTTTTGATTATTGTCTCGGCTGGAATTTGTGGATCTATTCCCTGTCCTTCAGGTGAGGAGATAATATCAGGTGCACAGCGTGTTCATATACCAGAGTTCTTGGCTGAGCGTGCACAGGCATGTGGACTTGATGTTAAGACAATATCAGCATATATTGATTCTTTCAGGTAATGTTACCCTTTTGATTTCTATTTGATTTATCTTGTACCTAATAGTTGAGCCTATTATGTGAAGGGCACATTGACTCAATCTACGTCTTTAAAGCTTAGGGTTGTCTCATAGTCAAATCAGGTTAACAGACAATATTTGGGTAACGTCTTTCGAGAACCAGTTGGTCTATATTATTTGAGATGATCAGTGTAATAACACAAATATTTTGTGTCTTTCATTCATATTGGATCATGCCTCAACTTATGGTAACCAAATCCTTCTGCCGGCATTGGTGTCGAGTCTGTTTTGATGGGAGGAACTTTTGGGAATCAAAGTTGTGATAATGGTAGATTTGGGAAAGTTGTTTAATCAAATACTGCAAATTTTCTTTCTTCCTGAATTCATGTTGCTCAATGGGAGAAATCTGATACCCTGAAGTAGTACAAGAATTAAAGATAATTGGATAAAAAGTAGAATTTCTAATAGTGTTGTGTTCTAATCTTCAAATTGAATATTAATCATTGTCTCAAGGAATGTATTCAGCATAATCTATACATGAATCATACGTGTTTCGTGATTGTTCCGAAATTTGAGTTGCATATCTGGGTCAGTCGTTCCAAATGGTTTTGCACTGAAAAGATCTCTGGGTTTAAGCTGATCATGCTTTGTTGTTTTGAAACTGTTCACAGTTAATACTTAAGTGCAGAATAAGTTTGTAGACAAATGGCAGTGCTTGATATTGCATAAACATCCAGTTAATCTTCTCGAAAACTGTTAACCTAATGTGATGATTGGTCCTTTTCAGATATGGTGTACCCCCACATGGTGGATTTGGAGTGGGGTTGGAGCGTGTGGTGATGCTATTCTGTGGCCTCAACAACATTCGAAAAACATCCCTTTACCCGCGTGACCCACTTAGGATTGCCCCGTGATGATCTGCTTCAGCAGTGATTTATGGGTGTTTTACTCCAATTTCCGCTTAACAGATGCTAGTTCATTATAAACAAGTTTTTGATGAAGTTGATGTTTCTTTTGCATGCAGAGTATTAAATACATGAAAATTATCTTATGAATGGTTGTTAATGCTTCTTGTAGTGCTTCATAAATTTACTTTGTTGTTATATTGTAATGGTAGGTATCATCATTCATCAACAGGAGGAAGTAGTAGCTGAGAGTATGGAGGGAAGAAGTAGACTTTTTGTTGGTAGTATGGAGTAGTAATATAAAACAACCAAAAGGGAGTCTAAAATCAATTATAACGAAATTTCCCATCAAATGCTGGTCCTTCATTCCCGTAGAAAATTCAACAACATTTGTGTTGTGACTAAGGTTTATTGATTCTGTGTTGGTTCATTCAGCTCCTTTTATTTGGATGTTAAGTCAATTTAAACGAGGCTATGAAAGTGGATCTGACAAAGATTTTTTTTAAAAAAAATTTAAATGTAATATTATAAAATTTTTATAATATCTGTTATATATATATATAAAGACATATCAAATAATTATCAGGATGTTTTACATGAATAAGGTAAGATATTTGTGATTTGTCTGAATTTATTTTTTTAGCAACGGAGATTTAACAAAATTTTAAAATGAAACGTATTCTAATAAGGATATTTATCTCTATTATAAATTGAGAGATTTAGCATTTATAGAGATTTGATTTCACAAGAAGAAATGTTATCTCATAATGAAAGAAAAATTTAAAATGGAACGTATTCTAATAAGGATATTTATCTTTATTATAGATTGAGAGATTTAGCATTTATAGAGATTTTATCTCACAAGAAGAAATGTTATCTCATAATGAAAGAAAAAATTATTTAACGTAAGAGGATTATTACATAAAATATTATATTAAAGAAAATTACAAAATATCTATACACTAAAATATAGTCAAAGAACATCTAAATTTTAGTCTATTACAGTTTTCAACATACAAGCAACAATCACAAATAAAAAAATTTCGAGAGATAGCTAGTGGTAGAGCTTGAAGGCTAGGGCAATAGCGGTTCAAAAATCGGGGGGACAAGGTAAAAACAAAAACACAATGGTGGCATGCCGAAAACGACAATGACCCAGGCATAATTTTTACATGGATCGCCCTCCATGGCAGAATAAGTCGAACTGCATGGCAAATGGAAGAAATAGTGACGAAGGGACGCGATGTCAACCAGATCCAAGCAGGTGTCGACATAGTAGAAATCACACACCAGAGAAGGTTGGCTTTTGCACAACAGTGGAGTCAGTGAGCTATTTGGCCGTTGGGAGATGCAACAGCAAATAAAACAAAAGTTGGATCTAATTTGTGTTTTGATTTTGAGGTTTAAGAGTTTTTTAAGGTTTGTGAGTCTATTGTAACATTTGATCTGACAAAGACCTTATAACAAACGAATCACAAAATGTACCGTCGAAAAAGATGAAGGAATCCCAGTGTTACTTTAGACGCTTTAAGTGACGTAAGTGTTAATTCATTTGAAATTTTATATAAAAAATAAATACAATAAAAAAAAAAGAGAACACAAAGAAATAACATAATTCGAATCAACGATAATCGTTTTAACTTATAATACTAGTCAAATAGATGCATAAAAAATATTGCCATTACTTAGAATAATGACAAAATAAATTTTATTTTATTTACTAAAAATTTACCTCATTTTTTTTAAAAAATATTTTTGTTTCTTCTAAAATCTCAATCCAGAGCCTATTTTATTTAGAGACTAACTTGACCCACAAACTCAATAATTTAGAAATCTTTTTCATAATTAGACTCATTTTAAGACAGCCCACTAAATATCATAAATTGGGCATGTGTCAGTACATTAATAATTTGTGAAAGTCGAGCACACTTTCTTGATAAAGAGAGGACATTGGACTAAGAACCTGAGAGAAAGATCGAAAAAATTAAAGAAAACTTAAAAAATTCGAATCACTCATAAATTCGAGAGTTTTGAAATCCCAAAAATTTCTAAAGATAATTTTTGACAATCTCAGGACATGCCTTAAAAGAAAAAGGAGACAATTAATTGGATCAAAATTTTACAATTAAACCCTACAACACTTAAAAAAAAGAAGGCAAAATAATAAAGATCGATATTTTCCTTAAATCCAATTTATTTATGTCGTAATATTCTTCCACTTTTTATTTATTTAGTTTCTCTGAAAAATGCTACGACTTCTTGATCTTTATTATATAAATATTAATCAATAATAAATTGATAATAAGCTCAAAGATTTAGCGAAGTGGATATAGGTTTAAATTGAATTAAATCAATATAACTCGAGTTTTTTTTTGGTATCTTTATAATTATTTTATCTAGTCTCTAATCATTATTCTCTAACAAACCACTAAATTTAACTCGTTAATTTTAAATTAATCAAATTTTAGGATCAATAGTTATATGCACATTTTACGTGTCATATAAATCGGTAAAATACATAAGATATGCTATCCTATGTGATTCGCATTTTCAAAATATGATAAGGATTTTACATATACATTCTTTTATATTCCAATAAACGAAAGCTTGAGAATTTTATTGCATAATACTGAAAGTACTACACAAGCACACCAAATTTCAAAATGTTATTTAGCATTAAATACACAATATATTTACGATTGATAAGACAGTAGAAGAAAATTGGTTTGCTCATTGGCTCAATTCACAAAACTTCTTAGAGAGGTTGGTACAACAAATTGGGGAGGGGGTTTGATTTACATTATGTAATTAAAATTGATAAAAAAATGATTAAAGAGATAGGAACATTTTCATTTTTAGTTTTTATCTATATAATAATGATTCTATTATATATATAAAGAGAGAGTTTTATTTTAATAGATAATGTAATTTATTATATGGTGAATATTTAAATATGTAATATGATTTTATAATATGTTATAAATAATATAGAAGTCATGATTTAATTGAATAATATTACACGATAAAATTGCTCTTTTTATGATAAATTACGCAATCCATTGTAGGTAGGATTTGGTTTACATGAATGTAACAATAAAAATTTAAAAACACGAAGTTGATTTAATCAAATATTTCTCTATTTATTTACGCTAAAATGTAAATTTATTGCCAATAAAAAGTAAAGGATGGGGTGGGTTTAGAAAATAGAAATGATTGGGCCATCTAATCTCCGATCTCAACCCAAACCGAAACCAACCATAAACCCTGCCCTAAACCTTTTTTCTCTTTCTCTCTATCTCTACCGGCAGCTTATAATAATTTCGTATCATCCGTCTCTTGCTTCTTCTTCGGTTGTTCTTCTGATAAAAGCCAAAATTAGATAATAAAAGAAAGATGATGATAAGCAGTTGAAATGAGATTTGCCATGAGGAGCTTATTATCATTAGCAACCTCAACCTCAGCCTCAGCTTCCACTTGTTCAGCTTTGCTCCTCCGCCCCTTCATGGCCATGGCCACCGTATGTTCCTTCCTATCATTTTTTTCATTTCTCTTTATGTTAGTTCTAACTCCATTTCCGTTTGCATATAAATAAACAATTCCAATTATATGTATATTTATTTGTAAATTGCATCTGTATGTCTTTATGTTTATGCTTCATTTTCGTCGTTTGTATTGAAAATTCTCAAATATGATATTAAATATTGTGGTTGCTGCCACATTGTGTTACAGCTGCAGTACAGGGCGTTTCAGAATTATCAATGTACTCACTTACCGTATCCACTGTTTAGCGTCGGAAATAAGTATAGTAAATGCTCTCAGCTCAACTTCAGAAAAGGCAGAGCAAATTCCGTTATCACAATCACCCCTGTAAAGACCGCTCAAGATTTTCTTATTTTCAGAAGTCTAACCGATGGTGGTTCTAAGGGCGCTTTTAATATTCATTCCCACTTAAAACCCAGAAACAGTTTCGGATACGTCCCTTTGGACAATGGTACCAGATTGAGTTCACTTAGTTGTGTAGCGTTTTCTAAGAGGTACATCTCTCAAGTCCCAAAAATAATTAATGAAAATGGGAGGACTGGCATCCTTGATGGAACAACTGGCAAAGGCTTTTCTTTCAAAGCCTTCAATAAAAATAGAAAGAGGAGTAAGGCATTGGCTGCTCAAAGTAAGAATGGCGATGTTAATGTGGTGACATCAACAAGTGAGCAGCTGGTTGGAGATGCGAAGGAAGAAGTGAAGCTGGGATCAACCACTAAGGATTCGTCTGTTAGTAGCAGTAAAATAAACCCTGAAGTTAGTGGGAAACAGAAGCAGCAGTCGAGAAGCAAGAAAAAGAAGCAACAAGTTTCTGCTACTATTGCTGCAGAAGAAGCTTCTACAGCAAAAAGTTGTAGTGGTGCCTCTCAAGCAAAGAGGTCAAAGAGCAAAAGTGGCCGTAGTTCAGACCTGACCTCAGAGGTTAGCTGTACCCTTATTTTGCAGAAGAATTGGGTTGTAGTTCCTTTTCTCCCAAAAAAAAAAAAGTTTTACTAACACTGCAGTTTTTCAGAAGACTTCAACAGAGAGCGCATCTGTGCAAGCTCTGGATAGTTCTGCTTTGACAAAACTGCAGTCCAACAAGAAAGGTGGGAACTCTACAAGAAAGCAGAAATCTGTAAAGGCAGCTAATACATCCCTGCAAAGACAGACACAGGACGAGATTGTCATAGTGAAACCTCATGGAAGAAATAATAAGAAGCAGTTCTATCCTCCAACTGGGAAATCTGTGGTGGTGGTTGAGTCTGTTACTAAGGCAAAGGTTATTCAGGGCTACCTTGGGGATATGTATGAAGTCTTGCCTAGCTATGGTCATGTGAGGGACTTGGCTGCAAGGTCCGGATCTGTGCGGCCTGATGATGACTTTAGTATGGTATGGGAGGTTCCATCTGCTGCCTGGACCCATCTTAAAAGCATCAAGGTTGCCCTAAATGGGTATGGTTTATTGTTTCTTGTAGTTATATGCAATTAATCTACATGGAAGCTTTTTGAGGCAATGAAGTATACTGGAAAAATATTAGGATATGAGGTTGTCCATTTTGTCATAGAAAGAATTAGCTTGTGCCCTGGGGGTGTAAACTTTGCAGATGTGCCTTGTTAACACTTTTGAGTCTTATCAATTTTGCGTGTCAATTCTTTCATTTAGTTTTGCTTCTCTTTTTCTGAGTTTTTTTTCATTCTCTTTGCCTGGACCTCAGAACAGAAAATCTTATTCTTGCATCAGATCCTGATCGTGAAGGAGAGGCAATTGCATGGCACATTATTGAGATGTTGCAACAACAGGATGCTTTACGTGAAAATACTACTGTAGTGAGGGTTGTCTTTCATGAAATAACTGAGGCATCAGTCAGAAGTGCTTTGCAAGCTCCAAGAGAAATTGATGTAAACTTGGTTCATGCTTACCTTGCACGGAGGGCTCTTGATTATTTGATTGGGTTTAACATTTCACCATTATTATGGAGGAAACTACCAGGTTGCCAGTCAGCTGGGCGAGTCCAATCTGCTGCCCTGTCTCTTATATGTGACAGAGAAATGGAAATTGATGAATTTAAACCACAGGAGTATTGGACTGTTCAGGTTGTATTGAACAAGAAAGAGTCACATTCTTCAGTGGATACCTTTTCTTTCCCTGCTCACTTGACCCATTTTGATTCCAAAAAGTTAAATCAGTTCTCAATCAGTTCTCATACAGAGGCAAAGGATATCAAACAGAAGATTAATTCATCAAATTTTCGAGTGGTCAACTCCAAAAGAAGCACAATACGAAAAAATCCACCAACACCATATATAACATCAACCCTTCAGCAAGATGCAGCCAACAAATTAAATTTTCCAGCGACATACACAATGAAGGTCTGGGAGATTTATTAAATCCAACTTATATATTCTGAATTTTGCAACATTTATCCCTGATATTTTTTCAAGTCTTAGTCACGGTTTCTCCATGATATAGTATGTATGTTGTGTATTAGCAATCATATATGGTTTCATTATGATATGGTCATCATAACAAATATTTCTTTTTACGGTTTTCTCATTACCAGTGTTCTTGTGATACTTAGATTGTGCTTTCTATGCATGTTATTTAACACACTAAGAATTTCATTGAAGTTTGCTTCTTTATTTCCTTAGTCCGCTGATCAAATTCAAGTGGTGCATTTTTCTCATATATATATATATATATATATATTCAGTTGGAGAGGATTGAGTTTTGATATGTGATGGTGTGACTTATTGTCTTAGTTTGACCATAACATATTAAATCAGCGTCTTTAAGCTATAACTTTGAAGCTGTTTCTTTTCTTCCCTTCTTCTCTCTCTATATTTTCCTGGTTTATGTTTTGGTATTGCTGTTTTGCATTGTTGTTACACTCACATTATTATACAAATGCAGCTTGCACAAAAACTTTATGAAGGGATTGAGTTATCAGATGGGAAGGCAGCGGGTCTAATAACATATATGCGAACAGATGGACTACATGTATGTATAGCTTCATGATAATTTTTAGAAAGTGTTGGTTAATTCATGTGGGACTATGAATGCCTAACTATGGTTGTGTCATGTTTTCTAATTTTTTTTCCTCCTTTTCTTCCTTTGTGTGAGCTGTGCTCCATTACTAATGAATGTTTTTGAACAGCTGACTCTTTACTTTATAAAATCACATAAAAGAAGGCTATTACTGCTTTTTGTTATCTTCATGCAAATTATGTTTTTGTAATATTTTCCATGAGCGGAAAACATATTTTCTTGGGACATTCTCTGTTTGTGTGGTGAAAATACTATGGCTGCATTGTTGGCCTTATCCATGTTGAATGATATCCCGTATTTCTCCCATTTAAAATATTTATGGTTTTCGTCTTACTCAGTTTTTGCTGTACTTAAATGTTGATTTGTGAATTAACTGATCTGAGAGAGAAGGGAGGAACTTTATGAAGATATTGTTAGTTTATCCATTTATATCCTAAACTCATCAGTTAGCTGATCTGTGGGAAAGTAAGGATTTTGAGCACACTGGTAAGAACTACTTACTTGGTTGAACCATGGAAGATGTATAAATTGTAATGATGAAGCTGGCAACTTAGGACGTCTAGTGCAAACCTTTGGTGCATTTGGGTCTTTTCTTGTTTTTAAAAAAAAAATAAGTTTCTTTGATGATTATCGTTTTGGGATTTCAAATGCTTCAACGATTGGATTTTTCTTCAGGTCTCTGATGCAGCTGTTAGAGATATACGTTCCTTGATTTTTGAAAGGTGATATTTATGAATCTTCCCTTCGATTTTTATCATATATTGTATATTCTGATATTATGTGCTTGTGCAAGAATATATATCTATTTGTTCTTCAATGGTCACAATTTCTCCTTGTTAAAGACTCTTTTGGTCATGTTAGGGCCTTACCAAGCCACATATATTTGTTTGATTTGTTCACTATCATATATATTTTCTTGAATTGCGATTTTCTAGTCCTTTCTATTGTTGTGTCTCGACTTTCTCTCTTTCTGAAAACAGAACAACTCGTTTTCTGTAGGTATGGGTCCAATTATGCACCAGAAGGTCCTCGTAAATATTTTAAGAAGGTGAAGAATGCTCAAGAGGCCCATGAAGCAATTAGACCCACTGATATCCGGCAGTTACCAGGTGGAAAGATAGCTCTTGAAACATGCATGGCATTTTCTTTCTAATCTTTTCTTTTTATGTTGAGTTTGTGACTAAACTTTTTCATTTTTCACTTCGCTTTGGGTGGACTGTAATAGCCAATCAACTATTATTTTCTTCTTTTTCTTATTGGCTTTCAGCAATGCTCACTGGATTACTTGATGAAGATTCTTTGAAGTTATACACTCTTATTTGGTCTCGGACAATGGCATGCCAAATGGAACCTGCTAGCATTGGGCAGGTTAGGATGTAAACTTTTTCCATATTATTTTGCAGTAATACTTGTCCTCAATTCAGTGAGAAAATCCAAACCAGGAAAGCAGCCTTATATAACTTCCATTCCTTGTTGGAGTCAGGTGGCAGTTAGTTTGCAGATCAAGATGAACTTGTGTATTAATTTGGAAAGCTATGATAGCAATATATGTACATCAGTTTTATCCTCTGTGTTCATGTGTCTGCATACATGCTATTAGACACGAGTAAGTGTGTCATTTTATTTTCAGGCGTACACATATATGGCACTACCTTTCTGCATATAAGTTGTGCTATTTTTGACTCATGTTTTGGTTATGTTAGTTCATATTCCTGCTGTATACGGTTTCTTTTCCTTTTGCAATCGTTCATACAATGTCTGACACTCTTTGGTCTAAGCAGATACAACTGGATATTGGTAATGCCAATGAGTCTATTGTTTTCCGTTCTTCTTGCTCAAGAGTAGACTTTCCTGGATTCCAGGCAGTTTATGAGGTATAATCCCCATGCTATTCTGAGGATTGTCATAACCTAGTATTTTGACTAAATAGGGGTCTGTGTTCTCTATAGACATTAATCATCCACAAGAGCTGTTATGGATTCCTTTTAATGATTCAATATTTTTTTAAATCCATTTTTTTCTAATCCTTATTTCACATTTTGGTGTATAGATGTTTTTCTTCAATTTTATGTGTGAATAAGAATCATATACACAATCAGCAGAATGTCAGTAATTAAGCCTGCCTTTTTTTTGTTTTACAATTTTGTATTTCTCTTCTAGTTTGAATCATACATGGTAATAAATGCCTGAGGGGGATATGTTTTGCCAGACTTTGATGTTACAATATGATATTATCTCTAATACAGGAAATTACTTTACACTGTATAAGAAATAATGCGAAAAGAAGTCATAGTTTCTCCTCTTTAGCATGCATCTTTTTAATTTTTGTACCATTTTATTATTTTCTTTTTCCTTTTTGAGAATGTATAAAGGGCATCCCTGTGTTCATATTTGCCACTTGAATTGCTGTTATCACTTTAATCTCTAGTTTAATTTGGCAGTTTGTGCATTTGCATGAGAGGTCCTCAATCTTATGTATATGCACGTTCATATGTGTGAATTTTTAACTTGTTATTAGTTAATTAGGATGTTGATGCTGGAGCGATCAGATATAAGGAAAATGAAGGAAATGGTCATTATGAAGCCTTTGAAGTTATCAATTCAGTTAAGGTACCAAATCTCTGCAATGAAAAAGCTTATATTTTATTTCATGTTGATGCATTTTACTTTCACGTTTCTTCCCAAAATCCATATATAACATACCATCTTTTAACTGACTGCTTTTACATGCATCTTTTTTCACGTATCTTTTTCTTGGCGAGAATTTGTAGGCATCATTATTGTTTTTTGTATTGGAAAAATCTTTCTCAAATCATACATTTACAATTTACAGCTCTTATTGGGCAAGGTCTGGATTCACTGGGTAGTAACTCCAATTTAGCTTTCAGTTTTATTTCCAGTTTGTAATTGATGTGTTACAGATATCTTATTGACTTTTTTGTTTCATAGAAAGGGGATCCTCTGTATTTTGGTGAAGCGGAACTCAAGCAGCATCATACCCAGCCTCCACCACGCTACTCAGAGGGATCACTGGTACATTAGTCTTATTTTTATTACTGTGGAAGTTATTAAATTTTTCTACAAATAAGGTGTTCTCAATGAAGCTTTTGTCATGTTATAGTAATTTAAAATTACTGGAAAATGAGTTTGAACATTCGGTAAGTTAATAAATGATTCCCTAATCACAAACTAATTCAGACTTCAATTGATAAAACTCTTAACTAAATGCCTCAACATCCTAAGCATGTAAAAAAATTACAATTTGCTCTTCACAAGTGCCCATGATAATCAAGTGACTTGCATTTCTTTTAGTAAAACACATAATATTTTTGAAGGAACATGTGAAACTTGCTGAAGTGCGGTTATCTTGTTGGTTGCTACTCTTGAATCATATGACTTGTCATAATGTCATCATTTTTCACTTGTGTGAATGGTTATATATGTCCTGTTTGCATAAACCAGGGGGTGGGAGAGAGATGCTTCTGCAGTTGTTCTTTTTTGTCCTTTGGGTCACTTTTCCTAATGTTGCATGTTGTAGGTTAAGAAGCTGGAGGAGCTTGGGATTGGAAGACCTTCTACTTATGCATCCACATTGAAAGTTTTACAGGTAAATAATGGAGCGAAGATGGTAAATTTCTTCAGATCTAATTGATAAATAAGCATTATGTTCAGAGAAACTGTGAGTTGCAAGTACTAAATAACTTTAATTTGTAGGTGTCAAAATACTTTTCTCTAGAGATACTTAAATACTTTTGTACATATTGGACAATATTTTAGTTTTGCATTTATGTGATCAGTATAAGTAGAGTTCAAGGCTGTCAAACTAGGTGCAGCCTTTCTACCTACATGGTATTTGGATATTTTTTTGAGGGCTGCAAATGAATGGCCTATTCATTAACAGCTCGGGTATGCCTTCTCTTGATTTCAACAGTAAATATTTGAATAATATTTTAAGGGGCTGCAAATGAAATGGCTTATCTGTTCACAGCTCAGGCTTGGCTTTTGTTTGTTCTACAATCTGCTTGTTGTTATTGTGCTTTGCTTGCAGTAGTTATCTAAAATTATGCCAAATTCCAATAAGCCAATTTTTCATCTTTGTTCAATTTGGAAATTGGTAATTTGAATACTTTGAGATTTAGTGTCATAAGTAGAGTTTGTTATTTGAGATTGTGGCCAAGTTTTGGATTGTGTTTATATTCCAGTTTGGTCTTTGACGTGGCAGTGTTTACTGACATCTTTTGTTTTCTGGTTTCAGGACAGAAACTATATTACAGTGAAAAGCCGTATGCTATATCCTGAATTTCGTGGTCGTATGGTATGTTTAGATTATCTACTAATTTAACTGCCATTTTAGTGGGATTATTTTGGGAATTTTTACCTCACTTGTACATGTTACATGCCCTTAAATAAGATAGATGAATGCTGCTTATGTGCATGCTTTGAAGTGCTGTATAATTTATAGAAATGATGTTGCAAAAGAAAGTATAAGGATTTTTCATTCTCAAGAGTTGAATGCCAAGACCACTCTTGTTGCAATTTATTCTGAAATGAAAAGTTGCTTTGTTTATTGATATTGTAAAATAGCACATTTGAGCCAATTTTTCTTGCTATCTTAATGGGATTATGAGGATTGGAGAGCAGGCCTAGGTTTCATCCTAGCTAAACCCCTTTGTATTCATGTGTCTTCATTTAAACACAGCATCTAGTCTCAATATCCAATATACGTAAGACTTCACTACTCTGTGTCTTACTATTCACGGTTGTCTTATTGTTGTCGACCAACAATATCTCTTATGAAATTTATGTTCCACATTTTATTTATAGCTTATGGTGTGGGATAAGTTAGTATAATATACCTGTTTCTGGAGTGTTTTGTAGGTTTCAGCATTTCTATCTCACCATTTTTCGGAGGTGACAGACTACAGCTTTACCGCTGATATGGAGACTGAGGTATCTTTTGTCAGTTTAACCATTTTTTTCTGTTAATTACTTAAAATATTGGTGGTTCAAATGCTATAGCTTCATTATTTTTTATGACAAACTAGCCTCATTTAAAGATGATATTCTCATTTTGTCATTGTCTACCATGATTCAAACTCTTTGCAGTTCGCATTATGTAGATTAATTAGATTTATTCAGCCTAGAAACTATTAACAACTTTCTTTTTCTTATGGTGGTTATTGAATGCTTTCAGCTTGATAATGTTTCTGCGGGCTTAACTGAATGGAAAGGCCTCCTTAAGGATTATTGGGCAAGATTCAGTTCATATTGTACCCGTGCTCAGAATGTCCATATTCATCAGGTATATTTTGGTTCTTTATTGAATTGGAGTCATGAGTATGCTGTGTCTTGGAAGTTTCATTGCTACATTTTTTTCTGAATATTTCCTTTTGGAATTTCAGTGATTATATTTTTGGGTAAATACTTGCAGGTGGAGAAGATGTTGGAGAAAACATTTGGGGATTTCTTGTTTGCTTCTCTCCCTAATAGCAACAGGACCTGTCCAAGGTATATATTTTTTTCGAATTCTGTGTTATTTGAGGGATGCTCGTGCGTTAAGTTTGGAAAACTAGAAAAGAGGTTTTTGTTGTGAAGCATATGTATTTTCTGTTGTCAAAGAGGGCTGAAAAAACTTCTCAAATGAATTCTTGCAACCCATTACTAAACCTTGAGGACATATCCTAAGTTCTTAAAATTGCTGAGCTCCTTGTAGATCTGTCTGGTCTTTTTAAACCTGAACTGAAAGAAGTCAATCTGAAAAGACTTCTGCCTTGGCTGCTATCCGATCTGTAAACTTGCGCGTTTTTTATTAAAATTTGAGCAAACAGATGGATGGTCTATTACCCTGTTGATACTTTGGAAATCATGGTGAGCATGGAAAGGGTACACTACATTTTTTTCAGTTCTGTTCAATCCTAAAATTCTGGTTTAGATAGTGTAGTTTTTATTTTATTAAGGAAGTGTTAATTTGATTATCTTTTAGTCTTGAATCTCTGACTAAATTAATTGTTTTAACTTCGTTTCAGTTGTGAGGAGGGTACTTTGATTTTCAAAGTAAGTAGGTATGGTGCAGGCTATTTTATAGGATGTAATCGACATCCACAATGCAAGTAAGTGCCAAATACCATTATTTCATATATGCATGTGCGTATATCTATTCATCTGCATCTTCGGTTTCTGCTTCATATATGCTGTACATATGTTATGTAGCATTCTATGATAGATTAATATGAGATTAGGGGACAAGAACACTTAGTACTTCATTCATGGTTCTTTACTTAAATGCTTGTTTTCTGACGGTGAACATTCATTGGTTATTTCTTTGCTAGAAAAGTTTGTTCCAAGTGTCAGTAAAGATTCATTGTTGAAATATCATCTGTTGTTTGCTGGTAATAATAGAATTCTTTGATTTCTACAGTTATATTGCTAAGAGACTATATGGCGATGAAGAAGAGGAGGATACTCCTCAAAGGAACACTAACATAGAAGAGCCTAAAGTGCTTGGTCTTCATCCGGCCTCAAATGAAAAGGTTTGCTAATTGTGTTATTGGTATATCTATGGAAGATGAATTCCACAAACTGATGAGGGAAATAATTTCTTTTTCAGGTTTTTCTTAAAAGTGGTCCTTATGGATTCTATGTACAGCTTGGTGAAGACAGGACAGGATATTTGCCTAAAAGGGCCTCTGCTTCCCATGTAAGCCATCTTTGCCTGAGCAAAGGACTATTTGGAACCAAGTTTCTTGATTTGGTGTTATGATTTTGTGCTGATATGAACTGCAAAAAATTGGAAAGAGAAAAGAGAGAAAGATTGTCATTTGTAGTAGAGCCAATGAATTGGCAGTCTATACCAACCCACAAGCGTATTTTTGCATGCCTCTGTGTGTGTCTCATTGATGCTTCTTTATTTTGTTGTTTTGGCTGTCAAATGTTATGATTTACACTCCCAACTATAATTTTTTGTAATCTTATGTAAAACTAGATAAATTTTTGTTTTTAAGATTAAGGATGTGGACTCTATTACTCTTGAAGATGCATTGGAGTTGCTGCGATACCCCTTGACATTGGTGTGTGGTCAATCTCTAAGTTGATATCAGTTATCTTTAATTGTTGTAGTGCTTATTTATGATTTATGGTATCTTTTCCAGGGAAACCATCCAAAGGATGGCCAACCAGTGATATTAAAGCTTTCAAAGGTTGGATTTTCTGTCAGACATCGACGCACTATTGCTTCTGTTCCTAAGGTAATGAGGAAAATAATCTTTACCATTTTGTTACAAGATGACAATCAAACTTTTACAAATGTAACTACCAACCAAAGCTTCATTTTGTCAAATTTTGGAACATGTTCAAACATTTTTACTTTAATATGATGCAGTTATTGGAGATATATCCGACTGATTATACTTAACAAAATGTCTTGGTTATTCAAAATATTATTGCAGAATATGAACCCGAAGGACATCACTGTTGAGAAAGCCCTGATGCTCCTGTCGGGTAAAGATGTAAGACGATGTGGCCGACCTAAGGGTAAACCAAAGCTTGAAGATGCTTTGGAGGCCGTCTAGCCCTGGTAAATAAGAGAGTTTAAGCTTTTCCGATGATTGTTTATTATCAATATGATCACGTGTTTGTGGCAAAACAAACAAAATCATAGATTGACAGGAGGAGAACATCTACGTGCAATTCGGTATCTGTGGAATATTTTTTGGCCGCTAGAGCCCACAAAGATACTTGTATACTTATCATTGCAATGTCCAATTTTGTTGTAATTTATTTCCATTTTTAAGGTATATATCTAATATCTCTTTCCTTGATATTTTAAAAGTGATGTAAGGGCCTGTAGAATGTCATATAATATGGAAATATGATAATAATAATTAGTAAAACATTTCTTTTAGATTAGTGTACTTTTTAAGGTTTGCAAATTCTTTTATTTTATGTACGGGGTTTAGCAATTTTTGTTAATTATTATGTTGGCAATCTATCCATTTGCATTATTACTATGAGAAACTGAATATTCAAATGCAAATTGCTCAATTGCCCTTTACTAAGCAAACTGAACTTGTCATAAAAGAATAAGACGGTAATTACAAACTTGTTGGCCTAATTTTGGAGGAAGAAAAATCTGAATAGCAAAGCTGAAGAATCACACGAACACATCCCTGGATACCCCGACCTGTACCTGGTAACCTTTGCGGCATCTAACTCATCGACTTGATTTATCTACAAAAATTTTCAACTCTTCAAAATATATTCAATAACTTTTTTCGTTTGTTATGAAGCCGAAAGGTTTCTTGTACTAGCTTCAGATCGAGGGTTGCTGGCCATCGACCCCTGAAAAAAAAAAAGAAAAAGGAAAGGTGTTGTCAAGTGAGCGAGTTTTAGACTTTTAGTCATGAAATCGAACTTTTGTGTTTTTTGACTCTCGGTGCATTTTAAACGAGTGAGAACTTACTAGCTGTAGGGAAACTTGGCTGTGATTAGGGGATAGACCTCCAACAAACAATGGAGGATTGACAGTGTCTTCGGCAAGTGCTCTGAGTCTATTAAGTTCTGGCAACACAACTTTGCCAAGATCTGGTCTGTCTTTCCGCCGTAACTCGGCACACTGGAGTGAGAGTTTAGCAAATGACAGAGCCTCTTCAAGTGGCCAATCTGGCACGGTTGGGTCAAGCATCTGCTCAAAAGTGCCCTTCTCAATGGCCCTTTCCACATGGTGAGTCAACCCCATGGGTGGTTTTGCTGTTAATATCTGCAGGAACATGATCCCAAGTGAATACACATCAGACTTTATACCAAGCATGCCCGTTTGCTGATACTCGGGGTCTATATAACAGAATGTCCCGGCTGTGGATGTCATCCGATATTGGGTCACATTATCAGCCACAGATGGTGGGACAAGCCTTGCCAAGCCAACATCACTAATCTTGCTTACAAAGTTCCTATCAAGCAAAATGTTGGCTGGTTTGAGGTCCCGGTGCACAAGAGGTTCAGGTTTTGTCTGGTGAAGGAAGAGCAGTGCAGTCCCAATTTCAGCGGCGATTTTGAACCTAAGCTGCCAAGACAGAGGTGGAGAATTTCCACGCCTCATTAGACGGTCTTCTAAGCTTCCGTTGGCCATGAACTCGTAAACTAAGCAACCGTACTCTGGGCAGGCACCCAGCAGAAGAACCATGTTCGGGTGTCGTATGCAGCTCAGTACCTCAACCTCTTGCTGAAACTGTGACCTCCCTTGAGCCGCATCTGGCCGTAAAACCTTAATGGCGACTGGCGTGTGGTCCAAGTAACATTTGTAAACTGGTCCATAACCTCCTTCTCCAATCTTTCTCGAGTTTGTGAAGAACTCGGTTGCATTTTCAATTTCCTCGATGGAGTACTTCCTATACCTCATGTCTGAATTCGCCAGAGCATCAAGTGCCTTTCTCTTCTCTTCTGCCTCTCTCACTGCTTTCAATTCCGCACTAACCCTTTTTTGTGATTCTAGTTCTGCAATTCTCTGCGCTGCTTCTGCTGCTTCAATGGCCACTCTTGACTTGGCTTTCTCCCTTTCTGCAATAGCCATTGCAGCTTCCTCAGCCAGCCTTGCATCTTCCAGTCTCCGCTCTTCTTCCATTTTCCAGCGTTGCAACTCCGTTGCCTGCAATAGTAAGACGCAGACCTCGCCCATATAAATAACGAACAAAGGGCAACAATCAATCAAGGTATGGAAGTTACATGTACCTTTTGTTTTGCAGTGAGTGCTTCCTTACAGGCTGTACTGTACATCTCCATAGTCTGCTTGAGTTCCAACCTTAGCCTCCTCATTTCAGCTTCCACATCATCCTGTGATAGTGATATTCCCATAATAAATGAAATGAATTAGTACTAGCTGCATTTCTGTTAATGGAAATTTTTTTTTTTTTTGAAGGTTCTTCTCTCACCATTCCCTGGGATGCAGATGAGGTTCTCTCGTTTTCCAGTGAGGTCGAGGAGAATTCAGTAGGGGAGGGGACATCCAGTGACCTGCGACCAATCTGCATCGACTCAAAACTATAGTTACTGTCCATGTCAGATAAATTAGAGAGCCGGGGTGGGGTGCGAGTTGCAGAATTTTCAAAGCTGTCAAAGAATGCGGGGAACATGCGGTCAATGCTGGGCCTGCCTGAGCTCACGAATGATATGTCTGTTTGATCTTGTACAGAAGGGCGTTCCCCAGTTGGTTTACCACCATTGAACATTTTCCTATTAAAAGGTGACCTGCTTATCATATCATCATCATGATGTTAGATATATCGTTTCTTTATCTGAATATAATAAAAATTTAGTTTACGATTATTTGCTACTCCTCTTGCAATAGCAACTATACTGTACATGTATTGTTTCGAGCATCACTTACTTGAAGAAGTCTTGTTCGTCGTTGGATTTACGCGGTGCCTCCACTGATGGCCTTTCAGCTGCTACTGGTAAGGCAGCTAACATACCAAACATTTGGCTAAAGTCAGCATTGACATTTACATTTACATTTGCATTTCGAAATTGAAATCAAAGGCATTTCATCTGACCTCTTATGGGATGGGCCTGGGGAACGAATCTCTCAGGTTGAGGAGGTTTAATGCTGGGTTGATTAAGAAGTTGGTTGCGTAAGGGGGACACAGCAGGGGCTGGACGTGCGGCTGATCGCATTGACGAAATCTTCCCTTTTGATATCACATATACTGTGCAAAAATCTGGTGCTCCTTTCGATACATTCCCCGGAACATCTGCCGTCTTGAATCTTCTGTGGATAAACTTTTTTTGTTAAGTCACTGAAATTTCCCACAAAAACCTTTGCACTAATGAACAATCCTAGTGCATTTCCATCTTATCATTGTTATTTGTACAAGGGCATTACTTGGATTACAAGAATTCAATTCAATGCTACTTAAGATTAGTAGATACCTAAGAAAGCTTTTGTTGTTGGTGGCACCAACAACCAAAGTCTCAATTGCTGCCTGAGAAACGTATTCAATTAATGCTTTTGCTACGTCTGTGTCTTCTAGCACCACATCTTTGCATTGTATCTATACGGACATCAAAAATATGAATGTGATCATAGTCATACATTGTGTTGGCAAAAAAAGAAAAAGAAGAAGATAAGATCCTTTACATCTTTACGAGTGCAAAAGCAACGGAAAGGCAGGAAGATCTCCTTCGTCTGGGCATCAAGATCTTTACATACCAACGGACTCTCAGCACCTATATCAGAAATTTGATTAAGCCCTGCACCATGGAAAAGGAAATTTATGCAACTTAAAAGATAAAACATAAATTTATGCAACTTAAAACATTCTTTTTGGCCTTTATATGGTTATGGCCATGGGAGGTGCCAAGAGAAAAAAAAAAGAGACTTACTGGGAGTAGAAAGAGAAGGCGAGAGAGAAAGAGAAGGTTTGAGATTGACATGGATGAGAATAAGGGTTTGTCCCTTTGACAAGATATTATCAATTGCCCACTTGATAGCATTTTGGCTCCCTTTGTCCCTGTCTATTGCCACTGCTACCAACCCATGACCCTTTGCGTCCTTCTTCTCCACGTTATGGTTTCTTGGCATCCACATCTTTCTTGCTTAACAATTAAAAACTCTCTCTTCTTGCTTCCTCTTTCACCAACAACAATAAAACCAAAAAATAAAAATAAAAAATCAAGTGTGTGTCTCTCTTTTGTTCTTGTTTGCTCTTCTCGTCTCTCTCAGGAGGCCGAAGAGAGACAAGAAGAACGAACAATATTTATCTGTATGTCATTATGTGTGCTTACTTATCTATTTATTTCAACATTTCATCAGCAACAAGAATTAGAAGAACCCTCCTTGAATTAGCTAATTTGATTTTGTCAAAACTATAGGATCCTGAAAAATCGCACCCCATGCATGTTTCATTTTTATCTGTCTTTTGTTAGCTTTTGCCATTTTTTTTTTCCCATTTGAGAGGAGCGAGCGTCCCTCCATCATTGGCGGGTTGTCAAAGTGATCAGGTGTTTGACCCAACTTCCTTTGTCCTTTTTCCCAAGGAAAATTCCACCCATTTAATTTCTTTTATCTTTCCTATTTGACATCAGTGACTTCATTTTCTTGCTTATTACATGTTGAAAATCCGTGTTCATTTTTCAACCACTACTTTTCTTTTATCCCATCATTCAATGGTTTTTATTAGTTAAGTACTTTGTTGTTTGTCATATCATAATCGAATAATTAGGACATAAATTTAGATTGATTGAACATAAATGCCCCCAATGTGTTTGTAAAGTTTTAAATCTTCCCTATCAAACATCAATTTTATTTTTTATTTTTATTCGAATTTGAATGGCCATAAACGCAAAACGCATTCATGATTATTCAAACTACGTCCAAGAGTAATGTGTTTGTAAAACTTGATCAAAGGACTTGAGTGATAAAAGAACTAAAAATGTTATCAATGACTTGGGTGAGGCATTTTTGAGACACGTAAGATTGAATAGCAGTTATAACAGACCATAAATCATGGCAGAGATGAGAGATAAATATGCAGCTAGCTGAATTACTACCTTAGTTTGCTCAAATTTGGGTGTTAACTGCTATAATAAGGTCAAGAATACAAAACCATAATACTAATATATGCTGAGGTTCAGTTTCTATCAAAGTTTCAGGCAGTTGCCTTCACAACTCAAGACTTAATCCTCCCACACAAGTTGGATGAAGATCGTAGTTACACACATCGCAAGAGAATGTCCAGAACCTCCCTTGCTTTCTGCAATAGTCGCATACAAAAGCTTTGGCCATGTCCAATTTTAGCTCGTGTTCATGCTTTGCATCCTTAACTTCTCGAGGCAATGCATCTCCTTCCTTTCTCAACATTGCTTCTATTTCCGCAATCCTTGACTCTGTAAATGGGAATGCCTGAGCACCATACAAGGATATCATCTCCTTCCCACTTGTGCTAATTGTCGTTCCATCTGGTCCAATTATGACTAAAGCCGGAATCCCTTTGATGTTGAAGATCCTACAAAGGTCTTGTCGTGTCCTGTCTTCATATGGAATCGCCAGCCATGGCATACTGCTGAGATTGTGATCAAATTCTTTATGGTCTCGATCTGTAGAGACCAAAACAATTTCAAAGCATTGGTTTGGTGCTGTTGTGAGCTGGTTGTAGACTTCTATGAGTTGTGCAGTGAAAGCACGGCTAGGAGGACACCAATGTGCACCAAAGTAAAGGCCTACGGTCTTCCCAGCAAGTTCAGATACTCTTATCTGCAAAACCATAAATTTTTTTATGTTTAATTCAACAATTTTTCAACAACAGCAATAACATTGAAATACCTTCCCATGATCTCTAGAAAGAACATAATCTCGTCCTTCAAGTGTCAAAAGTTCTTCTAATTTTCCTCCATGCCGCTTAGAATCATCGATAGCCTTCAATTCTTCCCTTCTCTTCCTAGTGAAAGGATATGCTTTGGCTCCATAGTCTTCAATTAATCCAATCAAGTCTTCTTCCATTAATTTTCCATCTGAAGCTAATGCAATAAGTGAAGGGATGCGGTCAACTTGGTACCGGTTTCTCAATTTTTTGTGCAAGGTTTCATCAAACGGAACAGCAAGCCAGGGCATGGACTTGAAATGTTCCTCGAATCCATTCTCATCATGGTCAAAGGAAATGAAGATAATTTCTATCTCTGTACCCCTGGTTCTTAGTTTGTCATAAAGTTGCACCAGTTGTGGGGTAAAAGTTTTACAAGGCCTACACCAGTTTGCAGAGAAGAAGAGGCAAATTGTCTTGCCACCACATGATGAAACGGGTACCTAAATTTAAGATAAAGAAATCAATTTTATTTTCTTCACTTTCACTAAGCTGAGAAATTCATTTCTAGCATTGAAGGCAGCCCTTGTAAGACTACTATTTCATAGAACTAATTACACTTCAAAGACTTGTGATTCCTTTTAGTTATCAAGTACTAAATTACTTTAATTATGACAATAGCAGGAACGCATTTACGAGAACAAAATAGCAAAAAGAATCAAGGTCACTTACCTTTCCTTCACCAGAGAGAAGGCACTCAACACCTTCAGATGCTAAGACTGTCAGAAAGTCGTCGTTGTCAACACCTTTGGCTTGATCAGATTCAGTGTGCCTCGCCATTAGAACTACAACCAGAAACTGGTTTCCACTCTTCCTTTATACCTTGTTTCTCAATCAACAAAGAGAAATGATGTCAGAAAAAGTAATACTCACAAGATGGCATAATAACATGGCTCAAAAGATTTCTCATTTAGTAGAATCTTATCATAAAAGCATTGGGAGGTTAAGCTGTGCTTCTTTTTATCAAGGAATAATTTATAACTTTTTCCACCTTCTTACCAACTTGGACTTTGTAGTATTCTGTTCTTATCCTCTTTCAATATTAAAGCAACGGACCCCATTTACTTGTTCATTTTTGTCTTTCTTTTTCTGGGAACTGAAAATTTTTATTAGTTTCATGTTCTGTTGATCCTCTACCTTGATTTCCTTTCTTTCTCTTTTTAAATTTTTTTTTTAATATTTCCAGTCTAGCAACAGTAGACAAACCATGAAACAGAGGATGTAGAAGTTCTCCGCATGCAAAAGCAATATGAATCAAATAAGATAAGAATCATCAAACTTGGTGAAAAACAAAAGATTGAAAATGACATGAAGCAAACATGTACTAATTAAGTACTTATTTGGAGTCGAAATACATGTCCCAAATTTTATAGGAATTGTTGAAAAGATGTTTTTCTAATGGAGATGGATGTTAGCAAATCCCACAAGCTTTTGGCATGAATCTGATTCTAAATTTCTATCAGAATCAAAACTTTTAAGTGCAGAAAACGCAAGTTTGACAAATGGGGATTACAAGAAAGCATTATTAAATTGTATCACAATCCACATTTTTACATGCATCTGACCAATCACCATGAGCTTACTATGACTATTAAAAACACCAATCTATTATCTACACACAGCCACCTAGGACCAAGGTTGTGTCAGTTCCTTACGTGGCCTTGACTCAGCAGCTGAAATTTGTCAGCAGAAATTGTTCTCACTTCTCAATGAAAGAGAAAAAAAAAGGGTTTTATTTATTTATACAAAATAGAAATGTAATTTCCTTTAATTAGAAGAATCAGCATGTATGATCATATTCATAGCATCTCCAAAAAGGAATTTCAGCAAAAGCAAGCACGATCATATGATATATGAATATGAAGATGAGGCCACAACTTGCAAAGTGGGTTGGTGTTGGATTTGGATAAGAAAGCCAACAAATATTCCCCGGAAAACTAATTGAATCACATGATTCTGAAAAGATGGTTTTTTTGCACAAGCTGAAAAAAAAATTATCAAAGAAAAAAAACTGTAATAAGAATCTCTTTGGCTTTTACACAAACATATATAAAGTGCAGAAATAAGAGGGAAAAAAAAGCAAAGAAGTAGCTTACTGCTTTTGAATTCTGACGAAGTTACTGTGAGACTAAGCTGCCGGAGACAGAAACAAAGAGAAAAATCCGGGAGGGATAAATTTGTAAATAACAAAGAAGTCCGTATAAGAAGGGGATGATGTACCAGTAATGTTAATGTAATAAATATAATGAGATAATGTCAGCGTCAACTTCCTCACGAGTATATGCCAATTTGTTTTGGGTATTTGATCTTCTCGAGGCTCATTTGCTCCCGCTTACCGGATATTCTCATTGGACTGCAATTGAGACCCCCGGTGGTGGTCATAGCCCATTCAAGACCCAAATGATTGGGTTTTTTAAATAAAAATTTAAAAAAAAATTATTGATCATTTAATTAATAATTAATTTTTTAAATATTAAATTATATATTATTAAAAATATTTATTTATTATTAAATTATTTACAAAATTTAATAAAATTTATATTTAAATTTTAAATAATTTAATAATTTTATATATAAATTTAAATTTATCATGTATTTTTTTAAATTTAAATTTTTAAAATATAATAATTAAATAAATTTAATATATAATAATCAAGGAATCAATATAAATTATTGTGTTTGATACAAAAATTAAAAATAAAATAATATTTTTTTATTTAAATAAAAAATAATCACAAATTTTTTTGTAGATTATTGTAAAAATATGATGACTATAGAAATATGGAGATATGATTACATTTAAGAAATAGTAAAATATGTTAATTGAATGTAATTTATTTTTATTTAGGATATATTATAGATATAAAAAAAATATTATTATGGTATATGTGATATTATACAAATATAAAAAAAAAATTAAAAAGTTCTACTTTCAAAAAAATTTAATTCGAGTTTTTTTAAAGAAGATAAAATAAAATTTTTTTAATCTCCAAATTTTTTTATCTTTTTACAACTAAACATCATAAAAAAACTTTAAAAGAACTTTTACCATAAAAAATTTACCAGTAAAGAAGCCTAACTAAACAGGTATTAAGTTTACTTACACTTTGCATTTTTATGAAAAAAGACCACAATATGGATGGCAAAATGCCCAACATGGATAGGGATTCATGGAGCTCTGTCTTGTGTTATGTCTTACATCGAATAAAAAATGGGTGAATTTTTGTATATATGGGTGGATATACAGTATTACTTAACAGATTAATTTTTTGGGTCAATAACAAGTGTTCGACTCGTGATAAGTGGTATCAAATTCAAAGCAGATCCGAATTTTTATTCATATGCAAGCCTCAAAATCACCAAAATAGAGATTGCTAAATGAAATGTGAGTCCTCTAAAAATAGTGGGGATAGACATTATGGGTCAAGTGGACTATGAGAATCTTGTGTCTTGAACTATAATATAAATTATCATGTGAGTAGTGTGTCTTCATGTCTTAGGGGATGTGCAATATAGACCAAATTAACTCCAGAGTTTAGGCCAGATTATGACGAGGTTGTCACGTGATTGAGTGGGGAAGAATATTACGTTCTATATCGAATATAAATTTTATGAATCTTAAGTATATATGAGCGAACATGTAATATTACATAATAAGTTAACTTCTTGGATCAATGGTAAGCTTCTTACCCATGACATTTAAATAGAACTAAGATAGAGTTTTTTTTTTTTTTTTTTTATGAAAATGAGATAGGGTATAAAGGAAAATTATTCTCCAAATTATTAATAAGGTAGGGTTTAGATTAAGTCTCCTCATTTCCTCTCTATCTCATTTTTTATGAATATATTAAATTTAATTTTTAGTATATAGTTATATATTAAATAATTTATCAACTTTTTATTTTATAAATTATATTTAACTAGGATATGTCTTAATAATATAATTATATGAATAAAAATAAAAAATATATAGTAAAAAGTTAAAAATTCTTAAAATCTACTTTTTTTATTGTAAATGATAGAAAAAATTTATTTTTGAGTTGGGTGGTTATTAATTTTAATGAAAATATGAAGTAATTAATAAAAAAATCAATAATTCTAATAATTAAAAAATTATTTAAATTTAAATTTTTTTATTATTTATTTATTTGTTATTTATATACTAATTACTATTTGCATTATTAAATGATATCGTTATATTATTTTAATTTAATAATTTAATCATAATATAGATTAAATTTTTTATATTGTTAAATGTTTTTAGTATAAATTAATATTAATAAATATAAAATAAGAAAACAGGATAAAAATGGGATGAAAAAAGCATTCTCGTATGAGAATTTTTTATTTCTACCAAATTAAAATTTGTGAAGAATAGAGTATGAAACAAAATATAAAATATAAAATAAAATGAGATACAAAAAAAGACCTCCCCATTTCTGCCCTACCTCATTGCCTAAACTACAATCCAAAACCAATAATTTAAGATGAAGGCATTGCAAGTTCTTGTATAAACCCTACCATGTTTAGTGTCACGACCCGATTTCTCGAAACCGTGCGGCCTTAGACACTTACTAGTCCCGATTTCTCGAAACCGTGCGGCCTTAGACACTTACTAGTGCTAAGCAGCCTACAAGACCCCAATTAACCAAAGAAAGAGATGAAGAAGAATGCACACCGAGTGTTTGAGAGAATGCTCTCGGATTTTATTACTAAAGAGAGATTACAAAGCTATACACTTACAAGCTAAGAGTATTTCTACAATTTGGAGGGTGGTTTCTCAAATGAGAACACCACCTATTTATAGCTAAAGCTATATACAATGGACGGTTAGGATTAACTCTAATCCAATGGTCCACATCTAAAGAGGAGAATATGCTAAGGAATATTCCAAAAGATGCCAACTACCAAAAGTATATCCAAAGGAATATGCCTTTTCTAGATTATTCTCCCACCTACCACATTAATGTGGCCTCAACCCACCTCCATGGGCCTTCTAGAAGCTCTAGCCCATTTAACCCAAAATGGACTAAGTCCTCTCTTGGTGGTCCCGTCGCGCGCTAAATACTCGAGTAATTGCTTGAGAATATTTGGGGCGTGACATTCTCCCCCACCAAATTCACGCGACGCCCTCGTCGCGTCTTCGCTGGAACTCGCGCACCCCGTTCTGCAAACTCTGGCTGTGCGCTCTCGTGTCCCAAGCGTGCTCTCCCATCCGGCAACCCTTTCCACTCGACAAAGTAATCAAGACTCATCCTAAGTTTCTCCACTTTGTCATGGCGTGTGGAAATCCCTAAAGGTTCCCGGTTGTGTGGCTCAAATTCTGCATCTCCCGTACCTCCACGGTACTGCTTCCAACAGCTTGCAGAATGCACCTGATGTCGCCACTGCCGCTGTCTCGAAGGTAACTCCACCTTTCGCGAGACGTTGCCAACTCTCTTGGCAATCAACCTTGGCCCCTCGTCCCCACGATCAAGGCCCTTGTGAAGTGGGCGTGCTGACTTGCGTTGTGGTGGAAGTATCGTCTCCATCCCCAAGTCCCCCGCACTATGCTTGACACGCCGCTGCTTGTCTTCGCCCCACTCCTTGTGCTGAAACTGCACATCATGTGACACCTTGGACTTTTGGATGACACCCGCATCCAACAACTCCTCAAGCTGCCCCTGCAACTCTCCCATCTCCGATGGAGGCGTCGACCCCATAGTTGGAAGCGTAATCTCAAGCTCCGACTTGCCCTCAATTACATCTCTTGAAGGCGGTTCTTCCGGTATGGCAGTAGGCTCGACCCCATTGTGCTCCCCGAGCACTTCTGCAACAACCTTCGGTATTTCATCCTTGCCCCCATTTGCCGCATCATCCACCCCCGTTGTTGAGGCTGAATGTAACCCTCCTTTGCGCCCAGCATCTACCCTTAGTTGCATGGCGGAAAGAACCTTGGCGTTTGGCTTGGATCGCCCACCCTTGGGCATGTCTACCGTCGGTATCATTCGAGGCCCTCCTTCCAAAATACACATATAGTTGTGTTGAGGAAGTAACACCACATTGTACTGCCGTAAGAAGTCCATACCTAGCACCACATCAAAATCATCGAGAGGTGCTACTGAGAAATTTACCTCACCGTGCCATTTGCCAATGTGAATTTCAGCTCCACGAACCACCCCATCTAGCGGCTTGGCTCTTGCGTTCACGGACTTGAGGTATCCCTCTCCCTTCTCTACATAAAGGCCCAAGCGTTCCGCTTCCGCATGCTTAATGAAGTTGTGCGTAGCCCCCGTATCAACTAACACTTGAGTCTTGATGCAATTGACATAGGCTTCAATGTACATGAGCGCCGTCCCCGTTGGCGCATCTGCACGCCGCTTGGCTTTGAGGGAATTGAACAGCTGCATGCAACCCATACGGCTCTGTTCGCCCTCGTATTTTGCCTCGTACATTGCATTGAAAGCCTTCTTTTTCGGACAGTCCTTCACCCAATGATCCCCATCGCAGAGAAAACAGTTAGACTTCGGACCATTACCTCTATGGCCGTTGCGTTTCTGTTCTTTCCACTTGGGCGGTTTGCCTTTCTCCTCCTTGCTCTCCGGAGGCTGAAACTCCTTGGCTCCCCCACCCTTACTGTGATTGGGTTTAAAATTCTTGGACTTTCTCGAATCCCCCTTGCGGTAATCCATGAGCGTCTCCGCCATTGTAAGAGCGTCGGATATATTCTGCACTCCACGCCGCTTCAACTCATTGGCAGCCCAGGATTGTAACCCGTCCAGGAAATTGAACAACAAGTCCTCCTCGACCATGTTGCGGATTTGCAGCATCAGCAAAGAGTACTCCTCTACGTACTCCCCAATGGACTTCGTTTGTTTCAACTCCTTCAACCGCTTGCGAGCGTCGTGCGCCACATTCTCCGGATAGAATTGGCGCTTTAACTCCCGTTGCAATTCTTCCCATGTGTCTATGGTGCAGGTACCCTTGCGAATCTCCTCGCTTTTCCTACGCCACCACAGAATTGCATGATCGGAAAGGTATAAAGTTGCGGTACTTACCTTGTGTTCGTCCCGCACGCCCATAGCGCCGAAATACCTCTCCATTTGTCAAAAGAAGTTGTCAAGCTCCTTGGCATCCCGTCTGCCGCTAAACTCCTTCGGTTTAGGGGCCTCGACCCTTGGTGCAGCCACCGCAGTTTGAGTAGCTACGCCATTAGCGACTGCTCGCTTGCACAACACCACATCCTCCTTGACACCTTCAAACCCCTTTCGTAGCTCTTCTACTTGGGCTTGAACTTTGTCCATGGTGTTGTAAACCTTCTCCTGAAAAGCCTTGATCCAGTCCCGTTGCTTGTCAGCATGCTCGTCAATGGAGCTTTCGATGAGGGAGCGCAGCTCATCCCCTTGAGTATCGAGGCCTACCTCGACATTCTGGACTTGCTCCTCCAACTCCCCAAGGCGATCTGTTGCCTTGCTCACAGCACCACCGAGCTTCATAACAATGTCTCCTAGATCATGGTTCGGATCAACGAACTTTTCTGGCGAAATACTCCCATGTCTCCTAACTTTGGGGTCTCTACCCTTCCCTTGAGTAATCCCCGATGTTCCAGCAACTTCCTTCACCATCTTCTTTGAACCCACTCTGATACCACTTGTCACGACCCGATTTCTCGAAACCGTGCGGCCTTAGACACTTGCTAGTGCTAAGCAGCCTACAAGACCCCAATTAACCAAAGAAAGAGATGAAGAAGAAGCACACCAAGTGTTTGAGAGAATGCTCTCGTATTTTATTACTAAAGAGAGATTACAAAGCTATACACTTACAAGCTAAGAGTATTTCTACAATTTGGAGGATGGTTTCTCAAATGAGAACTCCACCTATTTATAGCTAAAGCTATATACAATGGACGGCTAGGATTAACTCTAATCCAATGGTCCACATCTAAAGAGGAGAATATGCTAAGGAATATTCCAAAAGATGCCAACTACCAAAAGTATATCCAAAGGAATATGCATTTTCTAGATTATTCTCCCACCTACCACATTAATGTGGCCTCAACCCACCTCCATGGACCTTCTAGAAGCTCTAGCCCATTTAACCCAAAATGGACTAAGTCCTCCCTTGGTGGTCCTGTCGCGCGCCAAATACTCAGTAATTGCTTGAGAATATTTAAGACGTGACATTAGGAATGGGTATTTATTTTTATACTGAACTAATTGAATTAAATAGTATGGAATTAATTCAGTCACATTCTACTTTAACTTTTCTTTTTAAGAATCAGTCAATTCAGTTCAAGGTCAAATTTAAATCGAACCGATCTTAAACTGATATTGTCTTAGAATTGAGAAATTATCGTAAATACGCACACATTTTTGCAATTTTTTTTTTTAAAAAAAAATACACTAACTCTCTCACACACACACATACACGTGTATATATATAACTTATTTCTTTACTTGTACTAAAAGGAACATATTTATCATTAAACAGCTATAAAATAAAAGTGTACTGTACTAGATAAGATTTTAGTGTACATCCACTACAGTAATATAAAAGATTCCTACTTTAATTTTATTTTTTTTATATTTTAATTGATATATAACTGGTGACATTTATTAAATAATTATGATTTTTTTAATTTTATATTAATGTGATAATTATCAAATATGACAGCAATTTAAATACAAATTTTATATTTTAATTATATAAAAATAACATTATTTTCACCAAAACTATAAAATTAAGCTTTAACCGGTAACTGAGAAAGAGAAATCATCATCAGTCATTGCTTTAGAAGAGTAGGCAAAATCCTCACTAGCATATGAAGAGTAATCATCGTTCTCATTGTCCCTCTCCTTCAACTCCATTATCTTGTCCACAGCCTCTCTCAAATCCCATCTTCTCTCCACATTCCATTCACAGCAACACATCCCAATCTTCAACAGCTTCAACATCTCACCCTCCCCGTTCTTTGTCCCTTTCATTTCCTTATCAAACACTTCTCCTGTCCATTCTTCTCGCACAACTGCGTTAACCCATGTGGCCAAGTCCTCGTTGGCGCCCTTGCCTTGTCTGAGATAATTTGCAGGGAACTTGCCTGTCAGGATCTCGAGTATCAGTATTCCAAGACTCCACACATCGGTCTTTCTTGTGACACGGTCGATTTGGGTGAACTCTGGGGACTTGTATGCAACCATGTACATGTGAGCATGCTCTTTGTTCACCGCTGGCACTAATGTATAATCTGTCAAAAGAGGCTCGAAATTGTAATCAAGAAGCACATTGGAGGATTTTAGGTGCCCATGTGGTAGAGTTAAGCTTGGGAATTCTCTGTATAGGTATTCCAGGCCCCATGCGACTCCTTTGATGATCTTCAAACGGGTTGGCCAGTCCAGTCCTGGCTGCTCAGGAGCACGTCTAGCTGAACACAAACCATATAATTGAGAATTAAGAATTGAGATTATTATAGCTAGTACTACAATATAATTATCTTATTGAATGGTAAAAATTATATTACCATGGAGATGATTAGCCAAACTGCCATTTGGAACAAAGTCAGAAACAATAAGCTTCTCTTCTTTCTGATAGTAAAATGCCACAATAGGAAGCAAATTAGGATGCGACAATCTTCCAAGCCTTCTCATGTGATCATGAAACCCTTCCCTGCCCACATGACTCATCTGCCTAAACCTCCTAACAACCATGGAAGGTCCATTCAAAAGAACAGCCTTGTAAGATGACCCGAACCCACCACTCCCCAGTATCTCAGCAGAGGCCCTCAGTAGGTCTTGCAACTCAAAACTTTCCCTATCATCCTTCACAAAATGGAGCTTGCCATTGTCACCCTTTTTGGAATACCCCAAGTAGTCTGACGATTGGACCTCCTTTTGCCCCACGTCATAAGCACCATATTTAAGGGCTTTTGTCTCTTGGGTTTTATTGGAGTCGGGTGCTCTGGATCGGCTGCTACAGATATAGGAAATTGAAGCAATGGCAGCTAATGCAACTACAGCAGCAGCTACAATGCAGATTATGAGGATGGTCTTCTTCTTTCTTGATTTGCATGGCTGTAGAGGCTGTCCACATAAATCTTTGTTACCTGTTTCATCCCAAAACAAAGTTAAACCCTATTCTTATCTAGTAATTTAACTATTTTTTTTTTGGTTGCTTTTATTGATTCAGGGAAATCTATTTTAAAACAACAAAGAAAAAGATTTGAGTAGATTTTGATGATATAATAACTAATCTAATTTGTCTTGTGAAACGTAACCATTAGTTAGTTGACCTGGTAATAATGAATGTCTCATGAGCATCAACGTGCAGACCACTTATATATGCATGTTCAATTTTTTCGTAATTAGATGTTATTGATTCATGGGATGGGAATCATAAAGTTGATTAATTTGTTAATTGCAACAATATCAGTCCATTCGATTTTAATGTATTAATTAAATATATTCTTTTTTTTTTAATTTCTTAAAATAAATTATAAAGCATCTCCAAATCAACTATATAAATATAATAAAAGATTATAGGGATGATATTTCCTTTTTATGTTTATAAAATAACATTGTTTTTTCGCCAACAAAATTCTCCTAAATTTAAATTAAAATAATTAATGCTATATACATATTAAGGTTGATAATGTTGTTTAATTAGCCCATTTCAAATATCAGATATCAATATTGCATTGCTACCAAAAAATCTGAAATAAGCTTTAAAAAGTTATGGAAAATTAAATAGCACAGAAAGGCATTACCTGCAAATGAAGTGGCATCAAAATTACTTAAGCTAGCTGGAATCCGACCCTCTAATTGATTATCAGCCAGATTAAGCTTAGAGAGCTGGGCCTTTGGAAAATCCGGTATGTTGCCTTCAAACTGATTGCCCTCGAGGTTCAAATCCACTAGCTTTTGCAATGCCCCAAGTGATTCTGGAATTTTGCCTGTGAACTGGTTCCTTTCCAAATGAACTCTCCTCATTGCGTTCATGCCAGCAAATGCATCCGCCTGGATTTCGCCGGAGAACTTGTTATAGGACAAATACAGATTTCTCAATATAAGTTTATTGAAACCAGGCATTGGACCGTCGAAACTATTGTTAATGAAACTCAATGAACGCAGCGCCGTCAATTGGATGAGTGCGTCTACGTTTATTACACCCCTTAGGCTCATGTTCTCTAATCTCAGTCCAGTCACCGCGCCACCGGAGCAGCGCAAGCCTGCCCAATTTGGAGTGTTGTTTTTGCATGGACTGACGGATTCATTCCAGTTGTTGAGTTCCAAGTCGCTTGATAATGAGTCCTTGAACTTGAGAAGCCCTTCAGCGTCCGATGGTGCACCCCATGATGCCACAGCAAAGAATGCTAACACCGATAGTATTAGCATCAGAAGCCAGTTTGCTCGTTTATAATTAGCCATTAGTGAATAAGCAAACCTTGCTAACTCAACCGGAGCATTAAAAGAGATGGGTGGTTTTTTTTTTCTCCCTTTTTGATAGAAAATGGAGAAGGAGAAATGAGAAAGAGAGAATATGTATGGTGAAGATCGATAGGGGGGTGACAATACTAAGAATTTGAGGGGAAATGGATGCAAAGGGACAAATAATTAGATAGTGGGTGGTGGTATTGACAAAGTCCTCCTAAGAATGAGCTGTTTCCTGTTGATCTAGCTAGGCCGGCCTTCACATTTTTGTAAGTATTCACTAATCACCAAATGTAGGTTACTTTGATTCTCAAAATTCCTTTTCATATGGTAGTTTTGTTTTTCCTTGTTAAAGATGATCGTGTATGTATGTATCTATATATATATATACATATATGTTTAATGAAAATAATTTAATGAATTACATAATTTATCATATAATAAGTAATACTATCAAGCAATATTGTCTAATTAATTTATGATTTGAACACTATTAATGATCTACTACAGAATATACATTATATAAAAATTAATTCTTACACTTATTCTTACATATAATAAAAAATGATCTAGTGTTTTTATAATTTATTATATAAAAAATAACATTATTACGTAATATTATTTAATTAATTCATAATTTTAATATTATTTATAATATACTACAAATTCGTATCTTTCAGATGCTTATTATATAATAAGTTAACTTGCTCTAGAATAAAATTCAATGCATAAAATTTTCTTTTTGTTTTAGTTTGTGTTCTTTTTTTTTATTTTTTATTTGGGTCTGGCTTTGATCAAGTCTTCCATGAGCACTGCAAAATGGGTCGAAGCCCATGATTTCGTTTCATTTTCTTATAAACAACTTTTACTTGGCAGAACAGGTGGCAGTCCTGCATATGTTAGCAAAATTACTTGACAGATTGGCAGAGAAGATGACACATGTCTACTTTTTTTGTGGGGCCCAAATTGGATCCTCGTGTGAGTTTGGCAGAGAAGATATTGACTTTTTGACTTTTGACCCACCCCCACGACTGTGTTGGGAGTACACAGGACACAAATATATCTGCCTAAAATGGAAACATCGCACGTATTGATTCGGAACTGGGAATTTACAACATCAGACACGAATATGTATATGAATAGTAGCAATACACATCTACGGACTACAGTTGAGATGTAAAGTTGGTACCGTAAATGATACGTAGTTAATTAATGATTATTGCTTTTTTTTTTTAAACATTACATAAAAATATTACATCAATTTTTTTTTTATATTATAAATAGAAGATTATCAAAATAAAATATTATATTTACACTATCACGTTCCTAAATTCAAAGCTCTTACAAAAAAACAAAAAAATTTATCACAAAATAAAGAATGTCGACTTTAGAAAAGGAATACAAATTCTTTTAAAAAAAATATAGACTCTTTTAAAAAAAGAGAGTACAAATTTAAAAAAAATATATAAACACTATAAAGAGATATTATCTAACCATAAATAAAAATGATTCTTTTTAAAAAATGTTGAAATTACTTCAATTATTTTAACTAAAAACACACAAACTAAGATCACAGCAAAAGGTGTCCGCCGGTGAATGGCAGCGGTGGTAGGAACCAAAGCTTGCAAGAGGAAAATAAAGGCAGCAGCATTCAGCAGAGATCCAACAAAAATTGATAGGGTTTTATTCAAGTGTCACGCCCCAAATATTCTCAAGCAATTACTCGAATATTTGGCGCGCGACAGAACCACAAAGGGAGGGCTTAGTCCATTTTTGGTTAAATGGGCTAGAGCTTCTAGAAGGCCCATTGGAGTTGGGTTGAGGCCACATTAATGTGGTAGGTGGGAGAATGATCTAGAAAAGGCATATTCTTTTGGATATACTTTTGGTAGTTGGCATCTTTAGAATATTCCTTAGCATATTCTCCTCTTTAGATTTGGACCATTGGATTAGAGTTAATCCTAGCCGTCCATTGTATATAGCTTTAACTATAAATAGGTGGTGTTCTCATTTGAGAAACCATCCTCCAAATTGTAGAAATACTCTTAGCTTGTAAGTGTATAGCTTTGTAAACTCTCTTTAGTAATAATATTCGAGAGCATTCTCTCAAACACTTGGTGTGCATTCTTCTTCATCTCTTTCTTTGGTTAATTGGGGTCTTGTAGGCTGCTTAGCACTAGCAAGTGTCTAAGGCCGTACGGTTTCGAGAAATCGGGTCGTGACAAGTGGTATCAGAGCGGGTTCAAAGAAGACGGTGAAGGAAGTTGCTGGTTCATCCAAGGTTACTGAAGGGAAGGGTAGAGACCCCAAAGCTAGGAGACATGAGAGTATTTCGCCAGAAAAGTTCGTTGATCCGAACCATGATCTAGGAGACATGGTTATGAGGCTCGGTGGTGCTGTGAGCAAGGCAACAGATCGCCTTGGGGAGTTGGAGGAGTAAGTCCAGAATGTCGAGGTGGGCCTCGATACTCAAGGTGATGAGCTGCGCTCCCTCATCGAAAGCTCCATTGACGAGCATGCTGTCAAGCAACGGGACTGGATCAAGGCTTTTCAGGAAAAGGTCTACAACACCATGGACAAAGTTCAAGCCCAAGTAGAAGAGCTACGAAAGGGGTTTGAAGGTGTCAAGGAGGATGTGGTGTTGTGCAAGCGAGCGGTCGCAAACGGCGTAGCTACTCAAACTGCGGTGGCTGCACCAAGGGTCGAGGCCCCTAAACCGAAGGAGTTTAGCGGCAGACGGGATGCCAAGGAGCTTGATAACTTCTTTTGGCAAATGGAGAGGTATTTCGGCGCTATGGGCGTGCGGGACGAACACAAGGTAAGTACCGCAACTTTATACCTTTCCGATCATGCAATTCTGTGGTGGCGTAGGAAAAGCGAGGAGATTCGCAAGGGTACCTGCATCATAGACACATGGGAAGAATTGCAACGGGAGTTAAAACGCCAATTCTATCCGGAGAATGTGGCGCATGACGCTCGCAAGCGGTTGAAGGAGTTGAAACAAACAAAGTCCATTGGGAAGTACGTAGAGGAGTACTCTTTGCTGATGCTGCAAATCCGCAACATGACCGAGGAGGACTTGTTGTTCAATTTCCTGGACGGGTTACAATCTTGGGCAGCCAATGAGTTGAAGCGGCGTGGAGTGCAGAATATATCCGACGCCCTTACAATGGCGGAGACGCTCATGGATTACCGCAAGGGGGATTCGGGAAAGTCCAGAAATTCTAAACCCAATCACAGCAAGGGTGGGGAAGCCAAGGAGCTTCAGCCTCCGGAGAGCAAGGAGGAGAAAGGCAAACCGCCCAAGTGGAAGGAGCAGAAACGCAACGGCCATAGAGGTAATGGTCCGAAGTCTAACTGTTTTCTCTGCGATGGGGATCATTGGGTGAAGGACTGTCCGAAGAAAAAGGCTTTCAATGCAATGTATGAGGCACAATATGGGGACGGACAGAGCCGTATGGGTTGTATACAGCTGTTCAATTCCCTCAAAGCCAAGCGGCGTGCCGATGCGCCAACGGGGACGGCGCTCATGTACATTGAAGCCTATGTCAATTGCATCAAGACTCAAGTGTTAGTTGATACGGGGGCTACACACAACTTCATTAGGCGTGCGGAAGCGGAACGCTTGGGCCTTTATGTAGAAAAGGGAGAGGGATACCTCAAGTCTGTGAATGCAAGAGCCAAGCCGCTAGATGGGGTGGTTCGTGGAGCTGAAATTCACATTGGCAAATGGCACGGTGAGGTAAACTTCTCGGTAGCACCTCTCGATGATTTTGATGTGGTGCTAGGTATGGAGTTCTTACGGCAGTACAATGTGGTGTTACTTCCTCAACACAACTATATGTGTATTTTGGAAGGAGGGCCTCGAATGATACCAACGGTAGACATGCCCAAGGGTGGGCGATCTAAGCCAAACGCCAAGGTACTTTCCGCAATGCAACTAAGGGTAGATGCTGGGCGCAAAGGAGGGTTACATTCAGCCTCAACAACAGGGGTGGATGATGCGGCAAATGGGGGCAAGGATGAAATACCGAAAGTTGTTGCAGAAGTGCTCGGGGAGCACAATGGGGTCAAGCCTACTGCCATACCGGAAGAACCGCCTTCAAGAGATGTAATTGGGGGCAAGTTGGAGCTTGAGATTACGCTTCCAACTATGGGGTTGACGCCTCCATCAGAGATGGGAGAGTTGCAGGGGCAGCTTGAGGAGTTGTTGGATGCGGGTGTCATCCAAAAGTCCAAGGTGTCACATGATGTGCAGTTTTCGCACAAGGAGTGGGTCGAAGACAAGCAGCGGCGTGTCAAGCATAGTGCGGGGGACTTGGTGATGGAGACGATACTTCCTCCACAACGCAAGTCAGCACGCCCACTTCACAAGGGCCTTGATCGTGGGGACGAGGGGCCAAGGTTGATTGCCAAGAGAGTTGGCAACGTCTCGCGTAAGGTGGAGTTACCTTCGAGACAGCGGCAGTGGCGACATCAGGTGCATTCTGCAAGCTGTTGGGAGCAGTACCGTGGAGGTACGGGAGATGCAGAATTTGAGCCACACAACCGGGAACCTTTAGGGATTTCCACACGCCATGACAAAGGGGAGAAACTTAGGACGAGTCTCGAGTACTTTGTCGAGTGGAAAGGGTTGCCGGATGGGAGAGCACGCTTGGGACACGAGAGCGCACAACCAGAGTTTGCAGAACGGGGTGCGCAAGTTCCAGCGAAGACGCGACGAGGGCGTTGCGTGAATTTGGTGGGGGAGAATGTCACGCCCCAAATATTCTCAAGCAATTACTCGAACATTTGGCGCGCGACAGAACCACCAAGGGAGGGCTTAGTCCATTTTTGGTTAAATGGGCTAGAGCTTCTAGAAGGCCCATTGGAGTTGGGTTGAGGCCACATTAATGTGGTAGGTGGAAGAATGATCTAGAAAATGCATATTCCTTTAGATATACTTTTGGTAGTTGGCATCTTTGGAATATTCCTTAGCATATTCTCCTCTTTAGATTTGGGCCATTGGATTAGAGTTAATCATAGCCGTCCATTGTATATAGCTTTAGCTATAAATAGGTGGTGTTCTCATCTGAGAAACCATCCTCCAAATTGTAGAAATACTCTTAGCTTGTAAGTGTATAGCTTTGTAATCTCTCTTTAGTAATAATATTCGAGAGCATTCTCTCAAACACTTGGTGTGCATTCTTCTTCATCTCTTTCTTTGGTTAATTGGGGTCTTGTAGGCTGCTTAGCACTAACGAGTGTCTAAGGCCGCACGGTTTCGAGAAATCGGGACGTGACACAAGGCTGTCTAAGTTCAAAGAAGATTGGTTGGAGGTCGAGGGAACTCGCCAATGGTCAAGATCCTTTAATAGAGTTAAGGCAGCCCAACAATGGCCCAGTAGGCTTGGCAGGGGCCAAGAGGTGTGGTGGGGCCGAGTAAGATTAGTGGTGTCCAAGGAGACACATGCGATCAAGCACGGTCCAAACTTGTCGACCAAAAAACTATAACAAAACAAAAAAAAAAGGATTGGTGAAGAACTATGACAGTGAAGACGAAGTCCAACGGAGATTAGCCGATTTTGGTTTACTTCAAACTGTTAAAATGCAACATCAAAGCAGGAGCGCATGGATCATAAAAGTTTGAGGTCGATAAGATCCGATGGGGTTAAGAGGAGATCGAAAAGTCTCAACGGAGGATAACATAAGGGATCGATGACCGGTAACACCCTTTGAAAGTTGAAGAACAAAAACAAAGAAAAACGAGCAAACAAAGAAGCAAAAAGCCAAAAGATGAAATAGCAACGAAAAGAAGAAAGAGAAAGGGAGTGTATCCACCAAAAGGGAGGTCGAAGGCCCCTCTCCGGTAGATATGAAAAATGGAGCGACAACTTTTCTATCTTTAGTTGAGAGATTTTTTGGACCTAAATTTTTTTATTTTTAGTATTTTTACATAAATGGATGATTATTATTTATTAAGTAGTTGTTAATATTTTATTTTTTTATTAATATAGTAATTATATAATATTAATTAATAATTGACATATTAAATATCACATTATTTAAAATATAAATTTTAAATCTTAATTATCAACATAAAATATGTTTATAAATCAAAATTTTAATTATATTTTTTGCAACACAAAATTATACATATGATCATTGATTAAGAAAAAATATGGGAGTGCCGTGGCTGATCCCAAAGCTCTCTAACCCCAAAGGGGCAGTTATGCTCTATTCTTTTCTTTAAGTTGAACTTTGGTACAAATTCACGGGATAAAGCAATCACTTAAATGTCTTTCTTCTTTACAAATTTCTTTGTTTAACTTAAATTTTTTATTTAAAATTTTAATTTAAATTTCATACAATCTAATAATATAAATTTAGTAGCATTAAATATTATTTTATGAAAATATTAATTAAAAATTATCGAGATATAATTTAGAGATTAAGTTAAGTGCGTAGGGTGTGCAAGGATCGAAGACGGATGCAAAAAGAGGCGAAGGACGAAGGGAGCATTACTTAGGCATGGGCATTGCGGCGACCAGGGCTGGGCGACTCAGCACCCAGTCCAGAACGTGAGCGCTGCGACACCAGGTGACGAGATCGCGGCCCTCAGACGGGCGCACTAGCACCACGACGGTGAGAGCTGAGCGCAGCAGCACTGAGCGCGGGAAGAGTTTTTCGAATTGTGACTTCCTTATTTCGTCTCCCACTTGTTTCAGGACTCCTTAATACGACTCCCACATGTTTAGGGCAATCCTAGGATGTCGCAAAGCCTATATAAAGACTATCAATTGGCTTGTAAACATATCTTAGTGATCATTAACAATATTTGTAATAAGTTGAGAAATCTTTGTAGTTTTTTGTGAGAGAAAATTCTTAAAGTGTAAAAAAGAATTTTTTTTATGATTTTTCTTATAAAAGGTATATTTTATGAGTGCTTTGTAATTTATAATAAGAGAGGAGTGTGATTTTGATCCACCGTATACGTAGGTAAGTTACTTAACCATGCAATTCTTTGTGTGTTCTTCTTTTATTATTTCTTTCTTTGTTCTTTAAATATTTGTTCTGCATATATTATTTAGGTGATTTTATTTATTTACGTGCTTCAGCTTCAATAATTTTTAACTGTAATTATACATAAAAATTAATAAATAAAAATTTAAATCACAATTTTAGTCTATAAAATAATTATAACAGTGAAAGGAGTGATCTCCTGTTACAAACTTAATGACCCCAATGCCTAGTTAACCTACTTAATTACTTCATGGCAAATGTTACTGATTTCTCAGAGTCAAGAGTTACTGTATAAAAATTATTTGCTCATAAGATTTTTTAATTTGTTCAGTAGTTTTAGGACATATTCTTAATTGTTTTAAGGAAAAAAAGTAAAAGCGATCAAAGAAATACTGTGATTATGTTATTATCACAGCAGTGCTCAGCCTAGAAAAAGCAGATCAACTTTGTTAAAATCACAAGCAACATTATTTTTTATCTTCACTTAAACAGCTGCCAGCCATAAATTTTTCCCATGTATCACAGTATCACAAATTGCTAGCACCCAGCTCTTGCTTTGAACAACATAACATAAAGTCACATCTTCTGCTCATCATATTAATCCCATGAAGTCCCCAAAAAGCTGCTCAGGTACTGAAACTCGCATCGACCTCCTAGTTTCCGAGCAAAGAAATGAACCAAAAGCCGGGCACCAGGAAAATATTGTGCCCTTGCTGCTCCAACCATCATACGCTAGATCAAAATCCTTGCTCTTCGATGAGCTACGCAACTTTCGAATCAGCCTCAAGTGGTGTGCATTAGACCACTCTTCACGCGCAGGAAAACTCGTATCATATCTCACGTTCATATTCCTTGCCACTGTTGTCCCTCTCGTAAGCTCCCTCTCCATTAAGATCCCATCTTCATCAACAGAAGATGACCCCATTTCCTTCAACAAGTTGGTTCAATTTCCAGAGTCAGGCTTAGCCTTAATGGGGTTCGTCACGCTCTCCAGATTCTTTACCACATACGACATGCCCCAGCTCTTGTTTCTCGATGGCTTACTAGAGGATTCATTATTCGTTAGACGTGGATACACACGCGAGCTTGAAAAGGCGTTTCGTTATCTTGCATGCATATTACTACCATCTTTTTTCGTCCAACTTGCACACAAAATCTTCTTGTTTTCGACTGTGAAAGTCTCATTGCCGTACATCAGCTCTTGGATTCCATTGAATTCGATTATGTTTGCGTTGATTTTAGCCTCGTGGGTTTACCGAACGGGCGTTTACTTGTTGGTTTGTGTGCTTTTTCGATTGACTTGTGAGCTTCAGATACTGAGGTTTGAGGGACTTCACAAGATGTTCGAGGGATGTGGATCTGACGCTGGACTTATATTTCATGAACATTTGAGGATTAGGAAACAATTGTCAGCAACCAGTCATAGGTATCGGTTTTTCATCATTGCAAGTTTGGTTGTGATCACCATTAGTCAATTAGGAGCTTTGCTGCTAATTGTGGCTACAAAATCTGACAAAACTTTCTTCAACTCCGGCGACCTTGTGGTAAGTGAAAAAGAAATTTACTAACCACAAAAGTGCATTGAATTAATGACTTTACTAATTATTATCCTTCAAATGTAATATTGGGTGATGGGTGCAGGTGTGTTCAGCAGTGGAGTTGAGTGGGTTCTTCTTGTGCCTGTTGGGGGCGGCAAGAATCACGCACAGAGCTCAAGGGATAGCATCAATTGCAACAAGATGGCACATGACCGTGACACGTGCTTCTGCTTCAGGATCAGACCACCAGAAAGGCGCCAATGCGGCAGAAGCCGATGATGATGATGCTGCCGCTGACGAATATTGCAGAGACAGTGACTCCGATTCATCAGACATTTTCATCACTGTTTCCCCACAAGAACCTTCCTCCTTCCAGACTAGGCAAGCTCTAGGTCTGTATACGTAATGTATACCCTTAATCTTATGAGATAAAAGCATATATTTTGATATGATATTGTATTACATTGTATTGTATTGTATTGCAGTGGCGTATTTGGAACACAACAATGGGGGCATCACGCTGCTTGGATTTGCACTTGATCGTGGATTGATTCATACTGTCGTTGCATTGAGTTCTCTTTGGTGCTATGGATACTAAGTAAGGTGGTTGTATTTGATTAATTAGTCTAACAAAATCAAATTTCCTTGAGATTAATTTTCATCGTTGATGTATTATGAAATAAGAAGCCGAATAACATGAAACTCGAAAGAATTGTGTAATTTTTCTTTCTTTTTTTTGGGGTTACATTGAGATTTGTAACATTTCTATCGAAGTTTAATGTGATATATGGCTGTAAATCTTATATTCCAAAATTATTTTTCTTAATATAATATGAACAATATTAAATATACAAACTAAGTCATACAAATTTATATATTATGATAAATATTAGTTCTAAGGTATTATTATATTATTTATTTAATTCATTATTTTATTTTTTATATTTATAATATAAGTTTATATAATTAGTTTAGTTTGTATTGTACACAACTACACATAGTATCTTATCACTCGCATATAGTAATACCCGCCGAAAGTGTGCCATTGACTTGAACAAATTTGTTAAGATTTAAAATGAACATATAGTTCCCTCTTATATCTACGGCTCCATGGGCCAATGGATAAGGCGCTGGTCTACGGAACCAGAGATTCTGGTTCGATCCCCAGTGGAGTCGCCCCGAGTATATTTCACACCTCTTTCACCACCCCCGCGCCCCGCGGCCACAATAAAAAAAAAAATTGATGCAACATTTCATATTTTTAAATTCTTCTCCAAAATTTCATATTTTATTTCTCTTTTTCATCTCGAGTAGTTAGTCAGCCAAGGCACGAAGATTAGCAAGCAATTTAGAATATAAAAAAAATGAATATTGTTAAAAAATTGGTAATTTAATAATTTTAGTTGGATAAGAATTGAAATGAATACTAAAGTGGAGAGTCACAAGAAGTTTAAAATGTGTGGGATACGTATGAAAAAGTTTAGGACGTGTGGAATACGAAGGGAGAAGTAAAACGGGACTTGAAGACGAAAAAAAAATAAAGAAATCGCGTATACGTATGAAAAAGTTTAGGACGTGTGGAATACGAAGGGAGAAGTAAAACGGGACTTGAAGACGAAAAAAAAATAAAGAAATCGCGAGAGAGCTTCCAGCGCCGCGGCGCTCAAAATAGAAGACCAGTGCCGCGGCGATGGGCGTGAGAAGGGCTAGCGCCCAGGGATGAGCGCCGTGGCGCCCAAACGCATCAGGATGTCCATTTTGATTTGGGATTTCAAGTTTTAAGAAGTTTTGGACTTTTAAAACAAGTGGACTCTTACTCCAATAAGGAATAGGATTTGTAGGCACAAAATACACTCTATATAAACACTTGTAAACCCTTATTTAAGATCAAGCATCTAAGGTTTCAAGATGTAACTATAAGAGAGAATAGAATAGCTAGGTAGGCACTAAGTGCGTGGTGCACTAGGGTGTAACCTTTGGGGGTGTTTTTTTCTTTAGGTTCTTTGAGTGAATAAAATAAAAACACCATAAATTCTTTTGGCTTAGATGCTTGGGCTATTCTTGTACTTCTTGTAAAAATCTCTTATGAAGAGATACTAAGAGGTCTTAAGGAGTCGTGGTGATCAAGGATAGACACTTAGAGGTCTCTATGAGAGATACTAAGGGGTCTTGTGAGATCATTGATGATGTAAGAAGATATTTAGTGATCTATTTCAATAGTAAGAAGCTGGATCATGGATCTTTCGTGGACGTAGGCAATTTGGACCGAACTACATATATCTTGTGTCTTATGATTGGTTTGTTTTCTTTATCTTTATTGATGTATTAATCTTATGTATTCTTATTTATAGTGTGAGTTATAATTTTTCGTTGTGCATAAAGTACAAAGAATATCAAAATTGTGGCTTAATTAATACTATTAAAGTGTATAATTAAAATGTATAACTTGATATCCTCAACAAATATAAACAAAGATCAGAATAACTCACAGCTCACATAAATTCATTGAATTAGCTACTTTTTTTTTTGTACTACTACAACAATAAGAACAAATTTTCATAATTTTCACAAAGTAGAAGACCTATTCACATTCTTGCATTCTTGTACATGATCAGTGAACTGGTTGAGTGTGTTAACAATTTCTCCGAGATAAGCAATGAGCTTGTCACTTTGCCATCTAATGAATTCTGATTGGAAATCCTGAACCTCATCATGATTCAATTCGGCAATACTATAATCAGCATGCTCAGTAACTATGGCACGGATCAGTTCTGCATTCTCATGCAGTTTCACCACCATCATTTGCTCCTTTTCTTCTGTGCTGGTAGTGATCTTTCCTTCTATGTGGCTCTTTAAGGATTTTCCTCTCATGCGGTTTTTCTGATGCTGTTTGTCTACATGGCCTTTCCGCGGCTTTTCTTCCACATGGCTATCCCAAAATTTTTCTTCTGCACTGCTTGCATGTGGCTTTTTAGAAGTTTTACTTCCACACAATGCTTCACACGCATTGACCGCCGCCTTGGTAACAGCTCCTAAAACCAGAGGTTCTAACCAACAACATAATATACAAGCTTTACCCGAGCAAGTGTGGAAACAATGTCAAGCTACGGAAACAATGATTATGATAAAACAATTTTAAATACCAACTTATCAGAAGCAACCCTCTGAACACCCGGACATACCAAAAATGTAAAGTATTTCAATTTTAAGAAAGAACATATTTTATGAGAGATTATTAAGGCACAAAATGAATTTACAACATCAATATTACTAAACATTGAGAAAACAACAAGCTTTTAGGAAGGGCCAAAGTTTTTAGCACCTTGAACCGTGAGAATAGAAGGAGAATATTCAAAGGAAATCTAACTTCATCAGCATAATAGTAGATCTCAATGAGATGATGGAGAAGTAAGGAAAAAAGCATCAACCAGAAAGATACGAGGAAGAACTGTGAAAATTGGCAGCAGTAAATACAGAACACATAGTGATTGAGTTTCTGGCACATAAACAAATTCAGAAAACAAATGAGAGCCATCAGCAACTGAATGGCATAATTAATTAATTAATTGATGTTGCATGCAATTTAGGCTGCCAACATTTGAATGCAGTGAACGTGACCAGGTCCAGACAGATAGAAGGAAAGTGAGAGGTAAGAGATCCGTTACAAAGGTTGCAAACTATTAAGGAATAATTTTGAAATTATTTTAGAATAATTTTTTTATATTCTTTTATTATATATACACATGTTATTAATGTAAAATATTATTTTTTTATGTATATTATTTTTTTATTATATAATAAAGTTACAATTTCTATAAAGACTTCATTGTACAGTTTTATTTTTTACAGTGAAATATATTCTTTTTGTATTTCTAACATGATATCAAAGCTTTAGTTTTTTCACTGTCATTTTGTTTAGTTAGAGATTTATCAAAATTTGTTCAAAACCCGATGGAATCTATCAAAATTTTTCGAAAAGTCGTCAAAAAATTTTAAAATCTTGCCATTTTAGCCACCGCCCATCTCCAATTACTCAGAATCCTTCGACCGTTTCAACGCCTTCGATGACGCGCTGATTCGAGGTCGAAAACCGCCGGACGCGCCGCCAGAAAGCCACTGCCACCGCTCACTGTCACTTCAGATCTCGGCCGTTCTACGCGCCGTGACCGACACCGCCCACACCAAACGAATCCCCATCACCAGCCGTTCAGTGCCTCCGACGATGCGCCAATCCAAGATCGAAAACCGCCGGACGCGCCACCGGAACTTCGTTACCGCCAATTACTTTCATTTTAAATCCCGGCCATTATACGGCGGCGTGACCGACACCGCCAAACCAAAATACTCCTCAGTCGTCGGCCGTTCAAACGCCGTCGAGTTTACCACAATCTAAGGTCGGAGCAAGCCGGACACGCCCTCTGAAGTTTACTGGTTTCTGTTAAGGGCCTGTTTGCAAACTTTTCAGTATTTTCAGGTCAGATCGTAATTTTCTATTCTTTTGGGTCTTTTTATAATTTACAAAAGTTTTGGGATAGTTTTATAATTATAGTTTTTTAAAGGGTCATTTTGTAATTTTTAGAAAAATTAAGGGCTATTTTATAATTATTATATTTTGAGGGGTTATTTTATAATCATTAAAAGTCGGGGGATTTATTTGTAATTAATACAAGTTTAGTATAAAAAAAAAAGAAAGAAGGGAATTTATGGATAAGTGTAGTACTTCTACCGGTTCTACTCTACTTCAGCCATACCACATATTTGGAACATCTCAAGGTGCGACTTTTATAGGAGCTGCTGTTACTACTGTACAGGATAGTGTGGATCATCCCTTAACCTTGAATCTTTACTCTGTCTACTCTTCTTTTCTGGTAAATCCTTAATTTCTGCTGCTTCCAATATTTCAAGTAATTCTTCTTGGTATTTTGACTCTACATGTTGTAATCACATGACTTCTGATCCTACAATTTTCTTTTCTAAAACTCTTAATTCCTATTTACCATCTATTCAAACTGCTAATGGTTCTCTCATGAAAGTTAACCATGTTGGTCACGTGTCTTGCCCTAATCTTTTGGTATCTGACACTTTTTTTATTCCTAACCTTACCTTAAATCTTTTGTCTGTTGGTCAATTATGCGAACTTGGTCTTAATGTCTTGTTTAATGCTTCTGGTTGTTGTATACAGGATCCAAAGACTGGTCGGACGCTTGGGACAGGCCGTAAGGTTTGACGTCTGTATAAACTCATCTCTTTAGATTTACCTCTCTATATCCTTCGTCTGCAGCATCTACCTATTCGGTACCTTCGTTACATCTTTGGCACTCTCGTTTGGGTCATGTATCAATCATTCACATCCGATCTCTAGTATCCAGTGGTCACTTAGGTATTGTTTCTGATAATAAAGATGATTGCCTTATATGTCCTTTAGCTAAACAACCAGCCTTACCTTCTGATAATAGTACTACTGTCTCTCATGCTCCATTTGATCTTATACATTCTGATATATGGGGTCCTTCTCTACATTCTACAATAGGAGGATCCAAATATTTTGTGATCTTCGTTGATGACTATTCTCGGTATACTTGGTTGTTCCTTATGAAACAACGATCTGAATTCACTAAAATTTACCGAGACTTTGCTCAGATGGTTAAAACTCAGTTCTCGTATCCTATTAAGGTTTTCCGCACTGATAATACTATGGAGTATAGAGATTCTGATTTTTTAAATCTTTTACAGGAACATGGTACTATATGTCAAAGGTCTTGTCCTGGTACATCTCAGCAAAATGGGAAAGCTGAACATAAACACAAACACATTTTAGATACTACTAGTGCTCTTCTTATCTCTTCCTCATGTCCTGAACATTTTTTGGGAGAAGCTGCTTTAACCGCTATCTTTACCATTAATCGTATTCCTTCTCTTGTTATAGAGAACAAGTCACTTTATGAGCGTCTTTATGAAACTCCACCTAATTACAAACTCCTCAAAGTATTTGGTTGTGTTTGTTTTGTTCTACTTCAAAAACATGAGCATACTAAACTCGAACCACGTACTCGATTATGTTGCTTCTTGGGATACGGGATAGAACATAAAGGTTATAGGTGTTGGGAACCTATATCTAACCGTTTTCGTGTTTCTTGTCATATAGTCTTTCTCGAGCATACGATGTTTTCCTCTGTATCTACCTTTAAATCTGTGTCTCTTCCTATGTCATAATTTTTTACAGATAATTATGTTGATCTTTTTTCTGAAACTTTACCTACAGATATTTCTTTTGAGTTTCATACAAGTGAATCTGCTGAAACGACGTTTGCTTCTGAGCCTCCTACCTCGTCTGAAGGATCTGCTTTCAACATCCCTGAGGCCTCCTCTATACCCTCTCTTCGTAATTTATCTCGGGTAAGAGAACTTCTTGTTAAACTTCGTGATTATCACTGTTTCTCTACTACCCTATATTTATATGAGCCTCAATCATATTCCGAGACTAGTTCTAATCCTGTTTGGGAGCAAGCAATGACAGAAGAATTACAGGCCCTTGAGAAGTCGCATACTTGGGATTTTATTCCTTTTCCTTCTAATAAAACTGCCATTAGATACAAATGGGTATACAAGATCAAGACCAAATCTGATGGATCTATTGAACGTTATAAAGCCCGTCTGGTTGCCAAAGGCTTTACCCAAGAATATGGAATATATTATAAAGAAACTTTTGCCTCAGTTGCTAGACTTACTTCTGTTCGAAGTTTATTAGCTGTTGCTGTAGTTCATGGTTGGACATTATTTCAGATGGATGTAAAAAATGCTTTCCTCAATGGTGATCTCACTGAAGAAGTATATATGAAGCCTCCTCCCAGTTATCCACATCCTCCAGGAAAAGTCTGTAAACTTCGTCGTGCTCTGTATGGTCTTAAACAAGCTCATCGTGCATGGTTTGCAAAGTTTAGTGGGACTATTCTTAGCATGGTTTTCAGTCTAGTCCCCATGACTCAGCTCTTTTTATCTGCAAGACAGCACAAGGTTATATTCTCCTACTTATCTATGGTGATGATATGATTATCACGGGTGATGATCTTCTTGATATTTCCACTCTCAAGAACTTTCTTTAGCAATACTTTGAGATGAAAGATCTTGACAACCTTAGTTATTTCCTTGGCCTTAAAGTACTATCCGACTCTACAGGGTATTATCTTTCTCAGGCTAAATATGTCACGCCCCAGACCCAAAAGATCTGACACACGACATCACTTACATTCATTCAATAATACTTAAACATTCATTTTAATTTCTTTCAGAATTATAGCAATTGAATTATGATTGGGACAATTAGTAAACCGGAGATACGCAGAGGTTTCTCAGAGATTAACACTCTACTACGTCACCAGTAGCAACTTTGTTACCGGAAGCCCAGAATATATTCATTGTAAATTATTACTTAAAATCAATCCATTACTATACTTGGTGAAACTTAAACTAAGTTCAACCACACACAATAAAATAATATATAGGTATTTATTCACTAGGGACAAATCAAATATCTTATCCCACGTGTCCCCAAATGAAACACTTAGCAACCTAACAACTTAGGGAACCCAAGGAACAGCAGAAGCCTTGCCAAATCCGCTAAGCACACATGTACCTTATTTACCTGAAATCACCATAAACTATAATGAGTATAAAACTCAGTAAGCATACTAGTTTTTCATATATCAAATACAAATACATATATGTACACAATGCATATGTATGATATGCTGTGATCAATCAAAATCATAATCTTATCAAATCACATATCATGTAAGCGCTTACACATTCTTTCAAAACACATAATAGGAATACCATTACTCGACTACTATTTAGTAGGACTTACATATCACATATCACATAATGAGCCAAATGTCACTCGTAGGTGACATACCGTATGAGAGGAATAGTACAAGTGAGGTCTTTAAATCACACATATATAACGCTTATGCCCGAAGGTAAAAGCCAAACCCTCACCCTGATCATCGGTGAGTCCTCTCACATGTACCAATACGCCACCACACGAATGTGATGACTCACACTTCCTTTAGGTACCAATAGGATCCTCCCTACATACGGAACACATAACATATACTAATCCCGAAGGAAAGGCCACACATAAAGGCTCCACAAATCACATAAAATGCCTACTAAGTTAACAGTGAGTTCAAGTACCCTCAAATCACAAAATATTTCTCATGGACATATTACACTTCAAAAGCTTTCTTTGTTAAACGCATCTTATTTTGGAAAGCTCACTTTCAAAAACACATGTATGTCCATGCTCAATGTCAATGCTCACATTCATAAACATATATTCACATTTCATATCAAAATATACTTTGACATATCATAAACATATTCTTAACCCCATTTACAAAATCATACAAAACAATAATTATGTTTATTGTGATTCCAGTAGTAAGTCTAGTATACTTACCTCTTAACACTTTCAGCTACAAGGCTTAAATCTCCTTAACCTATCAATGGAGATTAATCCTTTTATAAGCCTCACAATTCACACAAAATACTTTAAATAGCTTACAAAATTATACACAATGCATTTATCACATCAAATTGGTCTAAATATTTGGTTTCTCAAAACCTGTCATTCTGACCACTTACACTTAACAAAAATTTCTAATACATCAAATGATGTCCAATTACTCCAAAATCAGAATATACCATTCTTGACTCATATATCCTTCTTATATATGAATATTATATCAAATTTTCTACACAATCCATTCCATACACACCATCGAATCCAAACTAGAAACCTGACAGGATCAAGATACTTACTGAACAATATTCAATCTCCTAATTTTATAAAATCATATACTAACTCAAAAATTATAAAAATACCACATAATTACTCTTAACACATATCTCAGTCCATGATAAATATTTCACTTCCAAATCACTGCCAAAAGTATTTTAAAACTATTTTATTCTATAACTTTAAAAATCTGTTAATCAAATATTGCAATGAGCTGATACACTTTAGAAATTCATAACACTTCAACCACATTGATCTAAATTCTCAATTCCGAGTATATCATATTAGACATATAAACTTATCATATTCCACAAATTCATAATTTTTGAAGATCATTCAGTAGGACAAAAATTATTTTTCACTGTACTATACTGTTTACACAGGAAATTTCCAGAATTTCAGGGTCATTTTGGTAAATTCACTATAAATTCAATTTCCAGAATTTTCAATCGATTCAAAGTTTCAGATGATCCTTAACATGTCTAATTTCATATACGCAAAATTCAAAACCAGAATCGAATCACAACAATTTATAAAATTCCTAGATCAAGAGGTTATCCAGCAGAAATTCCACAATTCATCATGATTTATCAAACTATCTTATAGATCATCATCAATTCTCATATGATCTTACGAAATACACAACAAATCCTCAATTATACATATTTTCAGAAATCAAAACTTAAAGGAATTAACTTAATTAATACCAATAAATTGAGAAATACGTATGATATACCTCTTGAAATTCAAAATTCCAATTTCTTCTTCTTTTTCTTCTTCTTCTCCTCTTTCTCTCTCCTCTATTTCTCTCTTCTCTCTCTTAAAATGGGTAGCTCGACCTAAAAATGGTAAATTAGGGTTCAAAAGTGTATTTTTATACTAAGAGGCTAATTTTTGGTATTTATGAATTTGCCCCCAAAACTTTTAAAGTATAACAATTTGGTCCCTAAAATAAATCTAAAGTCTTGCAATTAAACCCAATGTTAATAGTATGACCTTAACTTATACAAACACTACTAATAACAATATATAAATCAAATATCCCCCACATACAAATAAAATACGTATATTTATACATATATAAATATTTATTATTACCGGTTGTAGATACTGGTTACTACAAAATATGCATCCGATCTACTTGCTAAAGCTGGGTTGACAGACAGTAAGACTGCCTCTACTCCTCTAGAGCCTAATGCCAAACTCCGATCTTCTGATGGTACTATTTTAAGTGATGCTATCCTTTATCGTCAATTGGTTGGTAGTTTGGTCTACCTTACAGGTACTCACCCAGACATTGCTCATGCTGTTCATGTTGTGAGTCAGTTTATGGCCACTCCTCGTACCTCTCATTATGCAGTAGTTCTTCATATTTTACATTATCTCAAAGGTATACTTTTTTATGGTCTCCATTTTTCGGCTCACTCTTTTCTTGTGTTACGAGCTTATGTTGATGCAGATTGGGTAGGTGATCCTACAGATCGTAGATCAACTACTGGATTTTGTATTTTCTTGGGTGATTCTTTTCTTTTGTGAAAAAGTAAGAAATAGACAGATGTTGCTCGCTCGAGTACTGAAGCTGAATACCGTGCTCTTGTAAATACTACCCAAGAAATTGTCTGGCTTCGCTAGCTTCTTGAAGATATGGGTATTTCTCATACTAGAGCTACACCTCTTTACTGTGACAATCAAAGTGCTATCCAAATTGCCCACAATGATGTGTTTCATGAGCAGACTAAACATATTAAAACAGATTGTCACTTTGTTTAGCAACACATTTCTCAAGGCACTATCATGCTCCACTCCATCTTATCTGAGGAGTAACCTGCTGATATTTTTATCAAATCTCTTCTTCCGCGTTGCTTTCATACTTTAGTCTCCAAACTCAAACTTGCTTCTACTGTGCCATCTTGAGTTTGAGGGGGGGGAGGGGTATTAAGGAATAATTCTGGAATAATTACTTTATACCCTCCTACCATATATACACATGTTATCAATGTAAAATATTATTTTCTTATGTATGTTACTTTCCTATTATGTAATAAGGTTACAGCCTATATAAAGGCTCTATTGTACAGCTTTATTTTTCATAGTAAAATATATTCTCTTTGCATTTCTAATACAAACAATTCATCACAAACAAAATAAATAAACATAAATGCTGAGATTATTGTAATATTTGGAGATTGTTGTTGTTTGACAGCTGAGAAAATTCTCAGCGGAGATAGAGAACAAAGAATGTGTGAGATTATTGATTGAAAATTATCGGAATATGATTGGGGGGGAGGGGTATTAAGGAATAATTCTGGAATAATTACTTTATACCCTCCTACCATATATACACATGTTATTAATGTAAAATATTATTTTCTTATGTATGTTACTTTCCTATTATGTAATAAGGTTACAGCCTATATAAAGGCTCTATTGTACAGCTTTATTTTTCATAGTAAAATATATTCTCTTTGCATTTCTAATACAAACAATTCATCACAAACAAAATAAATAAACATAAATGCTGAGATTATTGTAATATTTGGAGATTGTTGTTGTTTGACAGCTGAGAAAATTCTCAGAGGAGATAGAGAACAAAGAATGTGTGAGATTATTGATTGAAAATTATCGGAATATGATTTGGAGATCATGTCAAGTGTGTAGGGTGCACACGGATCGAAGAAGGACACGAAAAGAGGCAAAAAACGAAGAAGGACGCACCAGGCACCAGCGCTGCGACAACCAGGAGTGAGCGCCGTGATGCCCAGTCCAAAACCTGAGCGCCGCGGCCCCAGGAGGCCAGCGCCGCAGCGCTCAGCACAAGTACGCCAGTGCCGCAGCGATGAGATCCTAGCGCCGCGGCGCTGGAGACGGGAACAGTATTCCGAAATAAGGAAACTTCCTTATTTCGTCTCTCACTTAATTCGGGACTTCCTAATATGACTCCAGCACAAGTGCGCCAGCGTCGCAGCGATGAGATCCCAGCGCCACGGCGCTGGAGACGGGAACAGTATCCCGAAATAAAAAAACTTCCTTATTTCGTCTCCCACTTGTTTCAGGACTCCCTAATACGACTTCCACATGTATAAGGTAAACTTAGGTCTTCTCAAGGCCTATATAAAGGCTGTCAATTGGCTTGCAAACACATCTTGACAATCTTTGTGATAAACAACAGATCTTAGTGGTTCTTTGTGAGAGAAAATTCTTAGAGTGAGAGAGAGTTTTCTTTGTGATCTTTCTTGTAAAAGACATACTTTGTGAGTGCCTTGTGATTCATAATAAGAGAAGAGTGTGATCTTGATCCACCGTGGACGTAGGCAAGTTGCCAAACCACGTAATTCTTTGTGTGTTCTTCTTCTACCCCTTTCTCTATTTATTTCTTAGTAACTTGTTTTGCATTATTATATTGCTTGGGTGAATTTTTTGCTTATTTGTGTGCTTTCGCTTCAACAGAATGCTTTTATGAGAAAATACAATTTCATTTCACACACGGATTCTATATCAGAAGCCTATTTATATGAGTACAAGATAGATTTAATCAAATCAACCTTGTAACAAATTTTTGGCGGGAAAAGGAAATATTCTACTTAGTTTGTTACAACAACCTCTATGTTGAAAAATTGGTGATTCGACAATCTTAGTTGAACAAGAATTAAAATGAATACCAAAGTGGAGAGTCACAAGAAGTTTAGAACATGTGGGACACGTATGGAGAAGTCTATGATGCGTGGGACACAAAGGGGGAAGTGTAACGGGACTTTAAAATGCGAAGGAAATGAAAAAATCGCAGGAGTAGCTGCCAGTGCCGCGGCGCCTAGGGTTGAGTGCTGCGGCGCTCAACACAGAAGACCAGTGCCGCGGCGTCCAGATGCGTCAGGATGTCCGTTTTGGTTCGGGATTTTGAGTTTTGGGAAGTTTTGAACTTTCAAAATAAGTGGACTCTTACTCCAATAAGGAATAGGGTTAGTAGGCACGAAATACACCCTATATAAATACTTATAAACCCTTGTTTAAGATTAAGCATCTGAGGTTTTAAGATATAACCATAAGAGAGAATAGAGGAGCTAGGTAGGCACTAAGTGTATGATGCACTAGGGTGTAACCTTTGGAGAATATTTTTCCTTTAGATTCTTTGAGTGAATAAAAGAGAAACATTATAGATCCTTTTGGCTTAGATGCTCGGGCTATTCTTGTGTTCTTTGTAAAAATCTCTTATAAGGAGAAACAAAGAGGTCTTAGGGAGTCATGGTAATTAAGGATAGATACTTAGAGGTCTCTATAGGAGATACTAAGGGGTCTTGTGGGATCATTGATGATGTAAGAAGATACTTAGTGATCTATTTCAATAATAAGAAGCTGGATCATGGATCCTCCGTGGACGTAAGCAATTTTGGGCCGAACCATGTATATCTTGTGTCTTGTTGATTGGTTTGTTTTCTTTATCTTTATTGGTGTGTTAATCTTATATGTTCTTTCTTATGGTATCAAGTTATGATTTTTTGCTGCGCATAGAGTAAAAGGGGTATCAAGATGTGGCTTAGTTGATGCCATAAGGGGTGTCAAATTAAAGTGTATGGTGTGATATCCGCAACACTCTAACAAACTTAACAAATTAAATCTGACGTGGCTTTCTATTAAGAACTTAATTTGTCCAACTTAGCTCAATTAGTTTCTCATTTTTGCAGGAAAGACTTTTGATACTAAATAATTAGAATTCGATCTTCATAATTAAACCATTATCCTGTATAGTTGTATAACTAGCCTGCTACTCTGCATATCATCATAACACCCCCCGCAAGCTTATGTCGAGGTGTGACCATGAGCTTGGTTCTTAAGCATTCAAATCGATTATGTGATAATAGCTTGGTTAGAATATCAACTATCTAATCACTCTTTGGCATAAATCTTACTTCTAACTCATTTGTTGAGAATTCATCTCTTATAAAGTGCACATCAAGTTCAATGTGTTTGGTTTTTGAATGAAAAATTGGCTTAAGGGCCAAAGCCTAGACACTTTGATTATTACACCACAACACTAGAACCTTGTGTACTAGAAAATGCAGTTCATGAAACAATGATTTTAGCCAAATGATCTCTGAGCGTACTCCTGCAAGTGCTCTATACTCTACTTCTGCATTTGATCTAGCCACAACAATTTGTTTTTTTGAAGATCAAGAAATCAGATTTTGACTAAGATAAATGCAATAGCCTTTAATGGATTTTCTATCAATAGGGTGACAACCCTAATCAACATCTGAAAAGCTATTAAGGTTATGTTGCTACCTGAGATGAGTTCAAGACCATGAGTAGGAGTATGCTGCAGATATCTCATAATTCTCTTACAAGCTTGCCAATGCTTGACAGTTGGATTTGTCAAGAATTGGCTTAATTTGTGCACTGCATAAGATAATTCTGGTCTAGTTAATAGAATATATTGCAGAGCACCTTACTAGACTTTTATACAGATTTGGATCTTTAAATGGCTTATTATCATCCTTTAACAATTTTTTACCTATGGCCATAGGAGTTGTACAACCCTTACATTCTTGCATTTTTGCTTTCTTTAGTAAATCCATATTATATTTTGTCTGTGAAATATGCATTCCACTTGCTATAGGAATGACTTCTATGCTTAGGAAATAATTAAGATCTCCAAGATCTTTCAGAGCAAAAGTTGATCCAATTTGTTGAATGAAGTCTTCTAAGTGTTGTGGTATATGACCAGTAATAAAAATTATTGTCGGGAATCTAATACATATGGGTGTATGAATGCGTAATTGTGTTTATTGCCTAAAATACGTATCATATACATATTATACGCGACAGAAGCGTAAAATATACAATAAACACAATAAATAAAATATATTAATCACATTAATATATTAAAAAAGTTGAGAACTCATATGAACATGTGATGTTATACACATATTTTTTCGGAATTCGCATGGAGACCAACTCGTAGGCAATTTTAGTAACCAACACGGTGGGTTTAGTGAGGTAGAACAATAACCATATATCCAGCACAGGATTAACTCTTAATCGCCAAAATGACCGAGTGTGTATTTTCATCATTTTCTCTAAAAGGATAAGGAAATAGAGATTTGAAGCAATCCACCATTACTTCAATTGGCACTATAAAAAAAAATGAAACCATTTCATTTTTTTATTTTTTTCTTTCTTCTTCTTTTTGTTTCTCGGCTAACCATTTCTCTTTTTTTCTCTTTTATTTACTTCCCTTTCCAATTTCTCGTACCAGCAAAAAAGAAAAAAAAACACTACTTTTTTACACACACATCTCATTATTTATATATATATATTTAATATAATTAAAATAATAATAAAATAATCTAAATGGATGCCAACTATTTGGAACCTAAAATAAAATATTATTATATATAATATAATAATATATTATAATGAGATATTTTTATTATTAAATAATTAAATAATTAAAGCGTGAAAAGATCATTTTGCCCCTTATAAATAGTTACCAAGTCTACCCCTAATGGGTCTTACCAAATTTTACACTCAGATAAACTCAACCGAAGGTCCACAATATGTCACGTATCATTATATAATTAATAAATAACAATTGTTGACTAATTATTATATTTAATAATTAAATACAAACACGCATGTATTCCCGTGGTAGTGCTGAATATTGTTTGATTAAACAATTTAATCCAGCATGTTGTCCCAGTGCACAACGAGCACATTCCATATTGCGAAACTCCCTAGGTCCACGCCCGATTCGTTAAATGAAATTATTCCATAAGTCCGTAAGCAATGCCCCAGGCACACGTCACAGATATACAAATCAGTGCGTTGAACTATACAAGTTGAGGTTACAAAGCATACATATAGTCCTTTCGTCATGATATCCTGGATGTACAGGGATATAGATTATCACCGTCAAATCTCTATGTGCTCATCCATGTCCTATCTCCAAACTTATATCTCACTGAATAATATGTGCAAACTCCTTTGCCATATTGTTCTACCTTGACGGAACTCTTTCCTGTGATTCATGCTTGTGGCCACAAGAATTTTCAAAATACAATCTTAAAGTATATAAATATCAAACTCCCTATGCTAGTTGACGGATCCTATATCTGTACACACCAAACTCTATAAGCATCGAACCATACCCAGTCGTCACACTATAAAATATCTGTGACATGCGTGGAACCAAAGTATGGTGGATCACTTATAAGCCCACAGTGGCACTCAGATCAAAGGACTATGTTTACTACTTAACTTGAGAAGGCCCTCCATTGACGGCTTACATTGGGTGTCTATAGGAGGTCCTCGTGAGTCTGTCCTATATCCAATCTTAACTAGATACACATATGTCACTACGAGCTCTAAGCTCACAGTTGGTTAGGAACGACCATCCATACCATATAGGTATGGCATATGCTGATCTATATAAAAAGGTATCCACCGACAGACCCACATCGGTAGAAATAGATCAGTGATAATTATTTAAGAACATACTTGCGCAACTAGCATTTTCTGGCACCCGATTGCAACTCTTGCAACTATGCAGTTACTAGTATATTCCCAGGTCTATGTCCCATTACAAACAAGGCTCCAGGTCTTAAATATGTTGAGTATTATAATCAGTTAACACTTAGTTGTGCTAATATTTAGCAATTATATATCTCAGCGTGGCTAGATATGAACCCTTATCTAAACTCCTTTAGGTCTGATCAGAACTCCTTCAGATCTACAATGTCATTTTTTCATTTGTAATTTCTCTTTAAAGATAGTGGAGGATTAACACATTCGCTAAGGTGAAAATTTGTTGAAAATTGGCTTATATGCCAATTGAGCTAATCCTACATTGATGGGAGATGGCATTGGGGTGACAATAAATACATATAGTTTGTAACAGTTCAATTTTTTTTTCCTTTTTTTTGAGCATTTGTAGTAGTACCATTTGTAATTTCTCTTTGAAGATAGTGGATTTATTACGCTCAAAATACGAAAAACCAACATAAAGGATTAACCGAAGATGCCAAATTCTTAGTAATGGCTATGACAGATTTGTTATCACCCCATATAACAATACCATCTTATTGCTACTGTTCAAGATCAATCAAGATCTTTCTGAGCCAAATTGCCTGGTTTATGGCATTTGCAGTAGAGATATACTTTGTTTCTGCTGTAGATTGGGCTACAACATATTGTTTCTTCAAATTTCAAGAAAATACACCACTTCTAAAGAAAAATATATATCCTGAAGTGCCTTTGCAATCATCAACACAACCAGCTTAGTCACTATTAGCATATCCCTCCAATTTACCACTTTCAACTTTTTTAATCATAAACCAAAATCAAGTGTGCCTCTGATGTATCTTAAGACTCTTTTTGCTGCTGTGAAATGATTCTTACTTAGTGAATGCATAAATCTAGAGAGAAGACTTGCTGAGAATATGATATCTAGTTTAGTTGCAGACAAATACAATAGACTTCCAACAATGCTTTTATATACAAAAGTATCAGTTTTTTCCTCTTCATCATCTTTCTTGAACTTTACATTCATAAATAATGGTGTAGCTACTGATTTGGCATTAAGCATCTGAAACTTCTTCAGTATTTCAGTAACATATTTTTTTTTCTAAGAAATGAAGATGCCTTCTTCATCTTGAAAGAACTTCATTCCTAAGAAATAGGTCATTGTCCCTAAGTTTGACATTTCAAATTCCCTTTTCATTTTCTCTTTAAACCGCACCATAGTATTGGAATCTCCTCCTGTCACCAATAAATCATCTACATAAAGTGAAATAATCAGCTTCACCTTAACTTCCTTTCTCATGACATACAGAGTAGCTTCACTGTAACTCATTTGGAACCACTAAAGTAGCAAATAACCATCAATCTTGCCATACCAGGCCCTTGGGGCCTTCTTGAGTCCATATAAGGCTTTGTGGAGTTTATACACCTTGCTTTCATTTTTTGGTATCACAAACCCTTCTAGTTGCTCAATATAAATGTCCTCCTCAAGTAAGACATTTAAGAAGGCTGACTTGACATCTAAATGATAGAATTTTCAGCCTAATTTGGCAACAAGTGCAACTAGTATTCTAATTGTATCATGCCTTGCAACTGGGGCAAATGTGTCTGTGTAATCTACACTAGGCTGCTGAGAGTATCCCTTCACTACTAATCTTGCCTTTAATTTATTTATAGAACAATCAAGATTCAATTTGGTCCTATATATCCACTTGACACCAATAAGTTTTTGGTTACAAAGTGCATCAACTAGTGTCCAAGTGTCATTTCTTTCAATCGTGGTAATCTCCTCCTTTGTGGCAGTTTTCCACTCTTTTTGTTCTACTGCATCTTGATAACATGTAGGATCCAAGGTTGCAATGTTACACCTTTCATATATATCAGCAAGAGTTCTAGTTCCTCTAACAGTTTCTTCTGTATCTGAATTTTCTTTTAACCTGTCCTTTTCTTGTTTTTCAACAACTTGATCCTTACAATTTACTTCAATTCTTTCTTGATCCTAGTTCCAGTGAGTTGTCTCATCCACTTTTATGTTTTTGCTTACTATGATCTTTCCAATGTTCAAGTTATAGACTATTAACCCCTTTGAGATGTTGCTATAACCCACAAAAACTCCAATTTTAGATTTTTTTATCCAACTTTTCTCCTCAAGTATATGTGTATAACGTATACTCTTAAAAAAATTTAGATGTTGAATAGATGGCTTTATTCTAGTCTAAGCTTCATGAGGTGTTAAGCCATTCAAGATTTTAGTAGGTAGCAAATTTAGTAAGTAGACTGAAGTATTAACAGTCTTAACCCAAAAAATCTTTGGAATACTTTTCTCAAATATTAGGCACCTTGCCATCTCCAACACAGATCAGTTTTTCCTCTTACTTACTCCATTTTGTTGAAGGGAGTAAGGAATTGTCAATTGGTGTTTAATACCTGCTTTGTCACAAATAGTTCTAAATTCATTTTATCTATACTCAGTACCATTGTCTATTTTGAGTATTTTGATAGAACACCTTGCCTGTTTCTTAACCATTGCCTTGAATCTTTGAAACTCAACACTCACTTCAAATTTTTGCTTCAAGAAATAAACCCAACAATATCTATAATAGTAATCTATGAAAAGTAAGAAATACTTACTTTTATTTAATAAGGGCACATTTATTGGACCACATATTGTTATGGTCGGTGCTTACGTGCCATTCCTGAATGTACATACATTTGTGTATTTATACAAGTCTATATTTTTATTAAATCGTTAATACCCATATATATGGTATTATATAATATAATGTTATATACATTGTAGATCTGAAGGAGTTTTGATCAGATATAAAGGAGTTTAGATAAGGGCTCATATCTAGCCACGTTGAGATATATAATTGCTAAATATTAGCACAACTAAGTGTTAGCTGGTTATAATACTTAACAGATCTAAGAGTTAGAGCCTTGTTTGTAATAAGACATAAACCTGAGAATATACTAGTAATTGCATAGTTGCAAGAGTTGCAATCGGGTGCCAGAAAATGCTAGTTGCGCAAGTATGTTCTCGAATAATTATTCCTGATCTATTTCTACCGATGTAGGTTTGTCGGTGGATACCTTTTTATATAGATCAGCATATGTCGTACTTATATGGCATAGATGATCGTTCCTAGCCGATTGTGAGCTTAGAGCTCGTAGTGACATATGTATATCCAGTTAAGATTGAATATAGGACAGACTCACGAGAGCCTCCAATAGACACCCAATGTAAGCCGTCAACGGAGGGCCTTCTCAAGTTGAGTAGTATACATAGTTCTTTAATCTGAGTGCTACGGTGGGCTTGTAAGTGATCCACCATACTTTGGTTCCACTCATGTCACAGATATTTTATAGTGTGACCACTGGGTATGGTTTGATGCTTATGGAGTTTGGTATGTACAGATATGGGATCCGTCAGCTCTTATAGGGAGTTAAATATCCAGATGCTTCGATATTATATCTCGAAAAGTCTTGTGGCCATAAGTAACCATCATGGGAAAGAGTTTCGCCAGAGTAGAACAATATGGCAAATGACTTTGCGCATATTGTTCAGTGAGATACAAGTTTAGAGATAGGATATGGATGAGCACAAAGGGGTTTGACAGTCATAATCTATATCTTCGCACATCCAGGATATCATGACGGAAGAACTATACGTATACGTTGTAACCTTAACTTGTATAGTTTAATGCACTGATTTGTATATTCGGGACGTGTGCGTGGGGCATTGCTTATGGACTCATGAAATAGTTTCATTTAACGAATCGAGCATAGGACCTAGGGAGTCCCGCAATATAAAGTGTACTCGTTATGCACTCAGCGTGCCAGATTAAAATGTTTAATCCAGCAATATTCAAGACTACCATAGGAATGCGTGCGTGTTTATATTTAAGTGTTAAATAAAATAATTAGTTAATAATTATTATTTACTAATTGTATAAGGACACATGGCGTATTATGGACCCTCAGTTGAGTTTACTCAAGTGTAAAATTTAGTGGGACCCACTAGGGGTAAACTTAGTAACAATTCATGAGGGGCAAAATAGTTATTTCTCATTTATATTATATAATCGTTAAATAATCAAATATCTCTCTCTTTATATTATATAATATATTATTATATTATATTATTATTTATATTATATATTTTATATATATTTTTTATTATATTATATATATATATATGAAGAAAGAGAGAGAGAGGGTGCGTGAATTTGGCTATTTAGCCGAGAGAAGAGGAGGAGAAGAAGAAGAAAAAAAAGGAAAAATAAAATTATTTCATTTTTTCCTATCGTGTCTTAGAAGTAATTGAGAATTGCTTCAGCCTCAATTTCTTATTCTTTGAGAGAAAAGAATAAATTCATACACCGGCCATTTTGGGGATTAAGAGTTAATTCCGTGCTGGATATCAGGCTGTTGTTCTAACTCACCAAACCCACCAAGTTGGTGACTAGAACTGCATACATATTAGTCTCCATGCGAACTTCGAAAAAATACGTATATAACATTACACGTTGTGGTGAGTTCTTTAACCTTTCTAATATATTAATGTAATTAATATATTTATTTATTGCATATTTCATGCTTCCGTTGAATTTAAATTCGTATATGATATGTATTTAGGCAATAGACACAATTGCACATGCATATACCCACACACGTATTTAGATCTACCAACACATATGTCTGAGTGTATAAGTTATAGCTTGTCAGTAGCTCTCCAGGTACTATTAAAGAAGGGAAGTTTGCTTTGTTTTCCAAATTGGCAAACATCACAAAATGGTTCCTTTTGGCTAATTTCAAGTAGCTTAATGATAGTTTGATCATTATGCATTTTTAGTAAAGTGTTGTAACTGAAGTGTTCCAGCCTCTTGTGCCAGAGAATTGATTCATCATGAGCACTAGAATAGGCTATCAAATCAGCTTTGGCCTAATTCAAGGGAAATACTCTATCCTTCATTTTGATCCTCAAGAGTTTATTTCCTTTAGGATCAATTACAATGCAGTTATGATCTTTAAAACTCAAGGAGTACTGTCTATCCATTAATTGCAATACACTCAACAAATTTTGGCTAATTTCAGGTACAAAAAGAACATCAGTGATTGTTTTTATACTTGATGAAGTGCAGACAGTGATAGATTCTTTGCCTTTGACTTGAACCCAGACTTCATTTCCTACCTTAACCCTTGAACAATAGGTTTTATCAATGAACTTGAAACTTCCTTCATCTGAAGTCATATGGTGTGAGCAACCACTATCAATCAGCCAAAGTTGTTATGCTTCATCTATTGTGGTGACTGCAAACAGGTTCTCAGTTGCAGGTTCCTGGTATGTAGCTATTTGAGCCTACTGTCCTTGTGGCTTTTTCTTGTTCCTGTATACTTTTTCAATATGACCAAACTGATTGCAAAGTTTGTATTGAACCCCTGGTCTAAACCAGCAATATTTTTTTGAGTGGATCTTTCAGTTGCAATAAGGGCATGGTGGATATTTCTTCTTCTTGTTGCTAGCTTTCTTACCTTTATTATCATTTTTTTCCTTTCCAGACTTATCTATTGCCTGCTTTCTTTCTGCTATATGGTTGCTTGCTGACTTGGTCTTGTAAGAAGCTTAGAAAGCTTGTTCTGTAAAGTCTTCACCCCTGATAGTCCTTCTTTGTTTAATGGCTTTAAGTGAGCTTAATAACTCTAACAAACTCATTATTGTCAGGTCCTTTGAATCTTCAAGAAAAGAAATCTTTACATCAAACCTCTCTAGTACAATGACAAGTACTTTTTGTACAATTCTTTTATTAGCTAGGTCTTCTCCAAGTAACCTAAGGTAATTAACAATTTTCATGAGTTTGTCGTGTACTCTTTAATTGTCTCATTTTCTTGCATTTTCATAACTTCATAAGCCTTCTACAAATTCAACACTTTTATTTGCTTGTTTTATTACTGCTCTGGAACTTTTCTTTAAGTTTTTCCCATGCTTGCTTGGCTGTTTCACAATTCAAGATTCTTGTGAATATGGTGTCAATTATAGAGGCATGGATTGTAGATAGGGCCTTAAAATTCTTTAAACACTCCTCACTATATTGTTTTATCTGAGCAATAGTTAAATTTTGAGGCAAAGAGAGTGGCTCTCTTCCTGTGTCTACAATCTCCCATAAATCAAAGGCTCATAGGTAAGCTCTCATTTTAATTGTCCAAATTTGGTAGTTTTCACCTGAGAAATGTAGAGGTGAAGATATTGTAAAATTTCTTGAGGCTATTTAGTTTGTTTTTAGATTTGCAGGGAGTTGACTTAACAGAGAAAGAAGTTTTTTGTTACTCTCTTTGCAACTTAATCACTCATTTAACATTGCCCTTAAGATCAAAATAGCTTTGATACCATGTCAAGTTTTAGAACTTATTTCAAATCCCTTGAAGGGACCAAACTCAAGAGCATAAGGCTGAAAAAACTGGAGATTGTTTTATTAATTGAATACTGAAATTTTATACATGAGTTTTTAGATAATTGGATATTGAATCCACCAATAACAACTTTTTTAAATTTTAAAATAAATTCTAAAATAAAGAATTTGCATCCTACTCAAACTCTAATATTGACTTAACAAATTAAATTTAAAAATAACTGAATATCTTATTGACTTTTAACAACATTTTACTGATTTTCAATTTATTTCTTATCTAAAAAATATCATCTCTCAACAATAGGTTTAATTAATTCTTTTTTTTAGGGTGAAGTATTATTATTTTAAGTATAAGCATCTACTAGTTATACTTATTAGGTTTAAATATTGTAAGTTTTCTTCTCTCGGTCATAGAAATGTCTCCTCGAGCCCAATAAAACACCAATTTCTTCTTCTTTTTTCGATTTCCATAAGAAATGAGTCCATCTGCCTTCTTTTCGCCGGCCTTATCTCTTATCCTAGTATTCCTCTTTATATCTTTAAGCCATCATTTCCTTTAATTTATAATTAGCCTTTCTCTTTCTTTTTTTTTTTAGTTGTTTTGTTTTTTAGTTTCTTTGAGTTTATCCATATGAGCTCTGATTTTTTCAGCGATGGTGTTGTTGAGGGGTCATTCAAGAGCCATGTCCTTTGTTGGACTGAGCCGGCCACAACGAAGTTTTGCCACACTTTGTCGTCTGCCCCCTGTCGAGCCATGATGTCTTCGGGCTTTTCCATACAGCTACATCTCTGATGAGCTTATCGGGTTTTTTATACGCAATAACATCGTCCCATGAAGCTCTGCCAGCAGCAGCGCTCTTTCAAGCCCACTTTGTGCTGAACCCATCTTGTCTCGCCAATATCTCGTCGGTTTAGTCGTGATCTACTGGTAAACGTCGCCCATAACTTACTGCTAGTAAACGACAAGGCCTAACAACCATTCCCATTGACAGGATTCCTCTCCGGAGATATAGAATCTAGACCGTCCATTTAGGGACCATTTGGTGGTTGCGGCTTTACTAATTCTATTTACAGATTTTGAGTTCTGTTTTGAAAGTAAATTACAAATTTATTGTAACATTATGTGGGTCTCTGTCTTACGCGAGGATATTTGCTTTTTGGCTCCCTATTTTAAGGTCATATTTACCCTTTTTTTCGAATGGTCTCTTTCTTGTTAAGGTTAGTCTCTACTTTCAATTTAAAAGGGATTAAGTAGGATAGACTTAAGTGACCTAATCCTTATTAAGTCTTATAATTCTCCGATCAATTAATTAAAAGCTCTTTATATTGTATCCTTAACTCTGCTCTTTTTAATATATTCAATTACATTCAAATATATATATATAATATTATTAATGAGATATGTATAAAGAGACTTGAATTCATTATCTCAATTTAAAAATTATTAAAATTAAATCTTTTCTTCATGTAAATAAATTTTTTTGAGATTTTATAATATAATAGTGGCGAGTTTTTTAATTAATTTAAAAAATAAATGTAAGTTCACCAAAGAATTGAACCATCATAATTTTTTTATATTTTTTTAGTTTTATTATTTACTACTTTATTAATATTTATTTTTGAATTTGAGTATTAAATTAGAGCAAATAGGCAATGGTGTAAATAACTCCAACTAATAAAGAAAGTCAATATATATATATATATATATATTAGATGAATTTAAAAACCTCAAAGAAGGGCAATTTTAATTTTAAAAGGAGACGGCACGCAACTTGGGTTGAATTTGAATGAGAATAGAGTAAAGAGAGAGTTGACATGTCCAGTTTCAATGAACCTAATAAATTTTACCTGTTTCTTTGACTTAACGCCACACATGTTCGGAATTGAATCGCCAGTTGGGAAAAGCTTTCATTTCACAATTTCTGGAAATTCCAAATTCCATTTAAGAGCGAGCACTAACAACGAAGCCAGTCTAAATATGTCCAGGTTCAATGTATCTAAGCTTTAAATTTTACTAAATCATTCTCAATACATACAAATTTTAGCAATTTTATAAATAATTTTGCCAATCCTACGTATATATTTCTACTATTACGTAGTTTTGATTTTAGAGTATCTTCTCATGTATGGTAGGGATATATTTTTCTAATTTTTAATATAGTAAATTTAATTTTTATAGTTTAAATTTACCGGTTAAACCACAATAAATATTATTATAGTATATTTTGAGAAATTTTCTTATTATAAATATTAGTAAATTATTATAATATTTAAAAAAAAAAAAAACATACACGCATGCGTTTCGTGTTGATAAAAATGGACTCAAATTGACACCGCCAACTCCAAATCCACAAAATTCACTTAAAAATATTTGACTCCATATAACAGAAAGATGGGATGGTTGAATATAGTTTGGTCTCGATTTCAATAAATTTGAAGTGCAAAAATAAAGAGTAAAAATTAGCAATCAATTTTTGTGATGGTACAATACCAAACAATTTTATGTATTGTCGTCCTCGGCAGCCCACAATTTTTAATTTTTTTTTTGACTTAGTCAAAACTACAGATGTCAACATAAAAGAAGGACCGCATATATGAATTAAATTTTAAAAAAAAAAAAGGTGAAAAATGCATAATCCACGTTCTAAGATTGAGGCCGAGTCCAAGTCCGAGTCCGAATCCAAACTATGGTGTCGTTGAGGGGTCATTCAAGAGCTGTGTCCTTTGTTGAACCGAGCCGGCCACAGCGAAGTTTTGCCACACTTTACCGCCTGCCTCCCTGTCGAACCATGATGTCTTCGGGCTTTTCCATGCTGCTGCATCTCTGATGAGCTTATTGGTTTTTTGATACGCAATAACATCATCCTATGAAGCTCTGCCAGCAGCAGCGCTCTTTCAAGCCCACTTTGTGCTGAACCCATATTGTCTCGCCAATATCTCGTCGGTTTAGTCATGACCCACTGGTAAACGTCGCCCATAACTTATTGCTAGTAAACAACGAGGCCTAACAGCCATTCCCATTGACGGGATTCCTCTCCAGAGACACAGAATCTAGGCCGTTCATTTAGGGACCATTTGGTGGTTGCGGCTTTACTAATTTTGTTTACAAATTTTGAGTTCTATTTTAGATGTAAATTTCAAATCTATTGTAACATTGTGTGGGTCTCCCTCTTACGTGAGGGTATTTGCTTTTTTGCTCCCTATTTTAGGGTCATATTCGCCCTTCTTTTGAAAGGTCTCTTTTTTGTTAGTGTTAATCTCTCTTTTTAACTTAAAACGGGTTAGGTAGGATAGACGTAAGCAACCTAATCATTATTAGATCTTGTAATTCTTTGATCAGTTGATTAGAAGCTCTTTATATTGTATCCTTAACTCTGCTCTTTTTAATATATTCAATTACATTCAAATATATGTGTATATATATACATATATCTATTTATTATAATATTATTAATGAGATATGCATAAAGGGATTTGAACTCATTATCTCAATTTAAAAATTATTAAAATTAAGTTTCTTTTTCGTGCAAATAAAAAATTTTGAGATTTTATAATATAATAGTGACAAATTTTTTTAATTAATTTAAAAAGTAAAGGTAAGTTCATCGAAGAATTGAACCATCATAATTTTTTATATTTTTTTAGTTTTATTATTTATTACTTTGTTAATATTTATTTTTGAATTTAAGTATTAAATTGGTGCAAATAGTCAATGGTGTAAATAGCTCCAATTAATAAAGAAAGTCAATATATATATATTAGATGAATTTAAAAGCCTCAAAAAAAGGGTAATTTTAATTTTTTATTTTTTTAAAAAAAGAGACGGCACGCAACTTGGGTTGAATTTGAATGAGAATAGAGTAAAGAGAGGGTTGACATGTCCAGATTCAATGAACGTAATAAATTTTACCTGTTTCTTGACTTAACACCACACCCACGCCAGAATTGAATGGCCAGCTGGGAAAGCTTTCATTTCACAATTTCTGGGAATTCCAAACTCCATTCAAGAGCACTGACAACGAAGCCAGTCTAAATATGTCCAGGTTCAATGTATCTAAACTTTAAAAAACAAAAAACAAAAATTATGCATTTACATGTTTTAACATACATGATGATAGCGGATCGGCCATGAGGTCGATATCTTTAAATTTATATCTGTATTTATTTTTAAAATAAAATATTAAATTTTTTAAAATTTGTTTTAAATTTAAAATTTTAATATTAAACTTATTATAATAAATATGTACTCATTATCAAACTTACAATAAATTATTTATAAATTTTAAGTGAGTTTAATAATAAATATATAACATTTAACATACAAGTTAGAAGCGAATGTTAAAAGGATACTTAATATGTATATTAGAAGCGTAAACTAAGAACGTAACACTTAGCGCGTGTTGCATGAGAAAATATTAAAAGTATGCGATATATGTTTAATGCACAACATTTCACACCTATCACTTAACACACGTATTAGAAGAACATGTTAACCATGTAATGTTACGCGTCTAACGCTTAATACATATACTAAGAACTCATATTAAGTACACAACATGTGTTCCTAGCATGTATACTAAGTGCATTAAACATGCAATACACAATGCATTATTTTTATAAAAAAAAAATTACGAATACCCATTTTAAATTTTTTTAAATTTTTATTGAAATTATACTCATCTTAAATTTATTTTAAATTTTAATTTTATATATTAAACTCATATTAAACACATTTTAAATTTTATTAAATTATTCTCAATACATACAAATTTTAGTGATTTTATAAATAATTTTGCCAATCCTACGTATATATTTCTACTATTACGTAGTTTTGATTTTAGAGTATCTTCTCATGTATGGTAGGGATATATTTTTCTAATTTTTAATATAGTAAATTTAATTTTTATAGTTTAAATTTACCGGTTAAACCACAATAAATATTATTATAGTATATTTTGAGAAATTTTCTTATTATAAATATTAGTAAATTATTATAATATTTTAAAAAAAAAAACATACACGCATGCGTTTCGTGTTGATAAAAATGGACTCAAATTGACACCGCCAATTCCAAATCCACAAAATTCACTTAAAAATATTTGACTCCATATAACAGAAAGATGGGATGGTTGAATATAGTTTGGTCTCGATTTCAATAAATTTGAAGTGCAAAAATAAAGAGTAAAAATTAGCAATCAATTTTTGTGATGGTACAATACCAAACAATTTTATGTATTGTCGTCCTCGGCAGCCCACAATTTTTAATTTTTTTTTTGACTTAGTCAAAACTACAGATGTCAACATAAAAGAAGGACCGCATATATGAATTAAATTTAAAAAAAAAAGGTGAAAAATGCATAATCCACGTTCTAAGATTGAGGCCGAGTCCAAGTCCAAGTCCGAGTCCGAGTCCGAGTCCAATCCAACGGGCTTGTCGCTGGATAACTCGGTTCATTATAAATTGAATCCTTTCAACAACTCGCCGCCTCCTCTCTCGTAAGCAAACAGAGACGGAGGATCGATAGTGTAAGCTTATTCTTGCATTTTCTCCTCCCCCATTTGCTTCAACTTTCTTCTTGCCACTATCTCCTGATTTTTCTCGGGGAAATTTTTATTGTAAGTTCTCTATGTGATTTACCCCTTTTCCTTTCTATGTATTTTGTTGGTCTATTAATAGATTCATGACAAATGTCGTTCATCCTGCATCGTGATGTGTTTTCAGCCCCAGAGAAATTGTTTCTGTTTTCATATACGCGTTTGATGCTAACATCGCCTTTCACAATTTGTATTCAGGAAGATTGCGTTGTGAAATAGATTTATGGAATTAATTCCGAGAAACCCATCAAGAAAACATCTTTTTTGGCCCTTTTCGAGCTTCCGAATCTTTCTGTGTTTTTGAAAAAGTGCCCTTCTATTTTTTTTCAACTTAGTATGTTGCTAGATTCTGAATTTTGTTATAAGTGAATGTGGTCCTTCGTTGATTTTTCTACCTCGTTATTATTGTGAAATTCTGATGATACTTCTTTTCTCAGCAGTTACACAAAAATGGTGTTCTGGGTTTTTGGCTATGGTTCATTGGTGTGGAACCCGGGATTCAAATATGATGAGAAAATGATTGGCTACATCAAGGATTACAGGCGTGTTTTTGATCTTGGTAATTTTCTTGACAGCTCTGTTACATCAATTTATGCTCTATTTTTCTACAATTAGTTTTATAGAAATTATTAAGTCTCGAGATCTGCATGTTTAAAAATGAAATGCAAATCTATATATTTAACCACATAGCTCAAGAAAACAACACTAAGTGGTTAAAATCCGTATTTTAAAATATACTGATGTCGCATTGGTTAATCACTTGGTGATGTTACACCTGAGAATCATTCGGTGGTTCTATGTGAGCATGATTTGCTCGACTACTTATGGGCATTCGGCTTTCTGTGTGACAGCATGCATTGATCACAGAGGTACACCTGAACACCCTGCTAGGACTTGCACATTGGAACAATCTGAAGGAACTCTATGTGTAAGTAGAACCTAAATGTTATATTCTATTATTTTGCATGTACTGTATTTTGGTGGTTATGAATCCACTGGAAATTTTACAATTCGTAGGGAAAAAAATTACATTAAGTTTGTTAATATCATAGCATTTTATTTTTATTTTTGTTCCCTTTGGCTTTTCCTTACTCGATTACTTCAAAATTTTCAGTGGGGTGCTGCTTATTGTGTTCGAGGTGGTCCTGAAAGGGAAAGACTTGCAATGGAGGTATGTTATTTGCATATTATTCAGGTGTAAATGAACACTACTAGTAATATATACTGTATAAAAAAGTTTGATGATATGACATTGCTCTGGTGGTTTTGTTAATTACAATTAAAACTAGCACTTAAAAAGCTTATGAATTGTTTTTTCCAAGTTAACTAGATGCCTTATTAGAGATTTGGGTAATCATCCTTAACTCTCTATGTTCCTGTGGTTTTACAAGAAGCCTAGCTTTATTGATCTAACCTAGTTGTTATTTTATTAGACATTAGAGTGATGTTCTCTTCTTTTTTGTAGTATTTGGAACGGAGAGAATGCGAATATGATGGCAAGACACTTGTAGACTTCTACAAGGTGAGAAGATGATGGGTTTTTGTCTTTCACCATCTGTTTTGAACTTTTGCTTGTTTTAGATTTGTAAATTTGTTCTTATTTCTTTTTCTTGTTCATTCATTTATCTAGGAAGGGGATCCTTCAAAGCCAGCTTTAACTGGGGTTATAGTGTAAGTTACCTTGTTTTCTATGTATCATTAACTGCAATTTCCAGCGAATAACATGGTGGTCATGATTTCTAAAGAATATTATTATTACATTATTCAGTTTCACTTCTACGCCGGACAAAGTATCAAACAAGTATTACCTGGGGCCTGCTCCATTGGAGGATATGGCTAGGTATGGCAGAGTGCATATTCTAAGTGCACATTCTAAGTTGTTGATTATTCTATTTGGTTGGCATAAACCTTCTCTTGACTTGTTATCACTGATGTTTTTACCAGGCAAATTGCAACTGCATCTGGACCCTCTGGCAACAATAGAGACTACCTTTTCAAGTTGGAGAAGGCCATGTTCGATATTGGTGAGTCTTGTTCTCACACTAATCATGAAGTGATCAGAATAACCATGTCATATTGATCTTGAAGTTTGATTTTTGTCAATGAATTGAAACATTGACTTTTGGTGGATGTTGATTAAATGAACAGGTCATGAGGATGACTACATAATAGAGCTGGCTAATGAAGTGAGGAAAGTGCGTGGAATTGCTGAAAAAGGAATGATCAAGGGGAAGAAGTTGGTTGGATCATCCCATTCCCACATTCAACTGACAAAATCTAATATTCCGGGCCTTCAACCGCTTCTGCTACCAGAAGTGGTCGCCATGGACTCATAAAATTATCCAAGCAGAGATTGAGTTTTAGCTATAACTCAAATCTGGCATCTTCGGTTAATCCTTTATGTTGGTTTTTCAACCCTTTCTGTTGGTTTTTTAACCGTAGCGTAGGCTTTAGCTTTAGGTTCTGGAAGACTGCAAACTAAGTGGTTTGGAAAAATGAGAGAAACATCTAACCACACGGACAAAACAGAATAGTAATGTTAATTTCAATTTTCCAGTCAAGAGAAGAACAACTTTTTTTAAAATCATTTACTTTACTATTACGTGGAAGAGTTGTATGTGCAATACACACAAATTGTTTGGTTTGTGGTTATTGGCTCCACCTCCACTGATCTATGCAACCTGGGGAACACATTTGTAGTCTTTGCTTTTTAGGAAGAGAAAGTAAACAATGGTAAGTTATCTTGTCAGCAAGCAATTAGAATATGAACGAATGATATAAAGAAATGTCAGAATAACTCACAGCTCTGAACACACGTTCATTGAATTAGATACTGCTACAACAATGAAAGAACAAATTTTCTTAATTTTCGCATGGTAGAAGACCTACTCAGGTTCTTGTACATAATCAGTGAACTGGTTGAGTGTGTTAACAATTTCTCCGAGACAAGCAATGAGCTTGTCACCATGCGGTGTTATGAATTCTGTTGGGGAATCCTAAACCTCGTCGTTATTCAACTCAGCAATACTATAATCAGCAGGCACAGTAACTATGGCATGGATCAGTTCTGTGTTCTCATGCAATTTAGCCACCATCATTTGCTCCTTTTCTTCTGTGCTGGTAGTGATCTTTCCTTCCATGTGGCTCTTTACGGATTTTCCTCTCATGCGGCTTTTCTGTTGCTGTTTGTCTACATGCCCTTTCTGAGGCTTTTCTTCCACATGGCTATCCCAAAAATTTTCTTCTGCTGCTTTTCTTGCATGTGACTTTTTAGAAGTTTTTCTTCCACACAATGCTTCACACGCATTGACCGCTGCCTTGGCCACTTGGATCCTAATAACGTCAAATTATAAGAATTCAGATGGTATCAGCTCCTAAAACCAGAGGTTCTAACCAACAACATAAATTTTATTTTTCACGAGTTCATATACAAGCTTTACCTGAGCAATGGAGGAAAGAATGTCATGCTACGGAAACAACGATTATAATAAAGCAATTACCAACTTATCGGAAGCAAGCCTCTGAACACCCAGAAATACCAAAAATGTAGTTTCAATTTTACGAGAGAGGACATTTTTTTTATGAGAGAAGATTAAGACACAAGATGAATTTACAACATCAATATGATTGAACATTGAAAGAACAACAAGCATTTAGGAAGGGCCTGTTGAAACCATAAGGATGATCACTGAATTGAATCTAACAAACGAGCCCCTGCAGCACAAGACACCAGCAGAAGCAGCCATTGTGCATCAGGCAAAGGACAATACAGAGCAAGGCACCAGCAGCAACCAATCCTTAGCAACACAAGACATCAGCAGCAACAATTGTGCATCAGGCAAGGACACTAATAGGCAAAGGCACCAACAGCAGCAGGCAAGGACACTGAGAGGCAAAGTCACCAACAGCAGCAAAATGTAATGTGCCAGCAATGACAAAAAAGGGTTGTACCTCAGTACATAAAAGACAAACTCTTGAGGTGGCAAAATCAGAAGCAACAACAGGACAAGCACAGAATAATCAAATGGTCACGGTTGTATTGGTACAAGATGAGGGAAAGAAAGGACAAAAACAAGCATTTTGTAATTAGCACAAATCCAGCTGTAAAAGTTTGTAGTATTGATCATAGAACTCACTATATATATACAATGTACATGATGTAACTGTTACATTAAGAAAATATACAGAATACATTTCTCATCATTTGAAAGTTATTTCGATTCTCTAATTTGGTATCATAGCTATTTCAATGGCCTCAAGTTTAACAAACACATCACCTTTGAACCAAAACAACACCAGCCAACAAGGAAACACCATGCCAATTTCACATTTTGTATTTTTTGCACCCATAAAACTGACAAATATAAATCATCTCCTTTGGAAATCGCAGGTGCAGCCCATCATCAGAACTAATGGTCTCATGGGCTTCATAGATGGCAGCAAGCTAAGCCCGAGACTACATAATGTCACTATTAATAGTGACAACACTGTTATCACCGTAGACAACCCTGAAAATCAGATTTGGGTTATGAAAGATCAAAACTTGATGGGATGGTTGTTGTCCTCATTATTAGAAGACATGTTGGGGGCAGTCATTGAATGTACTAGCTCCTATCATTTGTGGACAACACTTGAGAGTTTATTTGTCTCACACTCAAAGGCAAGAATCATTCATCTCAAGTGTATGATTCAGTCGACCAAGAAAGGCTTTGTTGGAATTATACAACACCAGACTCCTCAACTGTTTAAAAGAATTAGAAATTAACAGCAAACGCAACAACAAAGATCAACAAGAAACATACAACAGTCTATAGTGGTTCGGCCACCAAAGTAGCCTACATCCACTTCACGAGCTCAACAATGAAGGCTCAGTCTCTGCACTATTACCAGATCAGTTACAGCCATAGGTACAACCAAGCTTCTAATCACACAATCTCAGCAAGAGAGCACTCAAGAATACAAGATCATCAGAACAAATTTTAGCCAAGAAACCAAAAAACCCTAGACCATTCATATATTACAAATTCTACCTTGGTTCTTAAAGTAAATAATTCTTTAGTGCAGAGAATCAGCTTTCTTGCATCATCGCTCTGACTTACCAAACCTTTCATCCTCTGTCAATGTTGAGCAGACTTAGGCAATAATCGAATTTACTTACTGGTAGCACTTTTGTCCCCATATCAGCTGGATTTTCATCTGTTAGTATCTTACTCACTTTTGGTTCACCTTTTGATATTATCTCTCTTATGAAGTGAAACTTTATGTCCACATGTTTCGTTCTCTCATGGAACATGGGATTTCTGCACAGATGAAGCGCACTCTTGCTGTCAGAGTGTATTGTCACTGGCCTGTTTAATTTCTTCAGTTCACTCAACATCCCTTTTAGCCAAATGCCTTCCTTTACTGCTTCAGTTAAAGCCACATACTCTGCTTCTGTACTTGAGAGTGCAATGATTGACTGCAGTTGTGATTTCCAGCTTATACAGCACCCACCAAGAGTAAAATAATAGGTTGTAACAGATCTTCTTTTATCTTTATCGCCTACAAAATCAAAGTCTACATATCCAACAAGCTCAATTTCTTTGTTAGTCCCATTAAACATTAAGCCATAATCTAATGTACCATTAATATATCTCAGTAGCCATTTCATACCTAACCAATGAGCTTTACCAAGGTTAGCCATATATCTACTAAATACGCTAATGGAGTAGGCTAGGTCAGGTCTGGTGCAAATCATGGAGTACATGACTGATCCAACAGCATTAGCATATGGTACATCTTTCATTTCATGTATCTCTATATCAGTTTTGGGACACTGTTCAAGAAAAAATTGGAAATGGGCAGCTTGCGGTATTTTGACAGGTTTTGCCTTTATCATGGAAAACTTAGTCAAGACATTTTCTAAATAACCTTTTTGAGATAGAAAAATTTTTCTTTTAATTCTATTTCTTAATATATTAACTCTTAAAATTTTCTTAGCTGAAGCAAGGTCTTTCATGTCAAATTCTGACTTTAGGAGTTTCTTTAACATATTAATTTTAAATTTACTCTTGCTAGTTAGGAGCATATCATCTACATAAAGTAACAAGTAAATTTCCTTATCACTGCTCAAATTCATAAAGTAAAAACAGTTATCATAGCTACTTCTATTAAATCCCAATTTTATTACAAAGGCATCAAATCTTTTATACCATTATCTTAGTGACTGTTTTAGTCCATACAAGAATTTTTTTAATAGACACACATGATCAGGTCTGGTTTTATCTTCAAATCCCAGTGGCTGTGTCATATATATTGTTTCTTTAAGTTTACCATGTAGAAAAGCAATTTTGACTTCTAATTGTTCTAATTCCCAATCAAAATGTGAGACTAGGGCTAGAACAAGTCTAATTGTTGTATACTTAACTATAAGTGAGAAATACAGTCAATTCCCTTCTTTTGTGAGAATCCTTTAGCCACTTATTTAGCCTTAAATCTAGGTGGATCAGTAATGTTTGTTCCTTCTTTTTATTTGTATATCCATTTACATTCAACAGATTTTTATTTTTGTGGTTGAGGTACCAAAATTCATGTGTTATTTAATTTCAGAGATTTTATTTCATCACACATTGCATGATACCAATTCTTAGCATTATTACCAGTCATTGCTTCTTCATAAGTATTAGGCTCAGATATATTTAATTCTAATGATGACATTAAAGCAACTGCAATAAGATCATAGGGCAAATATTTAGAATGAGCTTTTACCTCCCTTTGACTCTGTCCCTTACAAGTTGATAATCTTGCAAAGAATATAAGAATTCAGATTGTCCTTGCTGACTTTGTTGATTTATCAGTTCATCATTATCTTGAACGGGTTCTTTTATATGATCTTGTGGTACTTCCACCTCAAAGTGAGTTATCTCCTTATTGGGAGTTGAATCATGTTTCTGACTTATACTTAGATCACCTGCATTTTCTGGATTAGTATTTAAACAGGGCATAATTGCCTCATTAAAAATGACATTTCGACTGGTAATAATTTTTACCCCTGACTGTCCCTTAGCCATAATCTATAACCCTTTACCCTATTTGGATAACCTAAGAACACACACCTATTAGACCTAAGTTCTAGTTTATCATCTGACTTGTGTGTATATGCAGCACACCTAAACACTCTCAAGTGTTTATAACTTATTTTTCTTCCTAACCAAAGTTTTTGTGGAACTTTAAAGTTTATTGTACTAGAAGGTGATCTATTAATCAGATAACAAGCAGTATGTAATGCTTCCCCCCAAAAATGTTTTGTTAACCTTGAACTGATTAGCATACATCTTATTTTATTCATGAGAGTTCTATTCATTCTTTCAGCAACCTCATTTTGTTGAGGTGTATGTGATATAATTCTGTGTCTTAGAATACTATTATCGTTACAAAAGTTGTTAAACTCTTCGTTACATAACTCTAAACCATTATCATTTCTCAAGGCTTTTAGCCTTTTGCCGGTTTGGTTTTCAACTAAGTTCTTCCATTGTTTAAACCTTACAAAGGTATCACTTTTATTCTTTAATAAGTACACCCAAAGTTTTCTAGAATAGTCATCTATTATTGAAAAAAAAATTACCTATTTCCAGCATGTGTACTAGTGTGAGTTGGACCCTATAAATTTGCATGAGCATATTCCAATATAGTTTTAGTTCTATGGGTACTTAATTTGAAACTCAATCTTTATTGTTTTCCTAGAATACAATGTTCATAGAACTTTATCTTGAAGATCTTGTCATTTCCAAGAACTTCATTCTTATTTAACTCAAGTAGACCTTTATCACTAATGTGACCAAGTCTTCTATGCCAAAGTTCTGTATTATCTAAGTCCAATGTAATAGCAGCAATTGCAGGATCAATTACTATTGTTCCCTGAAGAATGTAGAGGCCTTTTGATTTAATCCCTTTCATTACAACCATTGCTCCATGAATTATTTTCAACTGGCGATTTTCTACTTTACAGGTGTATCCACATTCATCCAATATACCTAAAGAAATTAAATTTCTTTTTAATTCAGGTACATATCTAACATTCTCAAGGAATCTAATACGGCTATCAAACCTTTTGATAGCAACAATATCTATTCCTTCTACCCTACATGTTTCATTATTACCCATTAGAACCATTCTACCGTTATATTCTTTAAAGTTCTTAAACCAATCTTTATTAGGGCACATATGGTATGTACAGCCTGAGTCCAGTATCCATTCATTTGAATTACCACTTAAAGAAATTGTTAATGCTTCAACGCTGTCATAACCATCACTGGCTATGGCAACTTCTGAATTTTCATATGATTTTTTTGTAAATTTCTTTAATCTTTCATAACAATTTCTTCTAATATGTCATTCTTTGCCACAATAATAGTATCTCCTGGACCCAGGCCTAGATTTTCCTTTATTCTCTTTTTTTTTTCATTCTTGCCTCTTGCAAACAAGTTTTCGCTATTATGAATTTCTTTTCTTTCTAATTTTATTTCCTGTTCACGAGCTCTCAGGGAAAATAAGCAATCATCTAAAGTCAAATATGTTCTACCATACTTAATAGCTGATTTAACATCCTTATAAGAAATAGGTAATGAATTTAGTAAAATCACAGCTTGATTTTCATCAGAAATGGTATCACCAGTATTAGTTAGGTCAATGCAGATTTTTTTAAAATCATCAAGATTTTCTTCAAGTCCTTTAATGGAGTCCATCTTAAAACCAAATAACCTTTCTTTTAATAGTATTTTACTAGACAGAGATTTTGAAATAAACAAGGTTTCGAGCTTACCCCAGAGACCAGCTGTCGTGGTCTCTTTGTTTACTTGTCGCAAGACGTTATCCGAGAGCTGTAGCACAATTGCACAAAAAGCTATTTCATCTTGTTCTGTAACTTGTTCTAGCGCTATTGTTTTTTAGAGCTCTAGAGGGTCTACCAAGGCCCTTGACACCTTCTGTTGTACCAGGATTACTTTCATCTTCTTTTGCCACAAATTAAAGTCACCATGTCCATCAAACTTGTCGATCTCAAATCTTGTGGTACTCATGGCTTAGAACATGTCACGCCCCAGACCCAAAAGATCCGACACACGACATCACTTACATTCATTCACTGCATGTGCACTCATAAATAATATTACACAAAATTTTCAACTTTCATTCAACACAGAAATCCTTAGCAAGTTGCTAGTAAGTTCAACACTAAAATCAACCATAACCTAACATATAAATATAAACTTCTCTTGACAATATTTAAACATTCATTTCAATTTCTTTCAGAATTATAGCAATTGAATTATGACTGGGACAATTATTAAACCGGAGATACGCAGAGTTTTCTCAGAGATTAACACTCTACTACGTCACCAGTAGCAACTTTGTTACCGGAAGCCCAGAATATATTCATTGCAAATTCTTACTTGAAATCATCCAATAACCACACTTTATAAAACTTAAACCAAATCCAATCCACACACAATGAAATAATACATAAGTATTTATTCAATAGGGACAAACCAAATATCCTATCCCACGTGTCCCCAAATGAAACACACAACAACCTAGCAACTTAGGGAACCCAAGGAACAGCAGAAGCCTTGCCAAATCCGCTAAGCACACATGCACCTTATTTACCTGAAATCACCATAAACTATAATGAGTATAAAACTCAGTAAGCATACTAATTTTTCATATATCAAATACAAATACATATATGTACACAATGCATATGTATGATATGCTGTGATCAATCAAAATCATAATCTTATCAAATCACATATCATGTAAGCGCTTACACATTCTTTCAAAACACATAATAGGAATACCATTACTCAACTACTACTTAGTAGGACTTACATATCACATATAACATAATGAGCCAAATGTCACTCATAGGTGACATACCGTATGAGAGGAATAGTACAAGTGAGGTCTTGAATAACACATATATAATGCTTATGCCCGAAGGTAAAAGCCAAACCCTCACCCTGATCATCAGTGAGTCCTCTCACATGCACCAATACGCCACCACACGAATGTGATGACTCACTCTTCCTTTAGGTACCAATAGGATCCTCCCTACATACGGAACACATAACATATACCAATCCCAAAGGAAAGGCCACACATAAAGGCTCCACAATCACATAAAATGCCTACTAAGTTAACAGTGAGTTCAAGTACCCTCAAAATACAAAATATTTCTCATGGACATATTACACTTCAAAAGCTTTCTTTATTAAACACATCTTATTTTGAAAGCTCACTTACAAAAACACATGTATGTCCATGCTCAATGTCAATGCTCACATTCAGAAACATATATTCACATTTCATATCAAAATATACTTTGACATAACATAAACATATTCTTAACCCCATTTGCAAAATAATACAAAACAATTACTATGTTTATTGTGATTTCAGTAAAAAGTCTAGTATACTTACCTCTTAACACTTTCAGCTACAAGGCTTAAATCTCCTTAACCTATCAATGGAGATTAATCCTTTCATAAGCCTCACAATTCACACAAAATACTTTAAATACCTTACAAAATTATACACAATGCATTTATCACATCAAATTGGTCTAAATATTTGGTTTCTCCAAAACCTGTCATTTTGACCACTTACACTTAACAAGAATTTCTAATACATCAAATGATGTCCAATTACTCCAAAATCAGAATATACCATTCTTTACTCATATATCCTTCTTATATATGAATATTATATCGAATTTCCTACACAATCCATTCCATACACACCATCGAATCCAAACTACAAACCTGACAGGATCAAGATACTTACTGAACAGTATTCAATCTCCCAATTTTATAAAATCATATACTAACTCAAAAATTATAAAACTACCACATAATTACTCTTAACACATATCTCAGTCCATGATAAATATTTCACTTCCAAATCACTGCCGAAAGTATTTTAAAACTATTTTATTCTATAACTTTAAAAATCTGTTAATCAAATATTGCAATGAGCTGATACACTTTAGAAATTCATAACACTTCAACCACATTGATCTAAATTCTCAATTCCGAATATATCATATTAGACATATAAAATTATCATATTCCACAAATTCATAATTTGTGAAGATCATTCAGTAGGACAAAAATTATTTTTCACTGTACTATACTGTTTACACAGGAAATTTCCAGAATTTTAGGGTCATTTTGGTAAATTCACTATAAATTCAATTTCCAGAATTTTCAATCGATTCAAAGTCTCAGATGATCCTTAACATGTCTAATTTTATATACTCAAAATTAAAAATCAGAATCGAATCACAACATTTTACAAAATTCCTAGATCAAGAGGTTATCCAGCAGAAATTCCACAATTCATCATGATTTATCAAACTATCTTATAAATCATCATCAATTCTCAAACTATCATACGAAATACACATCAAATCATCAATTATACATATTTCCAGAAATCAAAACTTAAAGAAATTAACATAATTAACATAATTAACACCAATAAATTAAGAAATAATTGTGATATACCTCTTAAGATCCAAAAATTTCAATTTCTTCTTCTTCTTCTTCTTCTCTTTCTCTCTCCTCTATTTCTCTCTTCTCTCTCTTAAAAGGGGTAGCTCGACTTAAATGAGAGAATTAGGGTTTTAAAAGTGTATTTTTATACTAAGTGGCTAATTTTTGGTATTTACGAATTCACCCCCAAAACTTTCAAAGTATAACAATTTGGTCCCTAAAATAATTCCAAAGTCTTGCAAATAAACCCAATATTAATAGTATATCCTTAACCTATAAAAACACTACTAATAACAATATATAAATCAAGGATCACCCACATATACATATTCTTACCGGTTATGGATACTGGTTACTACAGAACACCGATTCTTTAAACACAACAAAGGGGAAAGAATAGAGAAGTCTTTACAATCTTAAACCCTAAAACCTTAGACTCTGATACCACTGTTGGAATTATACAACACCAGACTCCTCAACTGTTTAAAAGAATCAGAAATTAACAGCAAATGCAACAACAAAGATCAACAAGAAATACACAACAGTCTATAGAGGTTCAGCTACCAAGGTAGCTTACATCCACTTCACGAGCTCAACAATGGAGGCTCAGTCTCTGCACTATTACCAAAACAGTTACAGCCCTAGGTACAACCAAGCTTCTAATCACACAATCTCAGTAAAAGAGCACTCAAGAATACAAGATCATCAGAATAGATTTTAGCTAAGAAACTAAAAAACCCTAGACCTAATCTGTTTTCCCATCTTTTTCTCTCTCATCGAAGACTCTCAAAGCAAACACAATCACAAATCAATCTCAATTGATCTGTTTACAAATTGCGTAAATGACATATATATATATATATATATATATATATATAAAAGATACTAAACGGTGGCGTTTTCACTTAGGGCAACACCTATCCTCAAATTACTTAAATGCTCAGTAGCCCAAAAGTATTTACTTTGAGAACCATTTATATATTACTGACTCAATGAGTATAACTCAGTATTACATGAAGATGAAAAGCATTGCAGAGTCTTTGAGGTGTGCTAGTTATGCTATGACTGATGATGAGCTTATTGATTGCATACTTGTAGGCTTAGGAAATGCTTATGACCCTGTCTTTGTGAATGTAACATCAAGAATTGATAAGCTTCCTTTGGCTGAAGTTTACTCTTTGCTTCTAACTCAAGAACACAGACTTAAGCAGAATGTTTCTCCGGAGATGTTTGAGGCACCGGTAAGTTTCAATGCAAACTATGCTTAGCATAGTTGGAATAAGAAGAAGTCCTGGAATGGGAAAGGCAAGGTGAATAATTTCCCCACCCCTCGAGGCAGCAACATCAATGCTAACACCAACTTTGGTTTCAACATTGGTAAACCACAAGAAAATGCAAACAATGACACAAATGAAGTATACCAAATTTGTTTTAAATGCAGACACACTGCCATGGAGTGTTGCCTTAGATTCAAGAAAGATTTTGTTCCAAAGTCAACTCAAAACAACAAAATGAAGAAGGCATATACAATCACAGCAAACTTCAAGAAGACACTTCCTGGTACCTTGACAGTAGTGCAACAAACCATGTCATCAATAACATGACAAATCTCTCTCTCAATAATCCATACAAGGGGAATCAAAAGCTGGTTGTAAGGAATGGTCACAACTTGTTTATCACTCACATTGGCACCACAAAGCTCATAACACAAAATACTACATACCAAACTTACTTGTACCTGAAATCACTAAGAACTTGATCAATATATCTAAGTTGGTTAAAAATAATAATGTTGCCTTAGAATTTAACAAAAATTATTGTGTGGTGAAGGACAAGAATTTAACAAAAATCACGAGAAGACTAAGTTCTCATTATTATGGTTACTCAAAACTCAATATTAAAAATATATAATTTAAAATAGTATATATAGTACACACTCTTCTCAATTTTCTTTTCTTCTTTTTCACCCTCATACACACTCTTAAGTATATACATAATACATACTCTTCTCATTTTTCTTTTCATATTTTTCACTCTCATGCAAACTCCTAAAGCCACTTTTTTTATTTATTAGTCTTTACTTTTTCACATACTCTAAATAAGGATTAGCACCCTTTATATAGTAGCATAAAAGGATTAAGGTATTAATATCAATATTAATTTAGTATTATTATAATTTTAAATATTTTTTAACTCTTAGAATTAATTATAAGAATTAAAATAACTCTTAGAATTTAATAAGAATTATTTATTTATTTATTGTAACTCCTACAAGAATTTAAAATAAATAACTCTCAAATATTTAATATAGATTTAATGGCTATTTAAATATTCTATTATATTTTATAATATTTAAGTTAAAATATTATATTATATTTTATAATATTTAAGTTAAAATATTAATATTTTATAATTTATTATTCATTTATAAAAGGTTTTAAAAACTTTTCGTGGAGCAAAATTCACAATAAATAATTAAAAAAAAGATTGAGACACGAGCAAGGAGATACTATTTATTTATTGGTTCGTTTAAACAAAATGTTAGTCAATAATTCACTGTGAGCAATAAGAAACAATTAGGAAAAGATACTCTCCTTTCATTACAACCGATAAAAAAAAAAAAAAAAACAAAAGGAGAGATTATTTTATATATATACAGGGAATGAGCAATAAAAACTAAGAATAGAATAGTAAGAAAATACATTTTAAGAGAATAATGGAAATGTGTATGTAAAATAGTGTTGGTTATTATGCATTTTAGACAAAGATAAGGGGTGCGAATGATAAAGTTCGTAAATATCTTATCGCTGCATTTTGTTCTTCTTCTTCTTCTTCGTCACAAGTCATAATCAATTTCAAACTCGAGCTGTTATTTCCGGTCACAAGAAGAGACTACATTTGGAACAAAATATTCTCCTTCTATTTGTATAAAGTAAGGTCATTATCTACTTTTTCTTTATTGAAAATCAAATCATAAAAAAAAGAAATCAAATTCAATAAATAAACGAAGAAAAGAAAAGCCATAAACCAGCACTATAAAAAGGGCTCGGACAACAACGTTATTTTTCACATATGATATGTGTTTTCTTTTATATCCAAGGTATAGAGAAGAGAATTTGTTGGGTAGTTATGTTAAATGAAGTCACAGTCATAACAGAGAGAAAGAAGGTGAGCTTAGAGATTATAATGCTTATGTAATATGATTCCTATACTATGTGTAAAGATTTTATGATATAATAATATGCATTGTTGAACTTCTTGATTAATTCAAAAAAATGGATGTAATGAATATTTTATTTATTTACTGTTTTGTTAATATTTGTTTTTGAATTTAAGTATTAGATTGGCAAAAATAGTCAACCGTGTAAATAGTTTCTAACTAATTTTAAAAATCAGAATATATATTAGTAATGTTATATTTTTTAAATAATGTTTTAATATTTAAATTTTAATTAAATTATTAAATTATTATTTAATTTATTAAAATATAATATAATATAATAAATAATTTTAAAAATTATCTATTTAATAATTAATTAACACATTCAATTTTTAAAATTAAAATTTAAGTATATTTTAAATGAATTAGAAAACCTTAAAAAAGGGTTGAATTTGAACGAGAACAGGGTGAAGAGGGTGTTGACATGTCCAGGTTCAATGAACCAAATAAATTTTACCTGTTTCTGGACTTAACGCCACACGTTATGAATTGAATGGCCAGCCGGGGAAAGCTTTGATTCACAATTACGGAATTTAGTCTAAATCTGTCCAGTTCAATGTATCTAAACTTCCCATAACAAAAATTATGCTCTTTCCGTGCATTTACATGTTTAAACATACATACATACATACATGCATGCATGCATGCATGATTCACAATTACTGGGAATTTAGTCTAAATCTGTCCAGGTTCAATGTATCTAAACTTCCCATAACAAAAATTATGCTCTTTCCGTACATTTACATGTTTAAACATACATACATACATACATACATACATACATGCATGCATGCATGCATGCATGCTGACTACCACCTCTCCGCTGGAGTAGCGGATAGATTTGGTTCTCAAATCTCCTTTTATATCCGATAAATAAAGATTTTTTTAATATAGTAAACTTGATTTTTATGATTTAAAATTACGAGCTGCGTTATCATAATTATTATTATTATTATTATTGTATGTTCTGATAATTTTTTAATTATAAAAGTGCATAATCCATGTTGTAAGAGTGAGGAGTCCTTCCAACAACTCGCCATCTCCTCTCCTATACTGTAAGCAAAGAGAGACGGAGGATAGATAGATTGAACTTGTTCTTGCATTTCCTCCTCCCCATTTGCTTCAACTTTCTTCTTGCTTTTTCTCCTTCTCGCCACCGCCTCCTGATTTTCTCGGGGAAAACTTTTTCTTGTAAGTTCTCTATGTGATTTACCCTTTTCTTCTCAATGTATTTTTGTTGGAGTTTGGTTGGTCTATTCATAGATTCATGACAAATGTCGTTCAAGTCTTTTTCTTTTTATTTTATCCTGCATTGTGATGTATTTTCAGCATCAGAGAAATTGTTTCTGTTTTCGCATACTCATTTGATGGAAGATTGCATTGTGAAATAGATTTATGGAATTAATTGCAAGCAACCCATCAACAAAAGATTTTTTTTTTGGGGGGCTTTTCGGGCTTCCGACACTTTTTTTTGGGGGCCTTTCGGGCTTCAATTTTGGATGTTGCTAGATTCTGAATTTTGTTATAAGCAAATGTGGTCCATTGTCTATTTATCTACCTTGTTATTATTGTGAAATTCTGATGAAATTTCTTTTCTCTGCAGTTGCAAAAAAATGGTGTTCTGGGTTTTTGGCTATGGTTCATTGGTGTGGAACCCGGGATTTGAATATGATGAGAAAATGATTGGCTACATCAAGGATTACAGGCGTGTTTTTGATCTTGGTAATTTTCTTAACAGCTCTGTTACATCAATTTATGTTCTATTTCTCTATTATTAGTTTTATAGAAATTATTAAGTGTGGAGATCTGAATGTTTTAAAATGAAATGCAAATCTATATATTTAACAGCATAGCTCAAAAAAAACAACACTAAGTAGTTCAAATCCGTATTTTAAAATATACTGATGTCGCATTGATTAATCACTTGGTGATGTTACACCTGAGAATCACTCGGTGGTTCTATGTGAGCATGATTTGTTCGACTACTTATGGGCATTTGGCTTTCTGTGTGACAGCATGCATTGATCACAGAGGTACGCCTGAACAGCCAGCTAGGACTTGCACATTGGAACAATCCGAAGGAACCCTATGTGTAAGTAGAGCCTAAATGTTATATTCTGTTCTCTTGCATGTACAGTATTTTAGTGGTTATGAATCCGCAGGAAATTTTACATTTATTAGGGAAAAAGTTAGAATTTGGTTACATTAAGTTCGTTGATTTCTAGAATTTTTGTTATTTTTTTCTCTTTGGCTCTTCCTGACTCGATTACTTTAAAATTTCCTTCAGTGGGGTGCTGCTTATTGTGTTCGAGGTGGTCCTGAAAGGGAAAGACTTGCAATGGAGGTATGTTATTTACATATTATTCAGGTGTAAATGAACACTACTAGTTATACATGCTCTATAAAAGAAGTTTGATGATATGGCATTGCTTTGGTGGTTTTGTTAATTACAATTGAAACTAGCACTTAAAAAGTTTATGAATTGTTTTTTCCAAGTTAACTGGATGCCTTATTAGAGATTTAGGTAATCATCCTTAACTCTCTATGTTCCCGTGCTTTTACAAGAAGCCTAGATTTATTGATATAACCTAGTTGTTATTTTTTTAGACATTAGAGTGATGTTTTCTTCCTTCTCTTTTGTAGTATTTGGAGCGGAGAGAATGCGAATATGACAGCAAGACACTTGTAGACTTCTACAAGGTGAGAAGATGACGGGTTTTTGTCTTTCACCATCTGTTTTGAACATATGCTTGTTTTAGATTTGTAAATTTGTTCTTATTTATTTTTCTTGTTCTTTCTTTGATGTAGGAAGGGTATCCTTCACAGCCATCTTTAATAGGGGTTATAGTGTAAGTTACCTTGCTTTCTATGCATCGTTAACTGCAATTTCAAGCGAATAACATGTTGGTCATGATTGCTGAAGAATATTGTTATTAATTTCATTTTATTCATGTTGGACATGATTGCTGAAGAATATTGTTATTAATTTCATTATTCAGTTTCACTTCTACGCCGGACAAAGTATCAAACAAGTATTACCTGGGGCCTGCTCCATTGGAGGATATGGCTAGGTATGGCAGAGTGCATATTCTAAAAATGCACATTCTAAGTTGTGGATTGTTTTATTTGGTTGGCATAAACCTTCTCTTTGACTTGTTATCACCGACATTGTTTACAGGCAAATTGCAACAGCTTCTGGACCCTCTGGCAACAATAGAGACTACCTTTTCAAGTTGGAGAAGGCCATGTTTGATATTGGTGAGTCTTGTTCTCACTAATCATGAAGTGATCAGAATAACCTTACCGTATTGATCTTGAAGTTCCATTTTTGTCAATGCAATGAAACATTGGATGTTGATTACATGAACAGGTTATGAGGATGACTACATAATAGAGCTGGCTAATGAAGTGAGGAAAGTGCTTGGAATTGCTGAAAAAGGAATGATCAAAGGGAAGAAGTTGGTTGGATCATCCCATTCCCACATTCCACTGACAAAATCTGATATTCCGGGCCTTCAACTGCATCTGCTAACAGAAGCAGTTGCTATGGACTCGTAAAATTATCCAAGCAGAGATTGAGCTTTAGCTAACTCAATCTGTCATCTTCGGTTAATCTTTTTATATTTGTTTTTTAACCGTAATGTAGGCTTTAGGTTCTAAAGGACTGCAAACCAAGTGGTTTGGAAAATGAGAGGAACATGTAACCACGGAGACAAAACAGAGAATAGTAATGTTATTTCAATTTTCCAGCCAAGAGAACTACTTTTTTTTAAATCATTTACTTTGCTATTACTTGATCGGGTTGTGCGTGCACCACGCACAAATTGTTTGGTTTTGGTTTGTGGTTATTGGCTCCACCTCCACTGATACATACAACTGAGGAAATACTTTGTAGTCTTTGCTTTTGAGGAAGTAGACAATTGCAAGTTATCTTGTGCAATGTATCATTTGTTTTTCACTTTTTAAAATTGTTCCTTCTTCTTTGTGCTCATTGATGATTGAACTACTGCTGCATCTAAACTTGTTTCATTATGGGTGAGAGAGGAGAGACGGTGACAAAGAAGGCTTGAAGCATAGCCTGCTTGCTTTATGTCCCGTTGTCTGATATTGAAATTGGTAGGTTTTAAGTTTAACAATACTTTATATAAATTTGGGTAAGATTTTCACTAATACGGATGGATAGATAATATATTAAATTTGCATTAATGACAAGTTCTCGAATTGTGATGCATCTAAGTTTTTTTTAGGCCTCTAAAATTCGGTACTGAGCAAGTTATTTTTATGTGCATGTGGGTCTTTAAATACTAACAAGGTTAGGGGAATTTTTTTTTTATTTTTTTAAATCGCATATAGGTTTCTAAATATGGGATAGATTGTGAGCATGTCATGTCGAATAATATTTTATTTTTTCATATACGGGTACTTTAGATTTTATATTTGCATTGAGTCCTTACAATTTTGTGTTTAATTTTGGAGGTTAGCAATATAAGTCAAGATGGTCTAAGAAAACGTTTATCGAATAGAATCTTATTCGCATGTAATTAAGTGATTGGGGGATGGGGTTGAATGTGACAAGTGCATTATATGTGATTGGATAAATAAAAATGTTTGTAAAATAGAATATTTTTTACATGTTGGTTTTTAAAATTTTGTGTTTTTTAAGTTTATATTATTGTTATAAAGATATCACATAATTAAGGGAATGATAAAGAAGCAATTATTTATTTATATGTTGATATATATAGGTATATAAACCACATCTAGAGAATCCTATACAAATCGATGGCGTTCAAATTTGAAATCTCAATTGGAAAATTTAGTGCGTCAATTTAAGTTTTGGAAAATTTTATTCCAAATGCATTATCAAAATGCAGTAGTAATTATGGGTAATCCGATTGGGATACGAATATTTTCTACATCTAAATTAACATGTTCCTCTATTAACTCAATTAAATTACAACAGGATATGTTGATATATGTAACATGATTGTACTTTTAGCTTTTTTATTACATACTAATCCTTTTATATACTTATTAGCATTTGCCATAAATAATTAAATGGTAAAAAATTTACCATATATATATATATATATATATATATTCCTCTAGCAATATAAGGTTCTAAATTTAAATGCCCCCATCTTCGAATCAGAATATACTTCATTAGAGTCGTGACAATTAGGAGGTGAACGTAGTATGGATCAGTTTAGGTTTCTTTAGATCCAAAAAAAATATGACTCATTTTAATTGAAAATATATATTATACTACATATCTATTTTGATTTAAAACAAAATTTAAATTTATTTTAATATTTTTTATGCAAAAAGTCCAATTTCTTTGTTTAAGTGACAAAATCAAAATATATTTCATGATTTAATAGAAGTGTACAAAATTATATTTTTAACCTTCAATTCAATATTTTTCTAATCCAAACTAAATTGAACCGATTTAATTTATTTTAAAGATTAAAAAAAATTAACAATTAAATTTTTACACTTTAAAACTAATAGACTAATTTATTTTGATTCGATTCCATTTTTTCGGTTCAATACTTTTTTACTCATCTTTAGTGATGGTGATGAAACAGAGCCAACGAGGTATATAAGATGAACTTTACTTGCTGGGCCTAAATTATACCTACGTCTATTGTAGATATCAGGATTCTTGTTCATTTTATTCAATTTTTTTGTATAAAAAGAATCTCCATAAGAGAAACCTAAGAATATAACAATAAATGAGTTCTTAAGGAATCTAACTAATGCTATTTTGCACTTACACCCATTACTCAAACACTCACTCTTTTGTGCTTTTACCAAATGCTAGAGTTGCCCAAAACATTTATTCTCTTTCTTATTGATTTAGTGTCTATTCTAAAGAATTACAAAAGTTTATATAGGTTTTAAAATATCTCTACAAATTTTATTTTTAATTAAAATAAGAGTTCATGCATGTAGGAGTTCAAATCCCACTCAAAAAAATTGAATTGAGCTAAATTAGGAAACATCTACAAGTCATCGCGTAAACAATATTGAATAAATAATTCTACATGAACAATACTTTACTTCCAACTTTTTGTTTCATTTATTTCTCATATGTTCCATGCATACTTTATCTTATTTTCGACTCCTTCTTGATTTGTAATTCAAAATTAAATTTAACCTTAATTTTAAATTATCAAATTTTAATAAATCTCTTACAAATTCAAAACTCTCTCAAGAAACTATGCAGGATCATCCTTTCTTCGACCAATGCTCTAAGCAATAACTCAAGTTAAATATTATGCCCATAATTAACAAAGGTTCATGACTTTGGTATCTAAGATTACGAATGTATCTCGTTAGGTAGTATTTTATGGGGTTTTTAGCTTTCAACACTCATCCCGAGCCAATGAGAAATATGAGATGGACTTTACTTACTGGGCCGGGACCTGATTCTGGGCCGAAGTGTGAGGTGAGTGATTTAAAGTATTGGGTTATGCACGTAAGCAAACAAAGAGAACTCGTAAAAAAAGGAAAGGTAAATAATTTTTAAAAAGCCGTAAAATAGAAACTAAAATAAATAAAATATAAATTTGAAAAGACGAAAAAGCACTCGACTTGAGGAAGAAGTTAAGTCGGGTTCTGAAACAAAAGCAGGCAAAGCTCTTCTCTCATTTACAGACAGTTCACTCTTCGTTTCTGAAACAATAATTTCGTATAACATTTTATCTTGGCAATCTGTTACAAGATGGATCTGAAGAAGGAGGATCTGAACGCGCCGCACTCGATGGGCACAACGATCATCGGCGTCACTTACAACGGCGGCGTCGTTCTCGGTGCCGATTCTCGTACCAGCACTGGTACTTCCCTCGCTTAATTTTACTTCTCTTCTGTTATTTATCTAATTCTAACTCTTTACAACATCGATTCGTATTACCTAGGGTTACTCGATTTGTTTTTTTATTTATTTTTTAATTTGTTTTTAGGTCATATATAATTCATTAAAGAGATTATGTGCTTCGTTATCATTATTATTGTTATTGAACGACAAATTTTCTGCCGTTTGGTGTTGGTAGGGGTTTATGTTGCTAACCGAGCCTCTGACAAAATCACGCAGCTCACTGATAACGTCTACCTTTGCCGCTCTGGATCGGTATTCTTTCATAAATTTTAAAAATAAATTTACAATGTTTTAATGCACCTCTTAACCGTGGGGATTTTGGTCTAACGATTATTAATCTTATATGTTTCTGCCCTTTGCAGGCTGCTGATTCTCAGATTGTCTCCGATTATGTGCGCTACTTCCTTCATCAGCACACGTTAGTTTTTTTTTCTTTTTTTGCTTTTTAGTTTATTGTCATTGGATATTAGTTTGATGAAGCAAGTTATCTCTTTGAATTAGTTATTGTTAGTATTTCTTATTCTGGAAGAGAATGCCTAGGGCAAGAAACTATAGCCAAATTGTTTTTACGAGTTATTGTAATAGAGAGAGATGTAGTATAGGGATGTGTGTTACTTGTGTTAATTTATAATCAGAATCCGGTAGGGAAACATAACTGTGAAGAATAGATACCAATCCCTAGATGATTAGTGGCTTTCAGATTTTATTTAATATTGCGGTGAATCTAGATTTCGGCATTAGGTTATTGCACATTCTAGCTCAGAAATTGCACTTATGGGATAGATAAGTACTCCAAAAGCAGGCTCAAAATCATTGTCTAGTGCTGAGTGGCATCTGTTAATAATGCTTTCATTTTTCTTCTCATAGAAATGTTCATATTCTTTTTCTTTCAATTGACATGCTCTTATATTTGCATTAGATTTATTTGTATGGTGAAGGTTGGAGTGTCCTGCATTTTTATGATCATTGTTGATAAGTACCCTGAGCATGTTAGTTCATCTTGGAACATTTCTGTTATACAGTGCTAAGTTCTGGCTGTATTTGAACTTTCTTATTTATCAAGTGCATTTATGTACAGGATACAGCTAGGGCAGCCTGCAACTGTTAAAGTTGCTGCCAACCTTTGCAGGTTGCTGTCCTACAATAACAAGGTTTGATTTTACTTTTCTAGCTTGCTTAATTTTCTTTGTTTTTTTTGTGAAAAGTGCAAAGTAAAAGAAAATTTGCTTTCTCTCTCTCTCTAAAAAAATTTAAAAAGAAAATTTAATTTATTAAATGTTTATCAGTAAATCAAATTCTGTTTGTGCTTGGCTTACTAACAATTATCTGGACTTGCAGAACTTCTTGGAAACAGGCCTAATTGTTGGTGGTTGGGACAAGTATGAAGGTGGTAAAATATATGGAGTTCCTCTTGGTGGAACAATAGTTGAGCAGCCTTTTGCAATTGGAGGTATGTTAGTACTTGGGTTGTCTAAAGAAGGAAATTTCTTGTTGGCATCGCTCTGATTTTTAGTATTGGGTATTCAATTCTTGTTTTGATAATGAGATGGATTGGACTTCCAACTCCCAAGAAGTTAAGACATGAGAACACAACTTATATGTGGATGTACTTTTTTTTTATGTCATGCATTAGTGTGCTTTGTCACATCTGATTTACAACATTTTCACTGGAGAATTTTCCTAGAAGTCTAAATACATCATGTATGATTTCCATATTGAATTCTGGTGATTATATTTGTTGTCAAGATTTGCCTTCTCTGTCTAAGAGCCCTCTAGGAGCACAAATTTAATACCAGTTTCATACCATGGTAGCCCACATTACCATCATATTGAAGTTTGCTTGCCTGTTCGTTGCCCCAGATCTACATATTTTAACATTTAATTAAAGAACTGATCTTAAATTTGTATATAAAGTGAACTTGACCTCCTATCTTGTGATCTTGAGTTTTTGTTATCATCTGATTTACTTCTGTGCATGTGTTTGTGTCTTTTAGTCTACCAATTCTTGTAAGTGTTGTAAATGTTCATATGTTTCTGTGAAGCATTGTTATGAAATCATTTTCATCTCTTATAATATTTTACAACAAATTTTGTTAAATTCAAATATTTTTTTAGTGCACTTTTGCCAGAAAAGAGAATCCCTCCAATCTAACATAATGTGCCTCTTTTAGGATCTGGCTCAAGTTACTTGTATGGGTTTTTTGATCAAGTGTGGAAAGAGGGAATGACCAAGGAAGAAGCCGAGGTATAAAGTTCGCCTTTATGTTTGCAAACACAAGCAGCTTTTGCCTTAACTAACATTGTTTGTGTACCACCTTGGACTTTCTGTGGGAGATAGGGATAACCTGTCAATAAGTTACAATTGTTAGCAACTTAATGTTAATATGAGGGTTAAGCTTGAGTAAAATTCAAGCTAATTGTATTTGAAATTTTTTTTCCAAATACAGCAGTGACTATGAAAGACTTCATTAGTTGACTATTGATAATCGTTTATTGTTCTTGATATCAAAAGAATGTATATATGAGTGTAAAGCTAAAATAGGACATGAGGGTGTAATTTTCCTTGTAAAGTTATATGGTTTGCCTAGCTATATTGCTAATGTTTTCGGTTTTTTCCTGACAGCAATTAGTGGTTAAGGCAGTTTCCCTTGCTATTGCTCGAGATGGTGCTAGTGGAGGTGTTGTCCGCACAGTCACTGTAAGATTTATTTAACACAGGCTAAAGCTATACCTTGTACATTTGTTTTCTACAACAAAAGATATGATGGTGCGGATCCTTTTGCCTTATGGTTTCTCGTGTTGTTATGCAGATCAATTCTGAAGGAGTGACCAGAAAGTACTACCCTGGTGACACACTTCCACTGTGGCACGAGGAGTTGGAGCCACAAAATTCCTTGTTGGACATCCTCAACGCTTCTCCTAGCCCTGAGCCTATGAACATATGAAATGATGAAAGAGGATAGACTTTTGCTGTATCCCGAACATGATATTAAGTCTTTTTACTTTTGAAAAATTACCGATGTATCAGTTGATATTCTTATTTTATTTTTTAATGGAAGCTATAATATATTGTGTTTGGAGGATATTTATTGACATCATTTATAGGTTCAGAGCTTCAAAACCTTAGTTATAGTGGGATTTTGTTTTTTCTTCAATTTATTATTATTTTTTAATTTATGTTACCTCACCACGGAAGAAGTCCATACATCTGTGTAGGTGTAAAAGCTAAGTATTCAAGTCGTAAAAGTGAGTAGTGAAATGATACAAGAGGTTTGTTCTAGTAATTTTTGTGCGTTAACGTGTTTGTTGGCTCTGGTTTTGCCAGTAGAGACCCGCGGATCTTTTGGCGCTTACAGAAAGCCTAAATTTTTCTTTCTTCCTTTTCAGATTTCCTCCTTATATTTTAGTTTTATATATCTTAGATGATATATTTCAAAAACAAGAAGAGACAGATAAAAAATAACTATATGCGTTTTGTTTTGGGCCAAGTATAGTTTTTATAAGAACCCTACCTTCTTTAATCTCTACGGAAATGGTAGTTATTGGATGGAAGTATTATTTACCCTAGGAAATGAGAATTGCGTGGTCAAATAAAGAATCAGTCTCGAGTCTCTTTCAAGCCCTCAGCTATAAACTTGGGGCCGAGGGTTTCAGTTCAATTGTGTATTCTTCTTATCTATCTAATTCTAAATTTCTAATCTAATAAAACAAGAGAACAGAAATAGAACTAGGAATATTATTTTGGAATAGAGAAAGTGAAAACAGAGAGAAAGAGAAATGGGGTCGGCATCAGCAGCAGTGAAGACTAGTAGTAGTAATAACCTTCACAACGTGTTCGTTTATGGCAGCCTTTTGGCAGACGACGTCGTTCGCGTCCTCTTACAGCGCATCCCTCAATCTTCTTCTGCCTTCCTCCCCGGCTAGTCTGTCTCTTCCTTTCTCTTTGTTATCCCATAATTTTTTTTTTTTTTTTTTTAATATTGAAAGGGGTTGTTTCTGTCTCATTTGGATGCAGTCACAGGTTTAGCATCAAAGGGCGTGTTTATCCAGCTATTCTTCCTGTTGTCAACAAAAAAGTTACTGGCAGGGTAACCCTCTTCTTCTTCTCTACAGGACTTCGTTTCAAAATCTAAATCTTAATCTCTGCTTCTAACTCATTAGCACAATATTATTAAATTGTTTCAGGAATTTAATATAATTCTGCTTTAACACTAACATCTACCCAGCCCCAATTAATTTCCTTATTTCTTTATTAGTAATTTAGGATATTAGATGGGTTTTGCTTCTCTTCACTAAAATACTCTGCTATGCCTTTTGTTGTATTAATATTTCTCGCTTGACCCTTCACAATCACAGGTCCTGTTTGGAATCAGTGATCCCGAATTAACTATTTTAGATGAATTTGAGGATTTTGAGTATCAAAGGACCACTGTTGATGTTTCTTTTATGGTAAATTCAAACAATTTCTTTTCTTCGTAATAGCATGATGATAGCCACACTGTATTTATATACATGTTAAAAGAAAAAAACGTAAAAATTTTACATTCTGCACTTTTTCAAGAATCATGATTTTGTAATGGAGGATTGGTTATACTTATACATTATTTTATACAGGATAGTGCTGACAAGTTACAAGCTTATGCTTATGTCTGGAGCAATCATAATGACCCCAACTTGTATGGAGATTGGGATTTTGAGGTAAAACTTTGTTCTCCTTATTTTTGGTCCTTCAGTTTAGTTGTCATAATAAAATGCTGCCCATGGTGTGTTCAATGAAATCAACTGGGTTTGGGTTTTAAGGGTAAACTGGGAGAGGGGGAAGCAGTTATCAAGTTCTTTCACTTTTAAGAGACTGTTGTTCTTTGATTTCCTACCTCCCTCCTTTATAGTGTCATATTTCCTTACATGCTTGCAATGGGCATTTCTCAATATATTTTTTTAGTTTTGTGAGACGGTATAAGTGAATAAATGAATATTCTATTATTTACAGACAGGGTATATCTTCCACATGGATATTTTTCCTTCACATACTGGCACACTTTTAATTTTTCCTATCTGTAGTTACTGGAATCTTATTGACAATTACTATTTGATTTTCTAAAGCTTGCTGAGGTTTGTTGTAAATGTTGATGGATGTTTCTTTGTGGAAACAACATCCACTTAGCCATGGATCTTCTCCTTTTCCTAGTATCTAGGCTGTTTATATTTTTGGGAATTGAAGATTTGCATCCTGTTTTTCTCTTTCGGTGGTTGTTAAGAGGAGCTTAAGTAAATTTCCTTTAGATTGTGGTGGATAGTTATTGTGCTGATGCCATTACAGATAATTGAAGTTAGGGTTATAGTGCCTGATTAAATCTTTCAATTTAGCATCACTTACTGAGGCTGGTAACTGGGACCCATGACTGCTCTCTTAAAGTTTACTGTAGTAGTTTTGCATTACATCATTAGATTATAACACATAAGCTTCAGGAAATTGATAATTCTGTGTATGCATTTGATCTTTATTGTTAATGTTATTCCCTCAAACCTTCTCCATCTCTTTCAGCATTTTCTTATGCTTGACTTGTTATTACTAATCTACAATTTTGCATGTACAATAAGGAATGGAGACGAGTACACATGAATGATTTTGTCAAGATGACGGCGGGTTTTGTCGAAGAACTGGAGCTGCCTGAATCAATGCCAAGAGTAGCCACATATGAATCCTTCTATCAGCAGAATGATGATAACTCCTCCATGTCTTGAATCTTGATGTTATTTTTCAATATGTATTTGCTAGATTATCTTCACACAAATAAATAATGTCATCCATTCAGTAATTCATTTGTGTTGGTGGTTATCTCATTCTTCTGCATGCTGTTGATCAGAATACTCATAAATTAAGGGTCTCTTAATTATATTTTCTATTTATCCCTTTTTCCTGATAGCTAAAGCAAATTTTATGAAGATGGGTTGTGTGTGACCCACTCAATGAAGGTTTCTTCAATGGATATGTATTTAGTAATATTAAAAAATATATATTACTCAAAATTCAACTTGAACATTCAAATCTGGTTCAATATCAGAAAAATCATTTCTGAACAAGGTTCTAGTGCAATGCCAAATGTGTTCAGAGAAGAAAAGCTGAGCAAATGAGTGTGTTAAAAAAAAATACCAATACCTCTTGGACTGGTACGGAAAACACCATTGAATTTCAAAATTCAAAATAGCATCGATCTAATTCAAAAATAAAAAATTTCATCCAATTGAGCATAGTAGTAGGATCAGCTCAGCTCTAACAATTTTCATTTCAGTCTACCAAAACAACTAAAAATGTTTATGCTTGGAGTAAGTGCAATTGGGCATCTTGCACAAAGAAAGATAAAGAATTTACTCAAAGCTCGCTAGCGGCCCTTTCGAAAGAGAAACTAATTGGCAAGAAGATAATGTATAAAGAGATAATGCCATATTAATTAGCTTTTAATTTATAATATATTTTCAGAAGAACAGTTTTGTCAAATGAACACATTAAATGGGTCTTCGAAATCCCAATATAAATATTATTTTTTTTCCGAAGATCTATTTAGGGCACTGTAGCCACAAGAGATAAAGTCGTAGTTGCTTTGAATTTGTCTTCTCTTTAAACCTAAAAATTCAAGTTCAATTCAACTAAATTGACATATTTATTTCCACTAACCAAAAATTAAAAATAAGAATAATCCCCAAGTTGTTGGTCAAAACTAGAATCACTGTGTCATGCACAGTTGGGTCGGGTATCATCAGCAATTGCATGCTACCATAATTTCATTATAATTCACACTTTTCACTAAATGACACCTTTGCTTTATTCATACCTGTGCTTTTAAGGAGAGAGAAAAAATAAATTATTATTATTCTTGATAATTGATAATCCTAAATCCTAACAATAAATATAGCCCACTGTTTTGACTCGGAAATCACTTGAGCGAGCTAACTAGCAAAAGAATGATCATGAATTGGATTTGAAAGAAGAGGGGCGGCGACGAATCTTCATACATCCAAACTTTCCGGCACCTGGCGATGAACCCTCAATAATAAGCGGCAGATAGCCTGTTGCATTTTTGTACTTTTGCTGAATCTGAAAAATTCATACATCCGATTGCTAGTTAGAAGAATTATCATTTGTTTTATGGGAGGTATAAATATATATAATCAACACATACGCATAAATGTTCTTAGAAATCCTATGACTAAAAGATCTCATGCAGAGTTTTTCAGTACAGTTAGAAATATGAACATACCTCAAGAATTTGTTGGCTGCTCCTCAGAGAGTTCCTACCAATTATGCAAATAGTTCCGCCAGAGCCCCCGCCTGTAATTTTGGCACCAAATAATGTCCCATCTTCAGCTTTAGACACTTTACTATGTTGCATTTCCTGTACTAGCTGCACAAGCCTGTCCGTCCCATCGGAACCAAGTCCACAAGCACTATAGCTGTAGTGGCACTGAGAAAATTCGATACAAAAGAAACAATTATGACCGAAGAGCATCACCATAACAATATCTTTTGACAGAAAATAACTTCTATTTGAGATATGAAGGTACAATGATCTTTCACAGTTTAATATCTGTCATCACAAAGTCTCCCGAGTCCCCTTTGACAGTGTTTTGTGAATTTTAATATCTGACTGCAAATTTTATTTGAGATGCAAATACCTAAAACCATTTCCATGAACATTCTAGTTAAGACTCGCTTAAAAGCAAAAACAATATTTCAGTGTAAAGGAACAGTATAACCATAACAAAACTTGCAATACATACCTGATACAGTAATTCTCCAAGAGAGATAAGTTGATCATCTGAAGCTGGGGCAGTAAGCAAAGCTTTGAAGGCCTACGTAAAAAGAAAAAGAAGAAAATAAGTGAAATATTTCAACAAAGCCCACGGTTTTTACTCATACCACAGTTGCAACTCATCTCATACATAAATCACTAAATATTTTTCTCAACTTACCATAACTCAATTTTCCTTTCCTTTTGGGACACTATTGCCTCAAATTTGAAATTAACAACCATGATAAAAGAAGCTAAATGTATAATTAAACTGTGGATGAACTAGCAGATTGAAGATTCTTTTTGTCAATAACTAAATAGACAATTTCATACAGAAATTGAAAGTCTAACAAACATACAAGACACTGAAAAAATATTAAAATAAAAATCAGGCACTGATTTTGATATTCATAATGGAAATTGCATTTTTCAACAGTCAAATCAGCTTTCAAATTCTCTAACAAACCTTGACCCGGAAATTCTCATATATAGGATGCCTAGCAGGTGCTCTAACTACATATGTACGCTTTGGATCAATTTCTGTGACTGGATCATTGTGATCACCATAGTTCTCAGAAAATGCCTCACCAAGTATAGACTTGGGAATACCCTTGGCATAAATAGCTTCATATCTGTAATCCACAACATATTATATGTAATTGGTCATTAAATATATAAAAAATATAAAAATATATCTAAGAATTTATATATTTTATTACAATATAATCTGTAAATATTTCAAACAACTATGCAAGAAAAGCATAATAAAGAGCTGTACCTGTGAGGCGATAAGTTGCACAAGTAATCCAATGATGCTTCAGCTTCAAGTAGCTCAACACCATCAACTTCTGATTCACAGGAGTTTATCCCATTAGAACTTGGCGATGATTGAGACAATGTGGCAGAAGCCATAGACTTTATCATCTTTCGACCCATAAAGGCGCCTGTTCTGACAGATCCATAGTCTGCACCTCCAACACTGCCAAAAAGAATGCAAATTAACTGAGAACTAAGAACTTTGTCTAAAAAGCACAAAAAGGGCCCATAATTACAAGCTGCACCTTACACCAATTCCACAATTGCATAGGCTAACAAACATCAGAAGAAAAATGGAAAGAACTTTAGGAAAAGTGATACCTGTGTCTAATTCCGGAATCAATTCCCCAAAAACGGATATGGCTAGGAATTTCTACATGCCCTAGTACCTCTGCTGGCTGCATAATGCAGAAGCAAAAGTTATTACTCAAATTTTCTTAATCTTCAAAACAACTTAAGTGGAGTTTGTCTCACAAACTAATGAAGCTTACCTGGCACACCATCGCAAGAAGTTTGTTGGCTTCCCCACATGCAGAGGCCATTTGGTCCATCACACCACATGGAGCTCCAACAACATGATTCTCCACCTAATAAACAACTTAATATAATAAGCAAAACAACATAAACTATACAAGTTCACTCCTAATTGTGCATGGGGGATAAACTAGTTGATTATATAACCAGGCTAGGTCTCTTGTAGTAGAGTAAGAGGTCTTGATATTAAATTCCCTTCAGACCAACCTTGTCCGGGAATTAGGTTTATTTTTGTTTGGGCATTGGGAGGAATGTGGTGGGTGTGTTGTAAGTAAAATAAATACATAAAGTGTACTAGGATATAGGAAAATAATATCCATACGAAAGATGTGCTTAATATCAAACCTTTTGGCACAGCAGAGCAAGATCTCTAGGGTTGATGTTTAATCCTGAAAATACAGATGAAATTTTGTACCAACCGATGGATCAACACAACTTCATCAATTGCGGAAAATCTTTTTAGCACACTGTAATTCGAAACAGAAGTACAATATATACAAAGCATAAACTTAATCACAAAACTACAATTAATTTCAAGAAGAGTGATGGAGAAACAGAGGTTTTCTCTGAACTCCAAATAAATTCACATTTACCAAAAATGCTAGCAAATAAAGACTAGACAATTAATCATTGTGTTTGAAACCTACTTTGATATCACGCATGCCCAAGAGCTTTCACAATCTATCAAATATGATCAGAATCATGTCCCTAACTATGCTGAAAGATTGGTGAACAAAGAACTAAATTGTCTATATGAGCCTACTCATATTCAAAGACTTGAATGCACCGTATATCTCTTCATGATACTGTGCATACTAACAGTATTTTCACACCACACCATGATATCTGAAATATGTGTATAATCATAGACACATGAATGCATTCAGTTGAAGAAATGAGCACTTCTAGTGAGTGTAAATAAAAAAATAACATATAAACAGGAAATGAAATTAAAAGTGAAATTTTTTTTGAAAGTATAAACAATTTAGGATAACACAATTACCATGTGCAGCAGCTATGGCAGACATAGTAGCAACCTCCACCGAGGCAGAAGAAGATACACCTTTGCCTTCTGGTACTGCAGAACAAACCTGTAAGATTGTAACTCATACACTCAAATATTGGAACTAGCAAGACAGTTGTTTGGGGGAAAAAGATGATAAAACTGGAATCACAGACTGGTATAATTGTAACTTGTAACTCAATATTGGACAATAAGAGTGCATAATTTAGAAAATACACAGAAAGACTCGAAAAAACATGATGTTATGGACTGGTTGGAAAACCTAGCAAGAAGAAAAAATTTTAACACTAAAGATTAAGTATTGTAAGTTCAAAACTCAATTGTGAAAGTCATTCACATAGTTGTTACTTTAAATCGATTGACCTCGCCATTCATTTCATCACCACAGTATTTGCTCCTTCAAAGCACTAATAACTTCTGTCACTACCATTTTATAGCAACAGACATGCATAAATAGTGTAGATGTATGTCTGCTAATTTTATAGTAATAAACAGACTACTTAGTAAGCAGCCCTATCATCATCATGCGATTCAACAGAACATATATAGACAAGAATTAAATAAGATCATAGAAGTATCTGAAATAGCCATAGATTTCCAGGCAGTGGGTTAACAACACAAACATACTCAAAAGAAAGGATAAAGTCAGTAGTACCAACAGGCTTAGACTGTCCTCAAAGCGTACACCTAGTTCCCTCATCAAAACCAGAATTGTCCCGGCAACATAAGCTGCCCACCTAAAAGAGGGATTGCATAATTAGCATGTACAATAAAGAACAAAGATTAATCAAACAGACAAGAGGAACCCACTTTTGGGATGGATCCCTATCAAAGTATTTTTTTGCCTTCTCATATGAAATTGGTTCCTCTCCCTCCATAAAATCTGATAAATCCATATCAAAAGTTGGAGCACGATTGCTCAACTCTGATCCATATGATACCTGATGAGACCAAAGTTTGATAACAATTAAACAGACACAGACACTATTATTATATCAAAATTTCTACATTTAGCTTCACTGTACAGCACAACTTCATTTAGACAAATTGGTGAGGTGCATCAATATCAAACCAAGAATAACATTACACATTGAAATAAGCATTCATATGCTACCACATACAATTTGCAGAACAGGAATAGGCCCTTCTCCCTTATCATTGTGTCGAGCCTGGGTATGTTTCCAGAGTCTATGTTTACTCGCATGAATCTTCTGCAGAGCTACATGGCAAGCTTCTCTTATAGGCATCTAAGAGAGAAGAAAAATTATTAAAATAAACAAAGTGATGGGCAAGTAAAATTGAAAATTTGTCCGAAAATAACAACAAAAAGGACAGTGCAACAACCAAACATATAGGTGCCAGCAAAAGAAATTCATACCTGCAAAACAAGGCATCCTGAATAATCAGCAATACCTCCCATTACATCCAACCTCCCAGGTGCTCTGGCCACAATGATTTCTTCCTGTTCAACAATTAGTAATTTCAAAACATATAAATTTTCCAAAGATTTCAGGATGCGAAGGAATTTAACGCAAATCTTAAGAAAAAAGCTGCAGTGTATATTCAAAAGAGTATAGCATCAGCGTGTGCTTATTACCTAAGACAATAAACTTCTTTGCTATAGTTCCTCCATTATGCATGTTAATCAAATGAGTAAAATAAACTTAATTCAAATTATATACATAGAGGAAAATGATGCCAAGAAACAAGCTCCACAATAAATATCCATATTAGAAAGGTAAAAAAACCTATTCACATGCATGTAACCAATATAAGGAGTAGCAAAGAAAGGAAAAAGAACAAAAAATTTAGTTAAACTAAGCACAACCTCCCAGTTGAAAAGTCCTGCAGCAGCCTTACGCTCACGCATCTGGCGTTTCTCAGGAGTCCTTTCACCATCATGAATAGCATCAAGTTCTGACAAGCTCTTTAGGAAAGCCATTGTATCTGGCAGACCTTGATGATCTCCATGAAGAACCTCAAAGTCTTCAGTGGCTCTAGAAAAGGGAATTTAAAAACATCATTACGGGTAGCAACTAATTCTACCATATAAATAAACTAAAACTCACACTGTAACCCTTGAGTCATTCTCAACCGGGGTACAAGGTGGGGATCCAGCAGATACACCAAGTTCATCTTCAGCACTCTGGTACCATTCAGGGATGGAGAGATCTCTTCCCGGGACCCTTTGTAGTTCGTACCCAAAAATTATGGCATCGCGTAATCTTCTTGCCCCACTTAACTATACATACACAATATGACCAGATTTGAATTAATAACCAATTATAAGCCGGAAAAACTGGTAAACATTAATTTGAATAAATAAAACATCCTAACTTTACTCTAATTTGCTGAGGAAATACCCCTACCCACTCAACTCTGGGTCTCCCTCCTTTTATGAACAGAGGTTTATATTGCATTATCTTGTCTAACCTTGTGCGATTCCTAATGCATATACTCAGGAGTGGGAATATGGTGTGGACTTGCCATTCATTAGATAAGAATGAATAAAAACATTTGTGATTGGTGGCCAAGCTTGTTATTCAAAGATATAAAATCAAATTAATATTAATATGTTGTTTCAAGCCAAAGTCACATCAGATCAGATCAAGTCTAAAATAATGGATTCATAAGCACAAGATTCTATAGTACCCAAGGGGTCACAAGAGTTTCCTAAAATGGGTGTTCAGCAGTCAGGAAACACTTTGTATCAGGACTTGATTCTTCTTGTGGTTGGATCATGAAGTAACACTCCAATTTGACACTTTATTGAAGGACTTTCTTCTTCATGTCAAAAACAAAAAGGAAAATCTTGGAGGCAAACTCCACTTAAGAAATGCTTTCTAAACATAAATTCGTTCAAAAGTTAAAAGCAAATTTAACAACTCTATTCTTGTGAGATTGGCAATTCATTTTAGCATAGTTTGTGGAAGATTCATCGTGACATTTCTTCAACCATTTCAATCGTTTGCATCTATATTCTACATAGATTAAATAAACTTCATATTTTGATCCAAAATTTCCAACTCTAATTGGCTTTGATTCTTTTGATGCCAATTGTACATAACAGTTTTAACATATTTCCACAGAAAATTTTGTTTTAAAACCTCAAGTCTGATTAGTTTGAATTTGATCAGATTGAATATATATGATAATGAGGGTGAACATCAGACTTAATCAGAAATTAAATTCCTACTCAAGACCAACCATAATATGTAAAATGCAAACTTTAAACTTTGATATAATATCAACGATAAACAGCATTAAAGATGATTTATGAAAAGTAAATATAACCAGAAAGCATAATAAACAAGGCACCAAATCTTATTACCTTATCTGATACATAGTTTTTTCCCATAGCTGTCTCCTGCAAGATGTGAGCTGTCACCTATAATTTAACATTGTATATTATCACATCAGTAAAACACAGAATATCAAAACCATAAAAACTGGAAAGTAGACATGCATAAAACATGATACTTTGAGAAACAAAATCTCAGAAATCATTTTGATAAAACTGAGGAACAAGTTACGCTTAATATGATTTAAATCTCAAATGCTAGCCAATAAACATTAAAGAGTATGATATTTTTTCTAATTTGCTTTGAACATATTTAGCCTTAAGCATTACATAATAAGAACTCTGAACTGCTAGAAACTAGAATTATAGAGGCATTCAGATTCACAGGTCCTCTCTTTTTTTTACTTTGCTAACTTTTTCTTATCCATCTTTTGGTTTATGCGAATGTTAATGTGAAGATGGTTTGCAAGGTGAATTAAAAATTTAATTTTGAACTGCATGACAACTCATAACTAGATTTTTCTTGCTTTTTGATATTATGAACTTATATTTAAATACCACCAAGTGACTTTCTATTCTTATTCCTTCACTTTTCAGTGTGACAAGCAATTTTGTCCTAACATACAAATCATGCAAAGCACTTAGGCTACTATAAATTTTTTATATGCACAATTACAAATTTAGAATCTTCTGCACAAATCAATTTATGGATAACACAACACATAATTTTGAGTAAGGATTTCTAATTCAGAAAATGAGTTAAGTTTTATTCATTTGTTCTTTACTTCCATTATTTGAATTAATATGTAAAAGGTTGTAGTGTTGATGTACATATAACCTCCATTCTCGTGTGGAAATGCCAGATCATCCACATATATTAAACATTGTTTGTAGCCATCTATAAAAAATCTTCATTTAATCATTCTGTTCACTCGTATGGTCAATAAGAAGAAATCAGTAACTAACTGAGATTCAATAGTTGACTTCTGACAGAAGCTTAGTTTCTATATTCCATAATCAACTTTTGATTATGTTCACCCTGGAACTCTTCTAGCCAATGTAAAGTTTCCAAACAGAGACAACTTAAAAATAGATTTAGGTGAAAATATTATTTGCAAAAGTCCCTGTAGTAAATTAAATTGCATCATAAAACCATAACTATGAAAATAAAAACGTGTCAAAATATCATAGAACTTGAGAAAGGAAGAATTTACCTCTCCACCATTGCTGCCTCCTTCATAGCATGGCTTCAAACTAATTGCGCGTTCAAGATAAGGCTTCCAATGACCAGTTAGTAAATCTCTTCTGATCATCTCAACACCACCTTGATAGAACTGCATTAAAACATAACAAATACATCAGGTCAGAGAGAATATTTTTCCTTTTTTTTAAATTTAATTTTTTGTGCTAAGAAACAAGAGAACTTCTACTAAAATCTGACATAATTCAAGAAGTGGGGACAAGATATCCACAAAGTAAAGGACAACTGCCCAAGAGACCGAAAAGGAAACAGAAACTAAACAAAAAGCATTACTCCGCTCAGCTGTATATACAAAAAGGAAGCCAAAAACCTGAACTTGCATAGAAACACTCTTCAATTTCTCTAATGTTGATGACCAAGAAAGGGAAAGAGGAAGAGGAGTTGAAAAAGGATGCAATTAGATGTACCTCAAGCATATTTCTCAAAAAGGGTTCTTCATTGAAATAATCTCTGCGTACAAAGACAAATGGCAACTTAAACGCCAAGGCTTCACTGACTGTTCCATATCCAATCTTTCCTGAAATATAGAGATGCAATCAATATAGATCTGATCCAGTGCACCTTTAAACTACTCTTTTATACTGACCAAGCATACAGTCAGAAGCTGCTATGAGATCAGGCGTATAAGCATCTTTTGGTAGCTTTATAAAATTAGGTGGAAGCTGGCTGTCAGAAGCACCACAAACCTGAATTGAAGAACAATATGCAAGCTCACTAAGTGTTGTAGGCACATTTTGAACAGAATAATGATGCAGAAAATATGCAACAAAAAGTACCAGGCACTTCCAACCAGAGGGTAAGTACTCCTCCTTCAACGTCCAGCCTGCAGGCTGCATGCAAGAAATGAGTCAGGAGGTAACCACTAGAATACACAGTCAGACGTGTGCTTGGAACAAATTCCCAATTCCTTCCTTACCTAGAGCATAATATAAACTAAATTGTTTAAAACATAGATTATGATTTTATTCTGACAATAAAATAGATCCCCGTTTCTGCCTCCAAGAAACAATCACTTTCCAAAAAGAAAGATTGAACAATCCAGCACTAGAAAATTCCTAAGCAAATACCAGTTAACCAAATATTTTAACAAGATAGTATTAGAATTAAATTAGCTTCACATCATACCCATGTTATTTTTTGTTAATCAGCAATCTCACCTGTCCACCAAAGTTGAGGATAACTAGCTTCACATCATCCCCAATTCCAAGTTCCTCCCTTACCTAGAGTCAAAAATAAAACTAAATTGTGTAAAACATAGATTATGATTTGATTCAGACAGCATAAGGAGACTAGATAATTTTCGTGCATCAAACCTCCTTGCGGGATTTATGCAACCTCCTCACAACAAGAGGTACATCAATAACATCACGGAAAGCCGGCACTGTAAAGATAACATATGAGAACATTCATTACAGATCTCCTAGCATTGTGTAAATATGATCACAGAAGGGTCAATAAACACAAATAAGCCCATATTATGGGGTTTTGTAAGAGTGGACATACTTGGGCAATATCCTGGGAGGCGGATGAGGAACTCACAATGAGAATAATCCTCGGCTATCTGTATGAAATTTCAAGAATGCATACAAGTTTAGCATTATTATAAAAGGGAAAACCATGAACCCCATGTGCTCAGGGAGATAGGGTCAATGTAATAAACTCACACTTCATATAAATTAATAGGTCCTACCTGATAACGGAAAAGGTGAAGATGTGAAATCATTAATAGTTGTTGCATAAATTTTGACAACTGTTTACTTACCCGCACTCCAAAGCCCTCATGTAATTCATTTTATTAAGTGAGGGTCAAATTAAGTTGATTCTCATAATCTTTACTGAAAACTTAATTCTTCACAAACTTTTCAAAGCTTACTGGCTGGTACTCAACTTATTCAATATGCCTAAACATATTACTACTGAAAGTGGACGAATCAAAATATGATACTTGTACACAAAACTATAGCGCCAGCTTAACAATTGATAAAATCAGGTCCAAATGGAAATGGGAAACTGAATTGGAGAATATGACTCCCACGAAAAAATATCAGCACAGGAAAGAGAAAGATGAGAGTTCACCTGCCAAACAATGGAACGGTGATGATGCCCAGCAGCCATCACATATTCGGCGTAAATAAAGTCCCAGCTGTAAAATTATTCGAAAGACAAAGAGGAATAAAACTTCTTGAAAGTTCAACCAGAGTTACTTACAGTGAACAGATAGATGGATATTTAGAAGGATAGATTGCAAGAAACTTTGAAACAAATGAAAAGAAAATTTCAGAAGCTAATAAGATTTAATATATAAGAAAATCTCATAAGAACAATTACCTAAAGTTGGTAACACAAATAGAACGAATTCCAGCATCAGCTGCTGCACGACATGCAACTGGAACAACATCCGAAACCTGTTTCCATTCACCAAAATGATTCCTTAATTAGAATATAATCTCAAATATGAATCTTTGTTCTTAGAAAAAAAAGACCTTCACTCTAGTTTATGGCAACTGACTAAAAATAAAGAAAGAAAAGGCAAAATGGGATAGCCCATCAATAGTTCTCTGTCTTATAAAGCAGGTTCAAATTTAATTAAGAGATAAAAGGGTCAAGAAGGAATTTCAAGTACCACTAAGTCTGCTTTGATGGAGTTGAGCCACTCTACTTCCACTTTCAAAATAGATTTCCGAGGAACCACTGCTGTCTCTGAATACTAATAATTGCCAAGATGAAAAAAGTAAAAGAATAAGTCATAAAACAAACTGAGTAAAAGAATTTTCCAGATAAATTTAACAATGGCATGAAATTGAAAAGAAGCCATTATCTTGCAAAATTCAGATATTTCATACACCTTCTCCAATGAGGCGAGGCGGTCTACAGTCAAGGCATCTGCTTGTACTGCTCCACAGTCTAAAAGCACCTGATGATCCACATTGTGTAAAATAAAAAAGAATTTCATAAAGTTAAATGCATTGTCAGCACCAAGTCGATCAATTTAAAAAAAATACAAAAAAAATGAAAAAAAAATGCATTTAGATTAATCAAAAACACTTCTCTGTCATCACTACAAAATCAAAAATGACCTTTCATAACAATATTTGACTAATACAGCACATAAAATTTAATCACATTTCGTGTATGATAAATGATTTTTCAAATCAACCTGATTCCTTGATCTTACCTTGCGAATGAAGAGGCGAGGTGACTGAATTTCAGAAGTGAAGACGAATTCAGGCGCACCGGTGACGACGTGCACGTCATGCCCCGCCAGAATCAGATTCCTCACAACCTATCAAAATTCATTCGATCAATTTATCAGAAACCAAAAAAAAAAAGAGCAGAGTAAAAATTACGATCAATTCAAATAGAATAATGTATAAGAAGAAAATTAAAAAAAAAAAAAAAATGAACCTCAACAACACGAGTGGCGTGGCCAAAGCCATGGCCGGTGACGTAATAAGCGAAGACCAGATGCTTAGTTGACGCTGATACTCCCTCGCTCTCCTTGATCCTCATTCTCTCCCAAAATCACTCACTCACTCACTCAACTCGCTTACTCACACTCACAGTTTTGTTTTTACCAAATCAACTTCCTCTACCCCTCCCTACTTCTTTATAAATTATTATACCTGATAAATAAATAATTCTATTATAAAAAAAAAATGAAGAAGTGTTATAAGTGGTTACGCAGCTGACGCAATCAATCGGATAAAGAAGAAGAAGAAGAAGATTAGTTTAGGACAAATTTACATATGGAAAATGGTTCCTTGCTTCTCTTGTTTTATTTTCAAATTCTCAAACTTATTTTCCTCGTTTGTTGCTTGTGAGTTGTGATCAGTTCTTTCTCCCAATCCCCTCGTTAATTTTTTTTATTTTCCTCTCAGTTCAATTCAATCTCCCTCGCTGCCACGCCAGCAATCCCCTGATCATCGCTAACTACGGTGCCACGTCGGTTAAAATACATTTTGTATTCTAATCTAAAAAGTGTTATGATTTGTCACATGTCACGTGGTATATTAATATAATAATTATATAAACATTTATTTCTTAATTATATAAATATAATATTATCTTTTTAATTTAATACCTCTAATATTCTAATAATTTTTTTAAATATTGCAATAATATACTAATATTTTCAATAAAAAATTTTATGAGAACATACAGTCATTATATTTGGCTGTAGCGTAATTTGTAAATTTAAATTAAAAAATATTAAATCTAACCTATTAAAAATTAGAGAAATTTAAATTCTCAACAAATTGGGGAAATCTACCCAATTGAGAGCTAAGACTAGATTACTCACGACTTGAACGGGTGGTAACTGGTAAGCAATATTTAATTACAAATTGGAAAAGAGCTTTGGAATTTTTTTAAAAAATATTTTATTTTTACGAAAAAAACTTTAAAAATATAGATTATAAAGTTTTTTTTAAAAAAAAAAGTGTTTAATTATTTATAATATCTTTATTTTATTTTAAAATTTTTACTTTTAATTCTCTTATAACATTTCCTAAAAAAATCTTTTTTTTAGTTACAAAGTGATAATTAAAAGATTAATAATTTTTAAAAAATATATATATTATTATAAATTTTTATTTAAAAAATTTAATAATTACTTAACATATCACTGTATTATTATTAATTAAGACTTGAGATTTAAGATTTTTCAAACTTAAATTAAGATCAAAATCTTTTAAAGTAAATGTGTTTTTTATTTTGTTCAATCAACAACTTTGTAAAATAAGATGAATGATTCAATAGGTTTTGTAGGCTTAGGGTAGAATCAATCAATTATAAAAGTTTCGTGTGAAGGGGAATCAATTTGTTGATAAGATGGGGAGTTGGATTGATGTTATCTCAGATTATCCAAATGTGGATAACTCTGTGTTTAAACACATCCCATTTCTTTTGTTCTTTCTTTAGTCAAACATACATGATATCTCCCTAACTTTTAGGACTAATCAAATTATAAATTCAATCATCACATTAGATCCCATAAAATTTGATTTCATCAATTTATATATATATATAATTAATTAGTAAACCCCAATGTATTATGAGTAATTCTAAATATGCACTCGTTCTATTAACTATTGAGCTACGAAATTTAAAAAATTTAGTGAGTCGATCTATAAATTATAATTATCAAAATTAATTTAAATTGTTGGATTAAACATTGATTGAATGTTTGCAAAAATGGTATTTGTCAATGTGCGGTTTTTGTTTACTGCAAATTTAGAATTTAAAGTGAAAATAGATTAAATGTTAAAATTAAAATTTATATTAAATTAAAATTTAATTTTAATTTTAAAGACAAACTGAAAATCTTAAAGAGCAAATAAATAAAAAATACATAACTTGAAAGTATAAATTATAAAAATCCACTATTGTGTTAAAAAAAATAATAATAAATTAGGGGATTAAGGTCGAGGCCAACCTGCCTTAAAAGAGCTCTGCCCCTGTATGTGTCTAATTTAGGAAAATTGGACTTTATTATAGGTGTAAAGTAGTGGTGTACTTACCCAAATAATAAAAGTGGGAATAATGGGTTTTTTGTCGGTCAGATTCGAATCGACCAACAATTGAACTCTTTGGTTTAATTAAAAATTGATCAATTATAAGCAGAATAACGGAACTGAATTAAAAGGAACAAACTTAATTAGTCTTAATCAAATAAGATTAATTAAGAACTGACTTAATGATCTAACGGTTTGATTCCATCTAAATTTGCCCATCCCTACCAAATAACATAATAATAATAATAATAATAATAATTTACCTCTCAAAATTATATATATTTTTGCATGTTAATTCTTGCAATATTTCATTTTAAATGTTTAAACCTTCACAACATTATAATTGAACCACAAAATATTTTGACTTCAACAATTTGACTCTCTGTCCCCTAAATTCTGGTCCGTTCTTGTTGTAAAGAATATTTTAGTGTGAAAGAAAAATGTTAAAATGTATAGAGAGATTTATGACTATAATTTTAGTGAGTTAATTTTGATTGATTAGTTTTACAAGGGTATATTTGGCATTCAAATAATTTTATAAAGTAAAATTCAAAGTTTTTAAAGAATAATACTACACTTTTAAATATTATTTTAAAATTTGTATTTTAAATTAATATATTAAATAATAGTGGTAAAATAGTACGAAATTTAAAAGGACAAAAGATAATTTAGTCTATTAAATTTAACATATTATTTAAATTTGTTCTTTTTATTTTAAAAAATTTAATTTTATTATAATTTATTTAATTCTTTGTCATTTAAATAGACGATTAAAGGATAAAAAATGAATTTAATAAAAAAAATACACTAATATACAAAATATTCATTATAATCACGTGTCAAATAATTATTAATTATTAATAAAATATATAAATAAAAGAATATATGACAAAATCTAATAAATTTAATTATTTAATATTTATTAAATTTATAATAAAAAATATATAAATTTATAATAATAAAAAAATATTCTCCGTCACTTGATTCACTCTTTCTCCTCAACTCCTCCTTCACCACCCTTCCATCATGACTTTTCTCATAAATGCCATTACTGGTCATCGCCTCGCTACTTCAACTTCCTCCGCGCGAGAGAACCAAAGCTGCAGATTGAACAAGCTTAAGACAAAACCTCAACTCCTTTGAACATAAATATTATTCACAAAAATCACAAATTTATTATCAAATACCCAACGTCTTTATCATCATTCATCAAATCATTCTCTCCTCGTCATCATCGTCATTCTTCAATCGAAAAAAAAAACAAATAGTTTTAATCTATATTGTATAATCAATTAATTAAAAATTCTAAAATCCAATTTTCTTTTAAAAAAGAAGGGAAAAAAAAAAGTTGTAACAACCAATTAAACAGTTCAAAAAGAATAAACACTAAATTCCTAACTTTCTATTTCCACTCACTACTACGTGCTTTAGCTTAGTTAAAAGAGAAGGTGACGGTTCTTCAATTGGAGTAAGCAACGAATGTTGACTAATTATCCTCAAATTCGTCAATTATGCTCCAATTGTAAGTCTAAATGAGAAAAGTGAATTTTTGGAAAAAATTTAGTGTGCTTACTATCAAGGGCAAAGCTGATGAAGGAAGTATCATTAAACCCTGGTATTCTCATTGCAAGGGTGAAAGCTTATCTGGGCTCTTGTAATAATGGAAATGGCAGCTAGGCAGAAAGTAAACAAAGCTCTAGAGAGAATAACATTAACAATAGCAGTATGAATAATGATGTAACCACTAGTTAGAAAAGAGGGTAGAGCTGAATTGGGTGTTCAAATTTCGGAGAAGTTATAGTTTTGGCAACCATGGTTGTATTTCCCGAGGGCATGTTGAAAGAGCTAAATCTGAGGCCATACTACATGGTCTCCAAATTGCCAATGAAAGGAGGTTAAGATCGGTTAAAATTGCCTCTGATACTAATAATGTTGTTAACTTGGTAAAAGGTTCTCTAAACTTGTTGAAAGATATTAAATAGCTAATTGAAGATATCATTAATATGTTGTTTAAGGATCTGAAAAATAGAACTGTGCATGTTCCTAGACAATGTAATGGTATAGCCCATAGGTTAGCTAAATATGCCATGCATCAATCTTGTATACAAATATGGATGGATAATTTTCAATCTTTGGAGTAATGAATTCTTTTTTTTTTTAATAAAACAAATGGTATTGGTTTAATGAATTAGGATAAAATTAAAATTTTTGAAATAAAAAAAAAGATAAATTTAAATATTAGGTTAAATTTAAGGGATTAAATTATTTTTTTTATTTTTTAAAGTTATTAATTATACCATTAAACAATTACTTAATATATTAATTTAAAATATATATTTTTAAATAATATTTAAGAAGGATAACATTATTATTTTTTGGGAAAGATTTTTTGAAAGATCAATTTTTTAACCTAAAGACGAGTTCATTGAGTAAATGGACGTGATAAAGTATTTTAATAATTACAAATATTTTTCACCCCTTAAAAATATTTTTATTACATAATGAATTAAGTATCAAACTCAGATTTTATAATAATCGTCTCACATTCCTCCGCCTATATATATATATATGTGTGTGTGTGTGTTTTTTTTTTTTGGGTTTTAGGTTTCCATTTTAAACCTCAATCCGCAGCCTCATCTTGATCTTAGGCCACAGAACAGTGATTCAAACTTATCCATATCAGGGTTGATCAGATGAATACCAACTCAGACGGGGCTGGAGTTTGGCCCTTTGGCTAAAAATTAACACCGTGCCATGGGGATGAATGCAGCACCCAACATCAATCCTTTACGCCAAAGTCTGCCATGCCATGGCTTGATGGCTGATTCCTTCCTTTTTTAGTGGTAAGAAAGGTATATATTCCGGTTATATACTTTGATTTGATTTGATTAGGGGAGCGACTCTGCAAAAAGCCGGCACTAAAAAAAGTTTTAAAAGTTTGGCGCTGGCTTTTTCGTATTGAATGCTGAGCGACTTTGCCCACTGATTAGTGGGATTTATATATATATAAAATATAAAGATTGATTCTGAGTAGTAATTCAGGCAGCCTCTTTGCGATCGGTAATTGGCAAAGAAGGTGTTAAACTGCTCGTAAATTAAACTGCAGCTTTTGCTCGTCAGATTTGCTGAGATTCTGTCATTGAAGCTGGTCTAGTAGGCATTGGCACAATTTTCATTTCATATTAAACTACTGAATAAGAAATTGTTCGATTTTAGAACAAACTACGCAGATGCTTTTTTTTATTTAAAAAATTTGTTTTTAATTATCAGTATATCGAGCAGTGATTAGGGCACCCTCTTTGTGTTTATCATTGCAAAAAAGGGTGTTGAACTGCTCGTAAATTAACTGGCTTTTGCTCGTTAGGCTTGCTGAGATTCGTCCTTGAAGCTGGTCTAGTAGGTTTAAGCACATTCCTTTCCACATATTTCCTCATTTTTCATAAGGGTTTTTCTTTTAACTTTCATTTTTCCCCCTTTCGTGGAGTGAGGGAGCGAGCTCTTTTACAGTTTAGATGTTGTGCAGGAAAAAAATTAATTCGGAAAATATTTCAGCTCCTCCAATCCTCCCACTTACTCCAACCAACCCACTTCTTCCAACCAAAAATTTGGAGCAAATTTTCAAGATCCGTATAATTGGGAAATTGAAATTTGTAACCTAATTTTTATGTAATTGATGCTTTGTGTTGCTTGCTGTTGATTCAGATTGTATGCTTGCTGCTGATTCAAAAGATTAGTAGTTGATTCAAAAGGCTAATTTATCAGATAATGCTGTCTACCAGCTCATGTTGATTAGGAGTACTCGCCTGGCTGAATTGAACATTCTGAATGAATGAGAACTGTGAATATGCTGGCAAACATTTACAGTTCCTCGATCTCAAAATTTCGCCTTTTAAGATTCTCTGTACATGGATGTTGTTGAAACCAGAGTGAAGCACGGTGACTAAATATTTTTTTCAAGAACTGGAATGTACATTATACAATCAGTAATGGAAGTGGGTTAGCTTGGACTGTTACCAAGCGAGTTGGGTATAATTTTCTCCAAGGAACTCTGACGGTATAGAGTGGTGTTGTTGCTGCCAGAATTGTAATCCTTAAGTTCCTTCAACCATTCCATCCATCCATCAAACACACAAGTATTCATGGCACTGTCCATCATTTCAGCTTCTACTTCTTCAAATTCCATTGGCTGTGATAAGACCTGTAGCTAAGGCCTCAGTTGCAGATATGGGAGGAAATTGAGATTCAAGCCAGTGAACTATCCAGACAGTCATTTGATACTTCGGTGATTTTGCCCAGAGGTCAATTTGTTCTCTGTTGACCTTCATCTCTGTGTGGTTATCAACAACCAAGCCAAGCATTAGATATGGCAAAGAAGAAACATTAGTTACTTCATGACAAAAAAAAAAAAATTGTGAATGAGAAACAAGTTGCACAAATAAAGATGGCAAACAACTTTTAGTGATTCTCAGCCCATCTCAAAGACACAAAGTAGATCTAATTGCATCAAACAACTTAATTTTGAATTAACAAACATTATTTTCGAACTCTTCGAAGAGAAAAAGAAAAAAAAGAATGTATTAGAAAAATAAAAAGAAAAAAGAATATATTCTCTTTAAAAAGAAAAAGAAAAAAAGAATATTATTCTCTTAAGAAAAAAGAGGCGCAAACTAGTATTGAGATGATGGCCTCCCATTTCTCCGCCTATATATATGTCTCTTGCTAGCAATGGTTGCAGGTTTCATCTAAACCTCAATCTGCAGCCTAATCTCATACCACAGTAGTGATTTAAACTTATTTATATTTTTCTTTATAAATACGGGGGAGGGAGAATTCTATTTTAAAATCTCTCATTTAGTAAAAAAAAAAAAAATCTATTACAAATTTTTTACCATTTGGTTGGGCCAGTAAAAAATGGCACAGTAAAATAATTCAATTTTATTCAATTTTTTATTATTTAACAGAAAGAGGAGAAATTTGATTTCAAATCTCCGTTTCAATAAAAGAATAATATCTTACAAACACTTTTTTATCATTGGGGTGGGACATTAAAGCAAACACCATATTTTTATTCTTTTTGATTAATGATTTAATCTATATCTGATTGATCAGATAAATACAAATACAAAGTCAAATGGGGCTGGAGTTTGGCTAAAAATTAACACCGTGTCACAGGGAAGAATGCAGCACCCAATGTCAATCCTTCCCGCCGAAATCCACCATGCCACGGCCGATTCCTTTCATTATTGGTAAGAAATAAGAAAGATACATGTTCCTGTTTCAGTTTTAGTTATATAAGTATAAATTTTTTATTAGATGGGAGCCTTTGCAAAACGGTCCAACCGACTTCAAAACCAAACTAATCAATTCCCAAATAATGGAATTTATTAGTTTTAGGGGTAAAATTGAACCAAAGTGAGTCGATTTAATTCAGTTTTACTCTTGATTTTTTTTTTAAAATTTTTTATTTTAAGATAAATTAAATTGATTAAAAATTAACAAATAAATTGAATCAGTTCAAAAATTTTTGTTTGTGCAGTCTTAATTTTAGCACTGAAGTACTAAATCGCAAATAATAAGCAATGTGGTCCATTCGGTCAGTACGATTTATATATATAAAGATTGATTCGAGTAGTAATTCACGCAGCCTCTTTGCGACTGGTAATTGGCAAAGAAGGTGTTAAAGTGCTCGTAAATTAAACTGCAGCTTTTGCTCTTCAGATCTGCTGACATTCTGGCACTGAAGCTGGTCCAGGAGGCATTAGCACATTTTTCATTTCATAATAAACTGAATATGAAATTCAGTGATTTTAAAACAAATTCCACAGATGGTTATTATTATTATTTTTAAAAAAAATTATCACCAAATCGAGCACTGATTCGGGCACCCTCTTGTGCTTTATCATTGCCAAAAAGGGTGCTGAATTGCTCGTAAAAAGGATGTCGCACTGCTCGTAAATTGACTGGCTTTTGCTCGTCACGCCCGTTGAGATTCCTTACACTTGTTGTGATTTGTATTATATTTTATTAATTAATAACTTTTTTTATAAATTATAATATTTTTAAATTTTATTTATTATTTTTAAGAGTAAATAATTTAATAAGTTAATTAATTTTTATTAATTAAAATTTTAATGAATGGCTTATCTCATGAAAAAACATGGGATAAGCCATTCGCTAATTTTGGGAATAAATGGGGAGTCCCGTGGGGAACCCACACTAATTATCCCCATCTATATTTTCAAACCAATCAAGTCTTGAGGGCTTTTTTTTTTGTCTGTCTTTTTATGGGAGAGAGGGAGGGAGCGAACGTTTAAGAAGTTGTCTAAACATTTGCAGGAAAAAAAAATAATTCGGAAAATATCTCAGCTCCTCCAATCTCCCCACTTATTCCAATCAAAAATGCACGACTATGGACAATGCGTATTACTGGAGAAAAACCCGACCTTTCATATAATGGATGCCTTGTCTTCCACAAGTTGAAACTAGAATTTGTTCTGAATCTGCAGAACATCAATGGCTGTTAGGAGTAATAACCAGCAAATGGCTGAATTGAATCCATTTCTTGACAACTAGAAACATCCTGAATCAATGAGAACTGCAAATATGCTGGCAAACATTTAAGGTTCCTCCATCTCACTTGAAAATTCCACGACTAAAATCTAGTTCGGTTTACTACGTTGAACTGGGATGTACATTAGGCAATCGGTGGAAGTGGGTTAACTTGGATTCTTACCAGGAGACCTGAGTGTAATTTTTCTTGAAGGAATCTGATGGCATAGAGTGGTGCTGCTGCTGCCAGAATTGTAATCCTTCAGTTCCTTCAATCATTCCATCCATCAAACACACCAAGTATTCATGGCACTGTCCATCATTTCAGCTTCTACTTCAGCTGCTTCCATTGGCTGTAATAGACCTGTAGCTGAGGCCACTATTGCAGATACTGGAGGAAATTGAGATTCAACCCAGTCAACAATACCCAGGCAGTCATTTGATACTTCAGTGATTTTGCCCAGAGGTCAATTTTTTCTCTATTGACTTTCCTTTCTGTGAAAATCTATGTGGTTATCAACAACCAAGCCAAGCATTAGATATGGCGAAGAAGAAATATTAGCTACTCCCACAGAAAGAAAAATGTTTGTGAGAAACAGGTTGCACAAATAAAGATGGCAAACAACATCAAATGATTATCAGCTACACCTCAAAAACACAAAGCAGACCTAATTGAACCATAGGAAATGGTTAGAAGACATGGACATACCACATATCCATTGGTTTCATTCATGTTTCTTTCACTTTTGGTAAAAACTAAAAAGAACTGTGTACAATAGCCTATTATACCTTAAAGATGCAGCAATTTTTTAGGTAGACCAAAACACGTCTGTAGTCTTCAGAATAAAACAAATTGGCTTTTTGTAGACAAGGTCAAACATTATGACTGTAATTTGTGCATAAAAACTGTAAATTTCATTGTTCAAGCACCATATCTCATGATCTTTTGTAAAGAAACAGCCACTTTTACTATCATTTCTTAATGATTATGAAAACATAGCAGAGTTCAGTCAACATTCTATACACATAATGCAATTTACAGAAATAGCATCACTTCCAGTCTAAAGTTTGCTATTATATTTCATCTAATCACAAAAGGAATTTGAACGCATGCCTGTATTTCAAAATTCTGAACATAACAACGGCTACTCTAACTATACCTCTCCACTAAGCAATCACAAACTTTCCATGATTGATTATATTTCATCTAATCACAAAAGGAATTTGAACGCATGGCTGTATTTCTAAATTCTGAACATAACAATGGCTGCTCTAACTATACCTCTCCACTAAGCAATCACAAACTTTCTATGATTGATTCATCAAAAGCACACATACAAGATTTACAAACAGTAAATCCAAATGAAATGCAGTGGGTGCTAAAATAGTTGCATGTTAAAATTACATTACACTCAACAAAATTACATTACATTACAATCTTTCTCAATAGGTGCTAACAGTTACCTTTTAAACCAGGAATGAGGTCAGAGTTGAGATAGGTGGTGAAATCTGACGAAGATAGATATTTTAGAAACAGCATGTTTGCTGGATTATGATAAGAGCACAAGAGTTCTCTCCTCTGGTGAAGACGCTCCATTAATTGTGCTTCTACTTCTAGGTTCTTCTTTCCTTACTTTCAGAAGTCACAATCCTTAAAAGTTAATGTACTAATTATTAATCAATTTGCACTAACAAGACCTAAAAAACTCAGAATATTCCATTTATTATTACAACTATTATCTGCAGGATGAATTAAAAGTAGAAAAAGAAGTACCAGTCTTCCGGATTTTTAATCTATGTTTTCCCTCTCAAAAATCAATGACGTAATCTCTTCTTAGTTCTTCCTCCGAGCTTGTGCTTAACATTTTCCCAGCTCGAATCAGTTTGTTTCAAAATGGAACCGGGGTTCACATTTATATACCCAGTTTCAAGTGAATTCCGATGAACTGGTTTCTCATAAGGGACAATTTTGATTGTTCCGTTCATTTCAACAGCATCTGTAGTTTGTACTGCAACTGTTTTTCAACTTGCATATGGATAATCATTTTGATCAAATTCAAAACTCAATAGTCACAGAGGATAGACACAATTCAAAATCTCACCCACTAAAAAACCCTTATTCTGATTCAAGTTGCCGCTCGTTTAGGACCATCTTTACTACGCCCAAGAGCATATATATCACATCTTTAAAACAACTGAACTTCAATGAAATTTTTTGATTTGTCTTCATCATCATTTAAATTCTAACTTAAATCACCAAAACTGTCTAGAATTGATCACAGAGCACCAATTTCCCTCCTTTATCACACAAACCCTGTTCACCAACTGAATTAACTACCTTCCCATAACTGTATCTCAATGGCATTCTTCCCATCACTCTATGAAACTCCTTTATACACTTGCCTCTCCTCTTCCTATGCTCCATTTTCCTACTACTCAGCCCCACCGCACTTATCCTGTTCCTCAATCCCCGTCCTTCATCTCCATCTCCATCATTAGCCTTATCATTTCTCGCATCTCCCCAATCTCTGACTCTTTCCGCCCCCACCATTATGGGGCCCGCATTCGTCGCATCAGCCACCACAAAATTCATCAGTATGTCCTCGCAATTATGCATTTCATCGACGACCCTCCGCATTTCACTCATCCTGGAGGGCCCACCTCGGCAACTGTACTGAAACAAATAACCAATTTTCAAAATCATGAACTTGGTCAGCACGATCGAGTACCGATCCGGGTGCACCGTGTAAATCCACTCTTTGTTCACCAAATCAATGTCGTGCGATCTCACGAACGCCCCAATCAGACGGTCGCTGTTCGATTGCCATATTCTGAAGGCGAATTCGAATGATTTCTGATCCATCTCCACGTCATCGTCGCAGATCAAGACGGCATGGGTCCCGATTGACGATTTGGGGAGGAACCGACCGTTGAGGCTGCTGGATGATTGCCTGACCAGGGAGATTGATGCGGCGGCGGCGCCGAAGGAGGAAATAGAGAGATTGCGGGCGAATTCGGAGAGTGTTCGGGCCGGGGTGGAGGGATTTCCCCATAGGACGAACACGGAGGAGACCAGCGGGGAGGCGGAGTACGTGGCGGCTATTGAGTGGAGCAGAGGGATGCGGTACTCGGAGTAGCCGTTGATCAGCACCGTGATCTGGTCCCACCGAAGTGTTCGTGGATCCCGCTGATTAGTGGCGTCGCATGGATCAAACGACGGCGTACGGGTAGAGAACACTGTACCGAGACCTGCAAGGCAGAAAAACAAAACCGAGATTAGCAGATTCATCTCTCCGGTGTCCTATAGCTGTACACAGTTTAATTTTTTTTTTTTTAAGAAAAGAGTAAAATTTCATCACTCAGGAAGGATGGGAGTACACAGTTTAATTTAATTACTTTTAAAACAGTAATTTCGTGATGGCATATTTGTGAAATTGAAATTCTTATCGTGGTAATTTAGTAATAATGTACCCGAAACCGAATGAGCTGTTTTTTTTTTTTTTTTTGGCTTTAGGATTAAATGGATAACAGAAACTGAAAAAAGCTGAAGCAGCGAAATGCCTTATGTGGCTGAAATGGCGCTGCCATTGCCAATGCCTTCCCCTGCCAAGCTGAATTATCTAGCAACATCAAGGTCGAGACCAAGTCATTTGTTAAAGTTGAAGCCTGCACACTGTGCACCCCATCAACAAGAGGTAGCTAAATTGTTACTACTGTTACACTCTTTATCGATTGATTTGTGCTCAATCATTGGTTTTGAATTAAAGCTTTCTGCGTCACTCCGGTAGTGTTTCTTACTCTACTTCAGTTGTTTTGAAGGTTGATGTGGGGATTATGTGTGAACATTGCAACGGCAAAGGATGGTTAGTATGTGATTTTTGTAATGGGCAAAAAACCAATGTCAAAGCTCAAAACAACCGCATCTATCGTCGGTGCCCATCTTGTAGAGCCGTGAGTATTCCACTTATTAGTACTCGTTGATATAGTTGCTTGTAGTATGATTGCATACTGGTAATAACAATGTCAACATTACTAGCGGAATATAATTGTATGAACAAACTTTATGTATGCTAAGTAATATCAAGTACCTTTATTTGCACCTAATATTTTGCTGCAGGTTGGATATGTCTTGTGTTCAAAGTGCAAAGTTTTCAAATGTGTTACCTTCCCAAATTACAATGACGGCCAGGAATTATTCCTCTGAGCCGCTTATTGCTTGCATGATTGGATAAAACAGCTGGGATTTATTCAGCCATTGCATTATTGGAGTTCCAGGAACTGAAATGCAGGTTTCCTTCTACTCCTGTGTCATTTTTTTCCCTCGAGAAGATTTTTGAGAGCTATCTATGTATGTGCATATTAGAAGTGAAAAGTTGTTGAGTGGTTGAATGCGGACATATTTCTATATTTATGTAAAGGGAGCAATTTGATGTGAGAGTTGAATGAATGGATTTGATTTCTTGTCAGAAACTGGGCTAAAGATAATTAACTGATTTAGTTAATATAAAGAAAGCAGCAAGTTTGTGTTTGGTTACTAAGAAAATACTGAGGAAAATCTTGAATTTAAAATAGAATTCACTTTTTTATTAATTTGCTTCATTGTTTTTGGATACACGTAAAGGAGCAATGTTGCTTTCTTTTATAGTTACAAACCTAATCATTTACATGTGTCAATTCGTCCTTGATTCAAAGAAATATCTAACTAATTCATAACAATTTGGGCGGGAGTTTTATTTCCACAAAATACAGCCTGCCTTCTTCTTCTTTTAACTAATCAACCTTTCTACCTCAGCAGCTGAACTCTAACTTCCATGTTAGCTGCTGAGTCAGCTTGAGTAGTCTTTACAATAGCTCTGCACTTCATCTTTCACAGCAACTCTGTAATTGCTTCTGCTGTCTGAGCAACTTTAAGCATTCTACTGCTTATGTATTTTTTTGAAACATTTACTCCATTTATGCAGCAACTTGGTATACTGCAACATCCCCCCTCAAGCTCAAGGTCGAGGGGAGACATTAAGCTTGGCTCGAAAAGCAACAAAATGATCATAAGCTAAAGGTTTAGTGAGGACATCTGCAATTTGATCAGAACTAGGAACATAGCGAACTTCAACTTGCTGATTAGCTATCTTCTCTCGTATGAAGTGGACATCCAACTCTATATGCTTTGTGCGGGAGTGAAACACTGGATTTTGTGCCAATGCTTGGGCACTTTGGTTGTCACACCAAAGAAGAGGTGTAAGCCGAGAGGTTATATGAAGTTCTTAAAGTAAGGATTGTAACCATATAATTTCAGTGCAGGCTGAGGCTAGTGACCTATATTCTGCCTCTGTGCTACTTCTAGAAACAACAGCTTGTTTTTTAGAAGACCATGAGACCAAGTTATTGCCTAGATATACACAATATCCACTGATGCTTTTTCTGTCATTGGGATCATTACCCCAATCAGCATCTGCATACCCTACAAGCTGAAAATCACCAGACTTATTGAATTCAAGACCATAGGTTAGAGTAGCTTGTAAATATCTCAGGACTCTCTTGCAAGCTTGCCAATGCTGAGTGGTGGGTGAAGCCAAAAACTAACTGAGTTTATGGACTGAAAATGCCAGCTCAGGCTTTGTCAAGGTTGTATATTGAAGAGCACCAATAATACTCCTATATTTAGTTGGATCAGCAAGCGGTTCACCTGTATGAGCAAGTAATTTTTGACCAAGAACCATAGGTGTATTACTGCCTTTACACTCTATCATACCAACTTTGATGAGTAAATCTTGAATATACTTGGTTTGAGATAGATGCAAACTATGCTCTGTTGTCTGAACTTCAATACCAAGAAAGTAACTGAGCTCTCCTAAATCTTTCAAAGCAAAAGTTATGCTGAGAGTGTGAATGAACTGCTCTAGCATAGAGGAATTATGGCCAGTGATGAGGATGTCATCAACATACACTAAAACAAGAATCAATTTTCCAGCAACACTCTTTATAAACAAGGAAGTATCAGATTTAGAATTATGGAAACCCCATCTAACTAAGGTTGTTTTCAGTTTATCAAACCATGCCATTGGAGCTTGCTTCAAACCATAGAGAGCCTTTTTCAACTTACACACATAAGAAGGATGAACAGAATCAATAAACCCAATTGGTTGCTTCATGTAAACAGATTCAGTCAAACTGCCATTTAGAAAGGCATTATTCACATCAATTTGTCTAATTTTCCATTGATGCATGACAGCCAAGCTAAGCACAACTCTTACTGTTGAAGCCTTAACAACAGGACTGAAAGTATCAAAATAATCAATTCTTGGGGTTTGTAAAAACCCCTTAGCCACTAATCTTGCTTTGAATTTGTCCACTGTGCCATTTGGATTATATTTCACCCTAAACACCCATTTATTGTCTATAACCTTAGGTGCTTCTGTTGCTAGTACAAGCTCCCATGTATCATTCTTCATAAGTGCTGTATATTCAGCATTCATAGCTGATATCCAATTTTTATTCTGTAAGGCTTCAGCAACTGTCTTTGGTTCAACTATAGTGTCTGAACTCATCATACTACTTAGGTACATTTTTAGCTTGTGAATACCTGATTTTGCTCTAGTTTTCATGGGGTGAACTGAAGGGATATTGGATGTTTGAGCTTGAGTAAGAGTGTGAGTTAATGGTTGTGTGGTTAGGTTAACATTGGCAGCTGTTGTTCTGTTGTGCAAAGGAACTGATTGTTCTGAGAAAGTATCAAAGGATTGCAGGTTATGAGACCCATTGCGAAAGGATTCTGTGATGTCAGCTGGACAAATTGCTGTGATGGGGTTTTCACTACTAGAGGAAGTTGTAAAATGAAATGCATCAGTGTACTCAAAAGGAGATAAGCACTCAGAATTTTCAGAATTTAAGTGAGCTATTGGAAAAAGTTGGACATAGGGAAAATCTTTTTCATTGAAGGTAATATGTCATGCAAAATACACTTTCCCAGAGGAATGCAAGCATTTGTAACCCTTGTGATTAGTGCTATATCCTAGGAACACACACTTTTCAGTGTGAAAATTAAGTTTATTTAGAAGATAAGGCCTAAGATATGGGAAACATGTACAACCAAAGGTTCTTAGAAAGGAGTAATCAGGCTTGTATCCAAAAAGTTTTTCAAATGGTGATTTGTTATTAAGAACAGTTGTGAGAAGCTTGTTTATCAAGTATAAGGTTGTGCTAAAGGCATCTCACCAAAATGTAAGAGGTATAGAAGCATGAGCAAGTAGTGACAAACCAGTTTCTGTTAAGTGCCTATGCTTTCTCTCAATGACACCACTTTGATGATGTGTATGAGGACAAGGATGTCTGAATTGAATGCCTTCTTGACTCAAGAAAGAAGTAAAAGACCTGAACTCTCCTCCCCAATCTGATTGAAGAATTTTAATGGATCTATCTAGTTGTTTTTCAACAAGTGTCTTATACTGTTTGAAAATGCTAAAAGCTTCAGATTTGTTTTTCATGGGAAACACCCAGTTGAATCTAGTGTAGTCATCAACAAGACTAAGGTAATACTTATAACCTTCTTTAGTAATGACTGAAGCAGGTCCTCATACATCAATGCAAACAAGATCGAAAGGGTTTCTGGTTCTTATACCTGTATAAGGAAAATGTAGTTTGTGCAGTTTTCCCATTTGACAAAAATCATAAAATTCAACTTTGATTTCTGTATTTTTCAGTAGAACATGACTACAGGAATGGATTACATTCTTTAACACAGCAGGACTTGGATGACCAAGTCTTTTATGCCACAGAGTATAATCTGAATTGTTTTGTACACTTAACATTGACAAGCTGAATTCTTATTTTAAATACCAGAATTGACAGATGAATCAGTTGCACAATGCTGATTCTTATTTATGAAACAATGTGCATCATTGGAACAAAAAGACAACATTGATAAAGGATGTGTATTTAACAATGATTGAGAAACAAAGGATTGAACATGAGCAGATGGCCAATTGTTCAGAGAAGGTTTTGACAGTAGCTTATAAAGCCCCCTCACAGCAATACCCTTGAGCAGCGCTTTCCCTTTCTTTTTGTCCTTAACAAGGCACATATAAGAATGAAACTCAATAAGTACATCATTGTCATTAACTAATTTTGACACACTTATCAAGTTTTTAGTTATTAAAGGAACATAGAGTAAATCTTTTAAAACTAGAGTATCACCAGAATATGACTTAAACTCAAATATGTCCTGTAAATAGTATTTTCAGACCACATCCATTACCAATCATGAGTTGTTCATTACCTGAATAATCAGTCTTTGTTGCAAGGTTGCTTAGATCATTTGTCAAATGATGCGTAGCTCCAGAATCCAGATACCAATTTTGATCCAACTGACCTTCTATTTATCATGAGTTGCAACATAAGCTGATCTGTTACTAGCCATATTGAATGAACCACCTGGTCCTTGAGTGTTGTAGTTGTGTGAACTATTTCCACCATAACCAGCTTGACTTCTTGAATCATAATCCTTGTAATATCTATAATAGCATTTAGATGCAGGATGTCCTTTTTTTTCACAAATCTGACAAATTAACTTCTGAAAATTTCCTCTACCATACTGATTAAATCTTCTTGCACTTTGATTCTTACCTCTTCCTTGCTGACTTCCTCTACCAAAACCACTAGAATTTCCATTGTTATAGTTGTTATTATTATAGTAACCAGCATTACCATAGGCATTGTTGTTGTACGAACTGTTTCCTCTTCCATTTCCATTGAAACCTCCTCTTTTATTTGCCTTTTGAGCATAATTTGCTGAGAAACTATTCTTATCTGTATTTTCTAGAATTCTGTAACACTCTATCTTCTTGACTTAGAAGCATAGCATATGCCTTGTCTAGACTAATTGAACCAAGTTGACTTGTAATTAATACAACCACTGGATCATAATCTGAATTTACTCCATTCACCAGATATTCAATAAACTTATCATTTTTTTACAGGACAACCTGCTGTAGTTAATTCACTAGACCTTTCACTTTTAAGAAATAGTCTGACATTGAAAGTGATCCTTTGTTAATGGTTGCTAGCTTCCTTTTTAATTGAACAGATCTAGCCTTAGATTCAAAACCAAACTATTTTTCAACTAATAACCATAAATCTCTAGAAGTTTGACTGGATATTACAAGACTTAGTATTGAATCATGAATTGTGGATAATAACCAACCTAATAAGGATTGATCTTGCCTCATCTATAATTCATATGCTGAATCATGTTCTTCATTCTGTTCTGGAGCCTTCTTCTTGCCATTGATAAAGTCTTCAAGCCTGTTTCCTTTAATGGCTATCAAGACTTGTGAATGCCAAATGACATAATTGGTTCTTGTGAGTTTTACTGTTGAAGGAAATGAAAAGATTGTGCCTAATGTGTTGTTAAGACTGTTTGAAGAAAGATTAACACCAGAGATATTGGCATTGGCCATAACGGCTCTGATACCATATAAAGAAAGCAACAAGTTTGTGTTTGGTTACTAAGAAAATACAGAGGAAAATCTTGAATCTGAAACAGAATTCACTTTTTTATTAATTTGCTTCATTGTTTTTGCACACATGTAAAGGAGCAATGTTGCTTCCTTTTATAGTTACAAACCTAATCATTTACACGTGTCAATTCGTCATTGATTCAAGGAAATATCTAACTAATTCATAACAACTTGGGCGAGAGTTTTATTTCCACAGAATACAGCCTGCCTTCTTCTTCTTTTAACTAATCAACCTTTCCACCTCAGCAGTTGAACTCTAACTTCCATGTCAGCTGCTGAGTTAGCTTGAGTAGTCTTCACAGCAGCTCTGCACTTCATCTTTCACAGCAACTCTGTAATTGCTTCTGCTGTCTGAGCAACTTCAAACATTCTACTGCTTATGTATTTTTTTAAAACATTTACTCCATTTATGCAGCAACTTGGTATACTGTAACAGTTAACAAAATGGGCTGAGCCCCAGTGGCTCTGAACTCTTTTCTTCCTTGTTTCTGAATCTCATTGGACCCTTTGATACATGCAACATATGTACTCTTTCCTAGTCATTGTTGTTTTGGATTTAGACAGATATATCATATATTACTTATAAAAATATATCTACATTATGGGCTGATGCTCTACTTTTACAGTTACCCACTGTTTTAGTTTCCCATTGTAATCCAGAGAATGAGAAAGGTGTGGATTATAGTTTGTTTATAATCAGGCTTTGCTGATGATCTTTATTCATACACACTTGCCAAAATATGCACTAACAACCCTTCCAACCTTTTTCCCCAAAAACTATAACAGAAATTGGCTTCTGGCCCCAGAAGAAAGCTTCTATGATTACTTGGGTGGCATCTAGAGCATCATCTGATTTGATGTCACCCCTAGTGTCTTCTGAGTCAGCAAATTTGAATAACTTTTTGCCGTTTTCTCCTTGAAATAGTGGCATGTAATGAAGGTTGTGTAATCTTTCCAACCAGGACTTGGCAAACAATCCCATTATGATATCTACCCAGTACAACTCATAGTTGGTGATCAACTTGGTATTCTGTGTTATGCAAAACAGATGTATTTCATTAGAAAAATCTGGAAAAGAAAAATAATGCTTCAAAAATTTCATCACTTTTGTATGACTAAGAGTTTTGACAGTCATGTTAGAATTTTCCTACAAATAAAATGTTGTATCTGGCTATGTACCCTTGTTACATTTGAATTCTTGATGGATAGGATGCATAGGTATATATCTGCCAAAAGTCTTGATCACGCATATTTACAAATGTTGACTGTTCCACATACGGTTTTGATATTTTCCTTTAAAAGAAACCAAAAATGCCAGTTATTTCTAAATCTAAGGATACTGCTATCACTGACAAATTTTGAATGCAGTGTATGAAAACGGAATAGTTTGGCATTACTGTTTCTAATTATTGGATCTAATTGTATCATTTTGACTTTGCTTCTTCATTAAGCAAAAAATAATGTGGACAACCATCTCTCACTTGTTGGTAGTTTAAAGGAGGTTGATGAGTCGCTGTTGACATGTGGCTCTTGCAGTTAGAAATCGGTGGACGCATGTGCATTGATTGATGAGGTCTGAAAATTGTCCTATTTTAATCTTTAGTCCGACTTGATCCAAGTGCAAATGTGTACAAGATGATATTTTAATCCATTATGATAACTTTAGAACATTTGTTTCCGTAATCAAACACATAGGATGCTATGCTTGCTTATTGTAAATTACTAACATTATTTTGGCTATCCTTCTAGTTTTGATGAAGTCAAGCATGTGTTTGCTTGTGGCAATTGCATCCCATGAAATGTTGCACATATACAGGAGGACTATTCCGTAGTTATTCAGCTGTGGCGTACTCGTTATTAAATCTGTCTGTCTTATGCTGTAATACATTTCAATTATAGTTATTCTCAATTCCAATGAACTTATTTCTGCATATAGCTTAGACGTTTGTTTATTGTCAACACTGCTAGCAACTAGGCTCTATTTTTTCTAGGCAAAGTCATCTCCTGATCTAAATTTTTGCAAAACGTTTTGGTTTCCAGCCCTAGTCCACTATGAGGGACAAGGCATGCTTGTGTCCTTATAATTTAAAATGCTTCTTCAATACGGGGATTTTATTACTATTATTATTATTCTTTTAGAGGGATAAAAATGTGTGTGCCTCCATTTTCAAAAAGATTTTACTTCAAAAAGCTTGTAAGAAAGTTACTGGGATAAGGGGTATGCTTTATACTTTTTCAATGGGCTACTTGTGGTGAGAAATACTCCAATAAAGGTACTAATAAAAAGATTGAAACACAATAAATGGAGAAAGCTGGTTTTTGTACCAAGGATATAAGGGAATTGAAAATAAATAAGAGGTTTTACTTTTATCTATTTTCACCTTATACATACAATTTAATGGCACATATAATTTGCCTTGCAAATATTGTAGTTCTGATGATACCCCTTGTATATATATCACCATGTGTGTTGTGTAGCTTGGACTGTTGGACACCTGAGATCTTACTAGATGTAAACAATAAGGAATTCAAGTTCTTAATAATTTTTCATCATTGAGTTTTATCTAAAGTGGTAAAGTTGTTGCGAATTAGGAGTCTGTAAGTTTAAAGGCATTGGAAATTTTAAACATTTCCACTGATTTTTTATGTCTTCGTAGCTTTAAATCAATGAGAGGCTTGCTTGAATGATAGTTCAATTTGGTTATAGTTTATGCATCACATTTAGTTAGCTAAGTTGGCATACGAAGTTCTCTTAATTATTAAAATCCTCTTTCCTTCTCTTTTAGGTATTCTTTGTTACTTTTATTATTCTAGGCTTGTAGGCGAGTCATCTTGATTCCCGAAAAACCGTGTATTTGGTGCCAAAATATTGCATCAGTTTGATGGAATTCAATCATTTTGAAGCCTCTAACAATTGATCATAAGATGTTGGCATTAAAAATGCAAGGGACTGGTTTGACTTGTACAATATGGTTCCTTTTACCGTCCAATTACCTAATAAGAACCAATCGGATTTATCTGGGCCGTGTTCTGGCACCTAGACCCTGATCATCCCATTTCTGTGAAATTCTCGTGGCCTCCTGCAACTTGTTGTGCACTGGTATGTATTAATTTTTTCTGTTAAAATTATTGAGTAGAGTTTTAGGTTCATATAACAAAAGTTGGGCCAGGTGATGAAAGGTTTCTGTCAAACAAAATTTGGTCATTTGAAACTCTGCAAGTGTGAGTATGCATGCAGTTAAAGGGATTTGCATTCGTTAGAAAAGAAGAAAGAGAAATGAACCACAAAAATGATTGGTCAGTTTGAGGTAATTCAAGTTCTCTGTATCTTTCATTAGTTCTCAAATGATTCTGTTACACTTCTACATCATCTTATTCAAATCTCTCTCTCATACATGGCCGCATAAACAAAAGAAGAAAGTACAAAAAGAGAAAAAAAAATGTGCAAGTTTAGTAAGACTAGAAGTGAAAACTATCTGCACATTGGGCTTTGAGGATGATGAGATGGAGTTCGCTGGCATTCTGATGAGCAATAACCCATAGGATCATCCACATTGAACCAGCCTTCCTGCATGAAGAAAGTATCTTTCTTTTGCTCCACCATCTTTAGGATACTCTCGAAAACAGATACTTCACAAGGTATCCTCAGAACACCCATCTGTTGAAAACCAAATTCCTCTTCTGCTTCTCTTAGTAAAATGTGAAATGCTTGATGACTCAAATATTCTGTTGGGATAACGAATCTCGTTAGCTCCTCCCCGACGCAAACAGCTAGATACCCTTTAGGGACAGTAGTGGTTGATGCATCACGGACAGAGTTATCCGACAAGGATAATGTCCGTTTCAGGAACTTGATGCTCTTACTGCCATTGTTGTTGTTGTTGGTGTTTGATGAGTTTGCAAGCTTTCTCCACTTCTTGAGAATCTGTTGAAGCCTAACAATTTCTCTGATCTTGTTAGACTTCTTGGACTCCATGGCTGCTGCTTATGCTTGCTTGTTTATTGTTGAATTTTGAAGCTTTGAGTAAGTAGTTTATTAAATATGAACTCTCTTCTTGAATAGCTTGCTTGGTATTGGTAACCTCAATATGGTAGAGATGTAACCAATTTATAGAGGTTGGAGCCTTGAAGGAGGACCCTTGAGGCTAGTATTTAATGTAATTGGCTTCTCTTTCCATGCATTGAGTGTCAGTTACTGAGCTTTAAATTGGAATAAATTAAAATCTCAGTCTCTTCTCCCTCTCCCATAATTACTTTATGGAATTAGATGGAAGATTTTAATTCTAATTAAAATAATTATGACTGAAATATCATTTAATCTGAGAGTTGTAATTATATAATAGTGGAATCAGTGATTGGCAGGGCAGGGGCAGGTACTGTGATTTCCCATAACAGTCAAGGGTAAGGTTAGGTACCTCGTACAATTCAATCGTCCTTACTGCAACTGCAAGTTTTTATTTTTGTTTAGGGGTGTTTCCAATTTCAACGCTGCATTGTTGGGCTTCTAAGAATTCAGTGCTTTGCCCTTTGCCCTTTGGTGTGTTAAATCAAATGGTAAGTGATTGTGAAAGTGTGAACCTCATCCAATCAATTTTTATGTGTCAATATTAGATAAGGAAAATGGTTTAAAATAAATATAAAATCTCTTATAATCACATAATTCTTAGGTTTCCCATCAAGCATGGCGAAACCATAATTTAAAAAGGTTAGAAGTTAAATGTAAAAATAAATATTACACTGTTAGATTTAAGTGTTAGATTTAAAATCTTAAGAGATTAAATTATTAGAATACTTATTTAAAAAATTAAATTATAAAAAATATATAATTAAGTTTAAAATTGCTTTGAAGTTTAGGAAGATAGGATCCCTTTAGATGTTTAGATATTCATTTGTGTTATAAGAGTTGAGTTCAACTAAATTCTTCTTCTAACTTTAGCCTAAAAATAAAAACAAAGAGTACAAGGGGGCAAATTTGTGAGTCAAAAGTATTTGTGGCTTGAATTGTGCCCATGTTCATGTCTTGTTGAATTGTTAATTAATAATAATAATTGGGATAATTTGGTAAAATAATGATAGATCACGTGACATTAATTTGTTTGCATGTTGAGACTTGAGAGAGAGAGAGAGAGAGAGAGAGAGAGAGAGAGAGTCTTTTTCGAATCACTTTCATTCTCAACAATTAAATAATATGAATTATGATTTATTTTCTATTTTGTGAATAATAATAGTAATTATGATTGCCAAAATAAATCATTTTAATAACAAGCACAACGTGATCCGCACTTATTTTCTTTCATCTCCTTTAATTAAGATCAACTTTAACATGAAATAATAATAATAATAATTGTAATTTAGAGAGGAAAGGAATTTGAGTGGTGCACCTAAATTTTGAAAGGTAATCACATACATACATACATATATCTTTTAAAATGTGAATTAATGTCCGCCCAGTCATCTTATTGTTGGAGCCGTTGAAGTCTTTACATCTAAAATTAAATTATAAGTGTTCCAATTTTTAAATTATTCTATGTATACACAAAAATAAATTTAATTTCAGCACCTAAACCCAACATTGCAATAAAAGAAAATTAAATTTTTATTTCGATAAACAAAAAAATATTGTACCCATCAGTGGTTGGCGTCCAAACTTATTAATCCAATCAATCTTCAAAACAAAATCAAAATTAAAATTTTCTTTTCTTTTCTTTTCTTTTCTTTTTTTGGGTACAAATACATCTGCAATTATAGTTAAATGATTGAAATTCAGCCAGCAAAGAGTTGCTGTCTTTTATATATATATATATATATATCACAATTTATTATTATTATAAATAGCCAAAAATACAAAATGGGTTACCATCAAATCACTAGCTAGTAGCTACCTGCTTTCAAATCCAAAAGATGGTTCCAAACTATTATTATTCCTTTATAACTAACGAATTTTGCTAATTTATATTATAATATTATGATTGATTCCATAATTTATTTTTATGTAAATTTAATCACCTGAATGAAACTTCAATGTTCAAACCCACTATTCGTTTTGTATGAAGTGGGTTTTTGATTATGCATATTATTTTGGCCGACTTTTATTAATCAAATTAATGTTTATTTATAACAATGAAATTATTGCTTTGGCCTTCATCATTGGTCAGATGTGATGCAGGAACTATGCCAAAAAAATAAAAAATAAAAAGAAATTGATCGATAAAATCAAATGGGCATTTGGAAAGATGAGAATTAACAAAAAAATCATGTGTCTTGAAAAAATTGAAAATTGAACAACTCCCCACTTTTGGCATCAAATTTGTGCTGCCATTTAAAGAGGAGATTCTTTGCTTTTACTATATGCTTCTTGCAGGAAATATTAATTATTATTTTTTCTATATACATATAATATTTAGATTATGAAAATATTTTATCTCAACTCACTCTTCACAATTACACCATTGTTGATGACTGAACCCAGTTGCCATTACGAGTTTCTTCGGCCATTGCCAATTGGTTTTTGCTTTTGCAGCATCTGATTCTGAATCAGTCGGCCTCAAAATAAATTAACATTTACATCATGAATAGGCTCGGCTGATACTGCATGACCATTTATGTGGATCACAAAAGATAAAAGCCCAAATAAAATCTATGTCTATGTGGGCTCAAATATGACTTAAGGCCTACAATTTTGGGCCTCAAGTGAGTATTAAAGCATTTTGTTTGAGGGACAATATTTGACCCTATTTTATCTCATCATTCCTTATTTACTTTTTTTTTTAAATTTAATTTTTTTTTATATAAAATTACCAAAAAAGAAAAAAAATTCTAAATACACTCATATATAATTTATTTTCTCTTTTATAAATACACCATACAATTTCAATATCCATTATACACGCTAAACCTCTAATTTTATAAATATGTCAACATCTAAAAATTCTTATTTAAGAGGTGAAATAAATAAGTTTTAGGATTTAAAAAATTATGAAAAATTGATTTTTTTTCACATTTTTAAATAATACGAGTGTATTAAAAATATTCAAAGTGATGATAAAAATAAAATGGGAATGAAATAGGGTATATAGAAAGATATATATTTTTAAATTTTTTTTAATTAAGTATAATAAAAAGCTGAGGTTAATCAGATAAAAAAAAGGGGGGCAAATAGCGCTACTCATTTTGTTTTCTTAAAATTTAAGTAGAGAAATTTGACTCAAGACCTCCATTTAAGAAAAAAAAAAAAGATTCACAATAAAATATTTTTATAACCTAATGCAAAAATATTAACATATTTTCTTTAAAAAAAAAGAGCATATTAGGTATGTGTTTTATTCAATTTGTGCCATGCCATATGGATAAAAAGAAAAGAGAGCATAAAACTGCAGACATATGGAAAACAGTTTCTTCAATTTGCTATTTCTATATTAATATATCATGCATATATTCCACAAGCTTCTAGCAAAACCAAACTAGTAAAGCTTCAATTTATATTATAATTCTATGTAAAATTGAATCTCATGCATGGTAATGCTATTGAATAATCTTTCAGAAAATTTTTAAAAAAAAAAATTCTCATGGGTAATATTAAAAACTTAATTACCCATATATATAATTTAATGTATGTGTGAACTTCAAGTTCTATTATGTGTATAAATAAGGATGAGAATTGAATAATCAGATTCTCTCAAAGTAATTAATTAAGGAACCACATGCATGAAGGAAAACATTGTTTTTTAATTGTAAAAACAAAAGCTAATTTTGGTTCCATGATATAAATTAATCTCATGAAAATTAACAAGCATATTCTAAACAAAGGCAAAAGAATATTTGCTGAGCACTAATGCTTTTTTTTATTTATTTTTAATGCTGTTATAACATTTTTGTAATTGTTGAAAATCATATGTATACAAGAATAAAATGGGTGGCCAAATTTATATGCTTTCAAGTGATGAGACACATCATATTAAAGTTGGGAATGGATGCTTGCTCATGCTTCTCCACTAGAGTCATATATATCAATAACACACAAGGGGTAAATTGACTCTTGAACCTTACTTAAATGATCGTGAATGCATTTTTACATAATTATTTAAATTTAAATAAAAATTAATATTTAATAAATTAATATTTTTAATAAATTCGCATGAGAATTTAACGGGGCTATAACCCTTGTAATTTCAAAAAAGTTTTAAATTTAAAAATAAAATTTTATAATTTAATTTTTTTAAATAAATATTTTGATGAATTAATTCTTTAAAATTTTAAATTTTACATTAAACTCTAATCTTATATAATTTTTTTACTCCAACATTTAATCCTTTAATTCACTTTTTAAATGCTTAGTTCCACTTACATATATGGGGTCATATGTGGATCTCATCTCACGACCAAATACCTTAAAGTTGGCCACCACTTCAATTTAAAACCATATCTTTATATTTATCTAAATGCAGCCAGCAACAGCAAGCAAGCAAGCAAGCAACCCCCCACTTTTAACTACCTTTTAATTAATTGATTATAATCAGATTAGACAAGTGCTCTCCCTCGGATCTTCCTCATTGTGGAGCTTTTTTTCCCCTTAATTTTTTTTAATTAGTTTATTGCTTGCCTTCGAATTATTATAATTACACACACTAATACTTGGCATGCATTACACAACAAATCAAAACGGGGTTCTTTTTTGACTGCTTTAAACCAATAGCCAATTTGTAAAACATGACATGATAGATCAACATCAGCATTATTTCTTCTTCTTCTTCTTTATTTATTTATTTTTTTCTACTTTCTATTCTTTCAACTTTTGGTCAAAAAGAAATAAAGTTGAAAAAATAATGATAGGTTTATTAAAATTTATAATTTAAAATCAAAATTTAATTTAATTTTAAGTTAAAAACAAAAAAAAAAGTCTGACATGAGATAAAGTATACGTGAGACATATAAAAAATAGACAAAAACGAAGAGTCAAAAAAAAAAATAAAAAAAACTCAAAAGAGATCGGGTACAGATCGCAATGCTATGACACGACTTTGAAATTGCTTTAAAGGTCATAGGTCATAACGATATACGCAAACATGCAAATACTTGGCATGGCGTACACAACAAATTAAAACATGATTCTTTTTTGTCAGCTTTAAACAAATAGCCAATTTGTAAAATATGACATGATAAATCAATGTCGGCTTTTTTTTCTTCTTCTTCTTCTTTATTTTTTTAAAATTACTTTTTTTATTTTTTATTCTTTCAACTTTTGGTAAAAAAGGAAATAAAATTGAAAAAATAATGATAAGTTTATTAAAATTGGTGATTCAAAATTAAGGTTGAGTTTGATTTTGAGTTAGAAATAAAAAAAGAGTCGGACACTAAATAAAGTATGCGTGAAATATATTGGAAAGTGACGGAAACGAAATGTCAGAAGTGAGGAGTAAGAAAGCGCAAAGAAGATCATGTACAGGTTATAGCATCGCAGCACTACTTCGAAATTGCTTTAGCGCCGTAACATTAACTTATGAGAACTTTCCTTTTTTTTTCCCCTTAGATTGAGTGTTTTGGGCAATTTTAGACTTTCTTTTTACACGACTCCTATTCCAATAAGAAACAGGGTTTCTAAGAGCAGTTTAGAGCTTATATAAACCCTTGTAATCTCTTAAAATTAATAAAATATCAAAAGTATCAAAAATGTAAATATAAGAGAGAATAGAGAGCTTAAGCGATCACAGGGCATTGAGTGTGCTAGAAGGGTGCAATGAGATCACTTGAGTACTGAGTGTGGAAGAGAGTGATAATATAACCTTTGAGAGAGAGAGCTCTGACTATTTTTTTTATTTACATTTCTTAGTTAAATCTCTTAGTGTTAGATCTAGGTGATCTGAGAGATACTGAATGATTTATGAGATATTTAGTGATCTACGAGTTCTATATAAACTATTAATAAAAGAAGCTAGATCATTGATTTACCATAGACGTAGGTGTTTGTTATTGAACCACATATATATTTATGAGTGAAATCTTTTACATGAGTAAAGGTTTTTTAGAATGTTAAATACAGGGCGGAATTAGAAATTAAGGTTTTTTTTTAGGGGGGGGAGGGAGAGGGAGGAGTGCAAATGATAATATAAAAATTTAAATTTAATAAAATAAGATAAATTAATATTTTTATTCTATGTCAATAATAAATAAACTAAAAAAAAATGTTGCTGGGAACTTTAGCATAATCTTAAAAATTGGTGATGATGTATAAAATTTTAAATTTTTAATATTTTATTTGTAAACTTAGTGAATTGTAGATGGTTCTCATAGGAAAAAAATAAAATATTAAAATGTATTATATTATTCATAAAAATAAAATTTATATCTTAAAATTAATAAATTAAAAGCAAAAAAATAAAGATCAAGATCCATAAAAATACATATAAAGTTACAATAGTAAGATATTAAAAAATTAACTAATATATAAATAATTTATTAAAATTTAAAATATTCTAATTTAATGGAGTTTTTTTTTCTTAGCTTTTGAATTAGGAAAAAGAGTTTGACACAAATTTGAAGAGAAAATAAAATCATTAAATTGAATTTCTTTTTCATATAGAAAAAGAATTACAAGTATAAAAATTCTTTATATTAAAAAAAATATGTATTCCATCTTCCAAGTAGGAAAAGAAATAAAGTAAATTTTTTTTTTGTATTAAGACCCACTTATAAATATTAAATTATTTTTATTAAAATAAAAAAATGTAATTGAAAAATGTAAAAATATGGGCCACTTGTCAATTAAAAATAATTTTTTATTAGACAACGACGCTAAAGTAAAGAAATATGAGATATTATTATAATATTAAATAATATATTGAAAAGCTAGTCTTTAATACTAATTTGAACCATTTTTTAAAATTAATAATTTAACCTATTAAGTATAAAATTTTAAAAGAATTTAAGGGGCCAAAATAAATATTTTAATACTAAAAAATTATACATATATATACACAAATTTAAGGGGAACTGTTACAAGGTTTGGGGAGCCATGGTACCCTTAGGCCTTACTACATTTTGGCCACTGGTTAAATACTAAGTCATGATAGAATTAAGACACATATAAATTTTAGCAATAAAGTCAGTGTAAAGATTAATTCTTAAGTGAAATTAGTGTTAAGATTGATTTACCGCAACAAAGTCTTTCCCTTCCTACCAAAAAATGATGTTATATATTTAGAATATTATATATAAATATGTGCTTAATTGATTTGCAGTTATGAAATTCTTCAAGCTCTAGTTTTTGGTACTGCAGCTCTCTTTATTACTATATGATAAATTAATTAAAGCAAAGAAAAAGGAAAATGGACAAATTATAATAATAATAAAGGTAAATGATATTTTTGTCTCACGAGTTTAGTCTAATTCTCAATTTTGTCCCACGAATTTTTAAAAACTCAAAATTATCCCAATTCGTTAATAGGATTCCATTAGATTTGACAAAAAAGTTGATTTTCTGTGCAATAACATTTTTGCCCTTTATTGACAGTTCATAATTTATTTTGTCCTTATCCAATTTTAATTTTGAACATGTAGCACAATTTCATCCATTTATTTAATACAAAAATTAATTAAATAAAATAAATTATGTTTAATTATTATATTAAATAAAATAAATTTATTTTCTCTCTCTTTCCCCAACCATTATCCTTATCTTTTATAATCATACCCAGCAAAACACACTGTCATCACCATTCATGAAGCTAAACTCCATTCCTGTTTTCCTGCCAAAAAATTCTCTATTTACTAATTTTCAATATCAATCAATTTTTTAATCATTAATTTTTAATATTTGAGGATGGGGGGAGAGCATGAACAAAAAAAAAAAAAAGAAGACGAAGACAAAAGAATAGAAAGAGGCATAACAAAGTATAAACAAAAAATCACACAAAAAATTTTCACAATAAAAAAGCTTGATATTTAATTTTACTGGATTTGATTTCAAAAAATCTCAAATTTTCTATTTGAGAAAAGGAAAATTAAAAAATTCGTTCAAATCATTAAAAAGATTTTGTGCAAAAAAAAATTATTGCCTCTTTTTTCAGCCAAGAAATACACTGCATTGTGTTTCAAAATAAACTTACAATTTCTCTCTTCATCATCTATTATTACTTCTCACTTTAAAAAACAAAAATTCTCTTTTTTTTGCGATCAAGAAACACACTATATTATCTTTAAAAAATGACCCACCATTTCTCTTTTCATCATCTCTCATCTCCCACTTTAAAAAAAAAAAAATTATTACCTATTTTTTCAACCAGAAAACTTCATGTCTTCATTTTGCACCCAACACAATTTCGATTACCGAGCAAGTTCTTCATTTCTCAAACTTCATCATCTTTTTTCTTACTCAAGATATCAGTGGTTGGGTATTTAATTGGTGAATTAAAGCATTGTTTTTAATTTTTAATTATTTATTTAATTATAAAATAAATTTTTAACAAAGAAAAATAAAAATAAAAATAAAAAATTTAAAATATATATTAAAATTTGAACTTATCAAAGTGTGCCATGTGTCTTTTTACCAGTTTGTGTTAGCTTACATTAAAATTTTATATTGAATTCTAATTTTACCCCTTAAGTGTCAAATCTAACAGAATCCTATTAATAGATTGGGACAATTTTGGGTTTTATAAAACTCGTGGGATAAAATTGAGAATTAGGCTAAACTCGTGAAATAAAAATATCCTTTACCCTAATAATAATGTTGACAATTGGCTTATATGCCAATTGAGTCAATCTCACATTGGTGAAAAATGGCATGGGGTGGCTTGGTTGGACTTATATAAGATAAGGCTTTCTTTGTTATTTGTTGTACCTTTTAGATAATTCTCTTCTCCTCTCAATTTGTAGAATCTTTTTATGAGAACTTTATAGTTCAAGAGCTTTACATTTAAGCCCCCGAAGTTTATAATAGTTCTATTTTTTTCTTTATTTTTGGACATTTGTAATAATACCATATTGTTTGGATAATTACAATATTGACCCTACTATTTGGATATTTGTAATTTGACCAAATAGTTTAGAAATTTGTATTGTGGCCTAAAATATTTTTTAATTTCTCTTTGAAAATCATGGATTTGTTCCAGTGACGCCCGAGGACGTAGGTAACATTACCGAACCTCATTAAATTTGGTGTTCTTTCTATTTTGTATATTGTGTTAGATGATTGGTTAGTTGGTTGCCTCGTTGTGGTATTATATTCCATTGTTAGCATTATTGGTTGTGTTTTGGTTATCTAAAAATTGTATTCCACATAACAATGAGTAATAGTAGTAATTATTGTTTGAATGCTTCTGGCACAACAAGTGGTATCAGAGCCCCAGGTTTAGGACTTTGAGTGGATATTTTCTGTTAAGCACTTACTACTATTTTGGGTTGTTAAATTTGGATTGCTAGTTATTGAATATAATTGTTTGGTGGAGTTTGGTTATTTGTGATATTGTGTATCGAGCTCATTTGTGTGAGACAGCTATGACATCATCATCATCTACATTGATGAGGACAATGATAGTGTTTAGTACAAAACTAGGTATGAAAAAATTTAATGGTAGGAATAATTTCGGTTTATAGCAGAGGGAGGTGTTGGATGGATTGTGTCAGCAAGATTTGGATATAGTTCTAGAAGAAACAAAACTAGAAGATATCAAAGAGACAGACTGGAATAGGCTTAATATAAAAGTGTGTGGGTTGATTCCTTATTGGCTGTGTAGAGAGCAGAAGTATTCGTTCATAAAAAAAAAGTCTACCAGTGCATTGTGAAAGGCCTTGGAAAAGAAATATATGAAAAAAGCAATGAGAATCAGCTATATCTGTTGAAGAAACTATTTCATCTTCAGTTGAGATCAGGTACGAGTATCACTTCTCATATTGATAAGTTTAATAAGTTAATTGCTGATTTATTAAACTCAGAGGAAATCTTCAAAGATGAAATAAAGGCTATGCTGTTGATTGGTTCTCTTTCGGATGAATTAGATCATTTATGTATTATTCTTATCCATGGGAAGGATAAACTGTCATTTGAAGAAGTTTATTTTTCTTTGACAAACTATAAAATTCGTAGAAATGATCAAAGAGAACATAGAGATGAGTCAATAGAAGTATTGATAGTGAAAGGGCATAGTTAGAGTAGAAAATCGAGAAAAAGGAGAAAATATAAGTTGAGGAGTAGAGTAGGAAAAGATGAGTGTGCCTTTTATAGGGAGAAAGGGCATTGGAAGAAAGATTGTTCGGAGTTTAAAAAGAAAGAAAAAGACTATTTATTTCTGATGTATGTGTTGTTGAGAGTGTAAGTGATGATAGTGTGTCGGATTTTTGTTTAGGTGGTCATTTATTTACGTTTAGTTCTGACGAATGGATTATGAATTAGGGTTGTACTTATCATATATGTCTATATCGGGAATGGTTTTATAATTTTGAAGAGCTTAATGTTAGAGTTGTGTATATGGGCAATAATGATAGTTGCCATATTGCTAGGATCGATTTAATTCGGTTAAGAAATAATGATGGATCAATTAGAGTTTTGATAGATGTTCTGTATATACTGAAGTTGAAGAAGAATTTCATCTCTTTGGGAGCTTTAGAATCTAAAAGTTGTACTGTGTCTACACGAGATAGAATTTTAAGGGTCACTTAAGGTGCTCTTGTGACTTTGAAAGATGCTTGGAGGAACAACTTGTATTACTATAATAGCAGTACAGTGATTGGATCAGCGGCCACAATTTTTGATAATAATGCAGATTCAGAGATCACTAGATTGTGGCATATGCAGTTAGGGAATGGGGGTAAGAAAACATTATTCAGCTTAGTGAAAAGAAGTTTATTTAAAGGTATGAAGACCTGCAAGCTAGGCTTTTGTAAGCATTATGTTTTGAAAAGAAGAAGAGAGTGAAGTTTCACACCGCTATTCATAATACCGAGGGTATTCTTGATTATGTTCACTCAGATGTATAAGGGCCTTTCCAGACTATATCCATGAGAAGTATGCGCTACTATGTTATTTTTGTTGATGACTTTTCTAGAAGAACTTGGGTGCATGTTTTGAAATTTATAAATGATGTACTAAATGCTTTCTTTAAAGGGAGAAAGATGGTTGAGACACAAAGTGGGAGAAAGATCAGGCATCTCAAAACATATAATAGTGGTGAGTATTGCAGTGATCAGTTCTTGAATTGTGTCAAGATAATGGTATTGTACACTATTTTACTGTAAGAGGTAAACCACAATAAAATGAGGTGACAGAACGCATGAATCGGGTATTGTTTGAGAAAGTTTGGTGTATGTTGTCCAATGCTGGATTAGACAATAAGTTCTAGGCTGGGGTTGTGATCTATATGTGTCATCTCATTAATTGTATACCGTCAGCTACTATTGGTGATAGAACTCTATTAGAAGTTTAGTTTAGACAACTTATTTTTTATTACGATTTGTTACATGTATTTAGTTCTACTGCATATTATCATGTGAAAGAATCGAAGCTAGATTCTAGAGTTAAGAAAGAAATTTTCTTGAGATTTTTTTCAGGAGTGAAATGATATTGTCTTTGGTGTTCGAGTTTAAGAAAGATTGTATTTAGTAGAGATGTAACATTTAATGAGTCTTCTATGTTGAAGAAATTAGACTATCAGACAATAATAAATAGTATTTCGTAATAGATGGAGCGTACTTAGCAGTAGGTAGAGTTGGGATTTGTGCTTACATGCCATCCCATAATGTATAAATATATAGTGATTGTATTTATACAATTATTATTTCTAATAAAATCGTTAATATTATTTTATTAAATGGTAAGATGCTTGTAACGTTTTAGACATTGTATGATCTGAAGGAGTTCAGATTTGGTCTAAAAGAGTTTAGACCAGGGCTAAGAGTTAGCAACGCTAATAGTTATAAACACTAAGAGTTAGTGGTACTAAGAGTTAGCAAAATCTAATGAGTTAGAGCCTTGTCTGAAATGGGACAATGACCTGAGAATATATTAGTAATGATATAGCTGCAATGAGTTGCAGATGGTGCTAAGAAATGTCATTATGCAAGTATGTTCTCAAACATAATGTTCCTGATCTAATTTCATCGATGCGGGTCTATCGGTGAAACCCATTATTATAGATTAGTGTATGTCTATATCTGGATGGTCCAGATGGTTAGTCTTAGCAAACCATGAGCTTAGTAGGAAGCTCGTATAGAGATGCAGGTATTCAGTAAGGACTGGATATTGAACAGACTCACGAAGACATCCAATAGACATCTCATAAAGCCGTCAATAGAAGGTCTTCCGAGTTGAGTAGTATTTGTGGTCCTTTGACCTGAGTGCCACGGTGGGTTTGTGAGTGATCCACCATGCTTTGGTTCCACACATGTCAGAAACTTTTCATAGTCTGACCGTTGGGTGTCGCTGGGTACGGTCCGATGCTCATGGAGTTCAGTGTGCGTAGATATAGGATCCATCAGCTCATATAAGTGGGTTGTATATCCTAATGCTCTAAGATTGTATTTCAGAAAGTCTTGTGGCCGCAAGCATAAACCTCGGAAAAGATATTCCGAAGGAATAAACAATATCACAAAAGTGTTTGTGGATATTGTTTTATGAAATATAAATTTGGAGATAAGTTCGTGGTTGAGCAAATAGAGATTTGACGGTGATGATCTATATCTCTGCTCTTCAAGGATATAAATGATGGAAGGATTATACGAATATGTAATAACCTCAACTTGTATGGTCTAACATGCTAATTTGTAATATCCGTAACGTGTGTGTGGGACATTGTTCACGGACGTATGGAGGAGCTCTATATGACAAATTAGGTGTGGACTTAGAGAGTCTCACAATATGAAGTATACTCGTTGTGCACTGGGGTAGCGGATTGGATTAAATAGTTCGATCCAATAAATTTCAGTAAAAGAGAACGATTGTTTAGGGATCCTTCGGATTGTACATTTGTCAAGACTTAATTGTTAAGTACATCACTTAATTAATTAACAAGGGTTGTTAATTAATAGAATATTGACAAATGACAAAATTTGTTCCATGATTTGATTTTACTTTTTTACCATTTAACCATGGTAGTAAAAATTAGTAAGGTAAAAAGTAATTATTCAAAATTGTTTTGAATAATTAAATCATATATTATTATTATATTATTAGATAATATTATAATATATATAGATCATGGCATTGTATTTTAATACAATGAGTGGCCTAGATGTTGGCCATTTAATTACCCATTATAATTAAAGTAATTATAATTGTTAGGTAAAGATTAATTTTGGTGGCCATTATTCTAGTGCTTGGTTTAATTAATTCTAAATGAGAGACCAACAATAAAATTGGTGGAGCACTTCATTTTGTTTATTTTGTTTAATCAAAGTGTTGAATAAACAAAATAAATTTTTGGCAAAACAATTGAATTCATTCATTCATTCAATTTTGGGAGAAGATTTTGGCAATGGCAAGGAAGAGAGGTAAGAGAGAGTTCTTTGAGTTTTATTCTTTCAAGTGTTGAAAAATAAACAAACTTCTCTTCATCTCCTTCTTTAATGGATGGCCAAAATGAATGATATGTAAATGGAGAAAAAGATAATTATTTTGCAAAGAGTTGTTCAAAATAATTATCATGTAGAAATTGTTTCTAAGATTAATATACAAGAGTTGTATGTTAAAGATTTTTAATTAATACAAGAGTTGTATAGAAAATATTTACCATCTCCATTTAAGAAACAAAAATTGTATTTAAAAGAGTTTGAATACAAGTGCTGAAAATTTTAAACACTAAGCTACCATTCTAGCTCCTTAATCCCACCAAAAGTTATGAACTAGAATTGTTCAAAATATACTTCAAGGTGAGCTCTTCACATGGATTATTAAAGAACTTGAAGATTTTGTAAAGCTACTTTCATTAGGTGAGTATTTTACATTATGTATTATAATACAATATTGTTCAACATGTTTATATTTGTATAATTGTTATACTTGTTCATATATGTGATATATGTTGTTCATCATGTTCATAATTGTATAATTGTTATACTTATGCATATATGTGATATATGTTGAATTTGTTAAAATGGGTGTATTTTGTAACATGCTTCCGCTGCGCATATAGTAATTTTTGAAATTACGCACACACTCGTATAATCACACACTCTATGATAAACACCCAACAGGAAACAACCATATTGAACCCAGTTAGATTTATAGAGACAAATAATGGTACTCCTATGATAGAGAAGGTTTTGGGAGATGATGAAGAAGGTTATACTCAGGAACCTCGACAGTAACAAGAATTTATTGTAGTAAATAAATCAAGACGTGAGATTCAGAGACCTGCTCTATTTGTTGATATGGTAACCTATGCATTTCCAGTTATAGATGATGATGTTCCTTCTACTTATAGAGAGGTAGTCAGATATTCTGAAATTGATCAGTGGAATACAGTTATGGAGGAAGAGATACAATCTCTTCAGAAGAATGAAACTTAGGAGCTAACTCAACTATCGAAGGGTAAGAAGGAAATTAGGTGCAAATAAGTATATGTAAAGAAATATGGATTTCTGATAAGAAAGATGTCCATACAAGGCAAGACTGGTGGCTAAAGGCTATACACAGAGGGAAGGAATTAACTACAATGAGGTATTTTCTCCAGTTGTGAAACATTCTTCAATTAGAATTTTATTGGCCTTAATAGCTTAGTTAAATGTGGAACTAGTTCAACTTAATGTAAAAACTGTATTTTTACATGGTGACTTAGAAGACAAAATCTATATGACTCAGATAGAGGGATTCAAAGTTGCTAATAAGGAAAATTTGGGTTGTAAACTAAAAAGATCGCTTTATGGTTTGAAACAATCACTGAGGTAGTGATATAGGCAGTTTGATCAGTTTATGATTGGGCAGAGGTACACAAGAAGCAAATTTGATCATTGTGTATATTTTCAGAGGCTATATGATGGTTATTTCATTTATCTACTTTTGTATGTCGATAACATATTGATAGTTTCAACAAATATCGAAAAAATTAAAAAATTGAAGACTCAGTTGAACTAAGAGTTTAAGATAAAATATTTGTGTGAAGTTAGAAAGATACTAGGTATGAAAATTAGTAGAGATAGAGAATGAGGGAAAATTTGTTTGACTCAGAAGTAATATCTGAAGAAGATATTACAATATTTTGGCATTTTAGAGAAGTTAAAACCTGTAAATATCCCACTTGCTTCTTATATGAAGATCAGTGCATCTTTATCTCCTAGTTCAGATGAGGAACGAGGGTATATGTTTCGAGTTCTATATGCTAATGCAATTGGAAGCTTGATATATACTATGGTGTGTACGAGACTCGACATTTCATATACAGTTGGAGTAGTAAATAGGTATATACATGATTCTGGTAAAAGATATTGGCAGGCTGTAAAATGAATTCTACGGTATTTATTGAAAACCGTAGATGTTGACTTGGTCTTTGAAAGAGATGATACATGTGATCAATGTGTTGTTGGTTATGTTGATTCTGATTATGCTGTTGATTTGAATAAATATCGATGGACAACTGGTTATGTGTTTACTCTTACGAGAGCACCAGTGAGTTGGAAGTCTACATTTGCTTTGTCTACTACAGAGGTAGAGTACATGGTAGTTACAGAGGCTGTGAAGGAAGCTATTTGGTTACAGAGATTACTGGATGGGTTAGGAATTGGTTAGAAGAAGATTTCTATTTATTTTGATAATCAAAGTGCTATTCATTTAACGAAGAATCCAGTGTACCATGTTCAAACAAAGCCTATTAATTTTCGGTATCATTTTATGTGGGAGATCATTAGTAAAGGAAGAATTTTATTTTAGAAGATTTGGAATGCCAAGATTCCCGCAAATATGTTAACTGAGGTGGTGACAGCGATCAAGTTCAGTCATTATTTGGACTTGATCAATATAATTTAAGTTTGATAGCGCTATTGGGCGCAAATTTAGAGGCATTGCATTTGGATAAAGAATTTTAAGAAAAAGCGAAGCTTCATAGAGGATTAACACATTCGCTAAAGTGGAGATTTGTTAAAAATTGGCTTATATGTCAATTGAGCTAATTCCACATTAATGGGAGATGGCATTGGGGTGACTTAGTTGAACTTATATAAGAAAATGTCCTGTTTGTTATTTATTGTACCTTTTAGATAATTCTCTTCTCTTCCTCAATTTATAGGATTTCTTTATAAGAATCTCATAGTTAAAGAGTTTTACATTTAAACACATGTAGTTTGTAATAGTTCAATTTTTTTCTTTATTTTTTGACATTTGTAATAGTACAATTTATAATTTCTCTTTGAAAATAATAGATTTATTACAGCTGTGCTCGATAACATAAGTAACATTATCGAACTTTATTAAATTTAGTGTTATTTTTATATTACATATTATTTTAAATAATTGGTTAATTGATTGTTTTGTTGTGATATTATATTTTATTGTTAGTATTATTAGTTGTGTTTTAGTTATCTAAAAATGATATTTTGTATAATAATTAATAATAGTGTTAATTATTATTTAAATGCTTCTAACGCAACAAATAAAGCATGCATATGCGAAGAATCTCCCTAAATTATAAATAAAATTTCTATTTTACCATAAGATTAATATGTACGTAATTAAAGACAGTTTTTAAAGGCATTTTTATATGTAATAGCTATGACTATGAGCTACTAAATGTATACAGATGAATAAAACGAGTGGACTCTTTGATGGGTATATTCCTCGAAGGTCGTGAACTGGTGGAGACTGATGCGATCTCCAACAAATTGGTAATAAAATTTCTCTCATCTTCAATGAATAGAATCATTCTCATTCCTATAAAAATCCTACTTCCCCATATCTTAATTACTTTATTCTTGATATATATCAGGAATAATCTTACATTTGTGTACGTATAACCATTCTATTGAAGATTCCAATTAGGCACGTTTCTTGCAAGGTTACATGATGTTATATATATACACATATATTTTCATAGGATAGTTGATTTTTATATAAGTTGATTCCAAATCTTGCAAATTTCATCATGTCTCCATAATTAGTATAAGCTCATGAATGATAATATTCGGATCGAGAATTTGATTAGTCATAATTCGATTAGTCATTAATGTGTTCATTTTAATTTGGGTTAATGGAAGAACACCGAACACATTAGATTTGTTTAATTTCTTGTGATACAGTAATTATCCAAACCAAATTTCATAAATATATCACTAAAGAGAAAAGGAAATAATTAGGTGAATTAGACTCTTCGAGAGAAGCGGGGGACATTTTCAAGAGTACCCACTTTCATAGAGCATTTTCCCAAAAAAGGAAGACCAAAAACAAAAAAAAGTAAACCATTTTCTTTGCTTACTTCGTTATTGCCATTAGATAAGTTGCATAATTTTCCAAGTAATCAAAAGACAAAATGCGTGGATATTGTTACCAACTGATCAATAAAGAAGCTTTGAAGTTATGTACACGTGTATGTCACCATAGATATATATTATCACTAAAGATAAAGATAAAGAAAATAAAGAAGCTTTGAAACTATAACTTTAACCCCAACTTCCCCAACACAAAAAAAGAAAAAAAAAAAAAAGAAAGAGAAGGGCATTGCATAATTTAGGGTAACGTTACTCTTTGTAACTCAAATTGCTCTTCATCGTCATGCTATCCGAATGTATTATTATTGTTAGTGCGTGCATGCAACTAGAACTACATGAACAATAATGAATTTTTGTCAACGGATCGAAAAGCCAATGCCCTAATTTATATTCTTGCTAGCTCTCATTGCCATTAATGGCCCTTTCTACGGTTAATTATTTGTTTGGTTCGTATCTCTTTATCTTATTTGTGCTTTGTCAGACTCTCACTCTCTGTTTCTAAATTACCCAACTCGCCAATTCCTCTTATCTTTGATCATGTGATACATATGAGATAATGAGAGCTAGAGAATTTAAGTATAATTAACTAAATATTTATCTTAAATAAACAAGAACTATTGATTGGTTCGAAAGTCACTAAAAGATTGATCTCCCAAAGGTTTTCATATATAAGGAATGATGCCTTATTCTAGTTTTGCATATATGCAGATGCTTAATTATGTAATGATTTAATTTAATCTCAAGCAATTGTATTTGGGAGGATATGCATAGTATTTGGAATACATTCGTCTCTTTCCTTTATACAACTGTTAGGTAATTAGTAAATGTATATATCAACCCCCAGACACAAAAAAAAAAAAAAAAAAAGGTGAGCAAAAATGAAAATTAGAAAAATATTAGAGGAAGTGGGAAGTGGGACATGAATGGCACGTAAATGTGTTGGTTGTTTTGTAATTTAGTGCAATAAAAGAGAAGGGGGTGTTTTGCTTTTTCTTGTGTATTGAACTGCGCATTCAAAACAAGTCCACATACATCTTGCCCACTACAGTGATTAAATTGTGCCGATAAATAGGGTTGCTTTGCTGGAGCAGAATTAGCAAATTTTCAAGAATCATTCTCACAAGAGGAACACTCACACACAGAGAGAGAGAACAATATCACAACTCAGTACTGATCATTTTATACAACAAAGAGAATAAATTAAGAGAGAAAATGGAATGGAGGAAATGTTACTTGGATGTGATATTGGTTCCACTAGGGTTTTCAATAATCATGGCTTATCACATCTGGTTATGGCATAAAATCAGGACTCAGCCCCTCACAACCATTGTGGGTACTAATGCTCGAGGAAGGCGTTTCTGGGTTGCTGCCATAATGAAGGTATTTTCATTTCATATACCTCACTTTTATCATCTTCTACACTCATAACTTATCCATGCAATATCTCACCCCATTTATTACATTTTCTTTTTGTATTATCATATACCAAATGATCCTTTTATTAGGACTTCTTCTTCTAGATATATATATAGATAGCTACCTTCGAAGCTGGTCAGTTTCAGGTATCTCTGGTTTAAAGGTTCTGTATATTTAATAAGCTGACCTTATAAAATTTTATTCAGTAGAAGCAAACATATATTGTTGAGTGTATTTTTTTTTCTTGTTCTCATATGAAGAAGAATGCAAAGTAAGGGGAGGAGTACAGTGCAATAATGATAACATAGATGATGCCAGGAAAAAAAGTCGGTTTCAATTTCCACTTGGGAATTAAAATGATGAGTCAATTCATTCAATGTAATTGAGAGCTATTTGTCTTATCGTAATTTCATCAGAAGGTAGTGATATTATTTTTTTTTTCTCTTTTGTGGATTTGTGATTGTCTTAATCACTGAGTCGTCTGGCAACCCAAATATGTAATAAGTTTGTGCATCTTTTGTTGGCACCAATTAGATAAGCCTAGCTAAGGTGTCTTCCATTATACATCACAAGCCATTCTTTAGTTGACAAAAGTTGAAATTTGATTTTCATTCTTTGGCTTGCAGGACAATGACAAGAAGAACATCTTGGCCGTTCAAACCCTTAGGAACATGATAATGGGATCAACCCTGATGGCCACCACATCGATCCTGGTCTGCACCGGCCTGGCAGCCATCATAAGCAGCACCTACAGCATAAAGAAGCCGCTCAACGACGCCGTGTACGGGGCTCACGGTGAATTCATGGTGGCACTAAAATATGTGGCACTCCTCACCATATTCCTCTTCTCATTTCTGTGCCACTCTTTGTCCATTAGGTTCATAAACCAAGTGAACTTACTCATTAACAGCCCACCGGATCCTTTGTCCATAGTGACCCCTGAGTACGTAACTGAGCTATTAGAAAAAGGGTGCCTTTTAAACACTGTTGGGAACAGGCTGTTCTATGCGGCATTGCCTCTTCTGCTCTGGATCTTCGGGCCTGTGTTGGTGTTCTTGTGCTCGTTGACAATGGTGCCTGTGCTTTACAATCTTGACTTCGTGTTTGGGCATGGAAAGGGAAAGCTCGCTGGCAATGGCGGTAATGGGGGCTTTGAATCTGCTGTTTAAATGTAATCAGCAAATTCAGGCCATGGCTATAGTATTATTATACTAGCTATAGCTAGCTAGCGATGATGATGACATGAAACCCACTTCAGCTTTTGATATTTTTGGGCCAGTTGCTTCTTGTGTTTGTGTCACAGTGGAGTGGAAAAAAAAGGGCGGAAGATTGATTGATCATGTAGAATTGAAACTAGGGTATCACTTTCCCATTTCCATTTGGTGTAATAAAAAACTTAAAAGCGTTTATATCATTTAGCAATAATGCAATATCTATAACTCTATCATATATAACTTTCTCCTCGACGATTTTTTGGGTTGGTGCATGGCAATTGGCACATAATAAAGTGTGCTCTTCGGGAAGTCCAATAGAGTTCAAAAGTATACCACCAACTTTAATTTGTGAAAGCAATACTTGCGAATACGTAACAGTTTATAGTTTTTTCACAAAAGTTAGAGGCTTAGGAGCCAGCAATTTACAATCACCATTTTGTTACTTATAAAGATATTTTATTAATCTTAAAAACATGATTTCTGCCCTATAGTTAAGTGTTAATCACATTTTAACTTAAATTTCTTTTCATAACTAATGCTTCTACTTCATATAAAACTTTAACGAGCTTGTTTGGTATAACTTTTTAAGTAGAATTTTCTTTAAGTAGAGTTTATATTAGTGGGATTTTCATACTTAAGAGTTATTTTTAAAAAAACATTAGTTAGCTTGATTTTCACTCATAACTTTTAAAAAAATTGTGTAATTACTTTAATAAATAAGTTTTTTCAAGTTAAGTTATAAAAGAATTGAAGTAAAATTTTTAAAATAAAATAAGAGCATTTTAATTCAATACTTTATAAGCTCTTTAACCTCAACTCTTAAAAATTCAAAATTGAAGCCTCTTTGAGGAGAGACAAACTCTTTTATGATTTGCACCAAACGTCTAAATAAAATCTTTTTAACGTATGAAAAAGTCGTATCTAATAGATTCAAAATCAAACGTACCTTAAGAACCTTATACGGGCCGGTATCAATTAATAGGCTTTTTCAAAGGTCTCATAGAATGGGCTTTGGGTAGCCCAATTAAAGCAAAAGTAGTTGTGGGCCGAAAACAAATTCGGACTCATTAATAAAGCGGAAAGGTGGCTTAAAAAAAAAAAAAAGCCGAAAAGTGACTTAGCACGTATAAAGCAAAAAGATAGACAAACCGAAGAGTCTTCCAGATGTTCTAGTCCAAACTCTGAAGTTCTCTTTCTTTTTCTGCAAGAGATGTGTTATTCCTCTCTTCTGAAATATCCCCTAGGTGCTACTCATGATTTATTTTCTCTAATAAAATTGAAAAAAAAAAGAAAAAGAAAAAGCTTGGCAATGGTTATGTTCAAAACTGTGGTGGTACCCTTCAATGCGAAATCTACTGAAGAATCTTAACCCGGTAGCAGGGTGATTGATTTTACGTTTAGCAATCTTCCTTTTATTTGTGTTGATGAAGTTTCTGTTTTAAATTTGCGTAATTCTAACCTGGGTTTTTGTGTTTTGTGTGTGCATCCTTTTGACTGAAATAAGCATGCATGTAGTCATACGGGAAATTTCCTCGAGAGTAAATTTTAGTATCATACATGTGAATGCCTGGAAAGTATTGACTCAAGTGTCCGAAAGACACCATGTTTTCCAAAACAAGACCGTAGTGTGAAGTTTTGCTGTGGGAGCTGGAACTGGAGCTGGCTGGCGTTAACTGTCTTGTTATGGAGAGAAGACCTCAAATCAAAACCTATAGCGGGGTTATAGAGTTGTAGTTGTGACTACAGTTTTGTCAATTCTCGGCTATACAAGTGTTTAATTGGTATAGTGTTATTACATTGAAGTTCGATAGTTGCTCCTAGAGGAAGAAGTATTTCTCAATGTGTCGAGGTTAAGTGATACAAAGCATAATATTCACCCATTGAGCCAAAAAAAAAAAAAAAACTCTGTTAAGTTAATGCCCTTTGTAGCATTGCTTACTGTGTTGAAGAGGTGCTTTCACTGGGTTTAAGCTCATTTTAACTAATTTTCATCCATCATTGGCAATATATATCACTTCAAATTTGAAATTTTGTTCAAATATAGGTTAATCTTATTTACCAAATTTATAAGGTTGCTTGTGTGAAAGACTTGTCTTTGGTATCAAAAGAGAGGGAAACTTCGTCTTCATTCAGAATTAAACTTACGCAAATTTTTAGCTTGTATGTTTCTTTACATTAAACAATATGGGAATTCTTATCTTGCAGGACAAGTTGATATTTCCTTGCTGTTACCATGTCTTCATCATATCTTCCTGCAACAACAGGCTCAATTTCTCAAGCCAAAAACCCATCTGAGGCCATCGCCATTCTTGACCGTGTACTTTATGACCCTTCTTCCTCTTCAGAATCTCTGCGCATAAAAGAACAGGCCATTACAAACTTGTCTGACGTACTCCGGGAACAGAATCGAGCTGAGGACCTCTGCGACCTTCTTACTCAGCTGCGACTCTTTTAATCATTGATCCCCAAGGCTAAAAGTGCAAAAATTGTACAGGGAATAATCGATTCTGTGGCCAAGATACCGGGGACTACTGATCTCCAAATTGCCCTATGCTGAGAAATGGTGCAACGGACCCGTGCTGAAAGCGTACTTTCCATAGGCAGTGAATTGAGGCAAGGCTTGCTGCCCTTTTGATGGAAAATAAGGAGTATTCAGAACCTTTGACCCTTCTTACTGGCTTGGTCAAGAGGTGAGGAGAATAGATGACAAGTTACTTCTTGTGGACATAGACTTGTTAGAAAATAAGCTACATTTTTCATTAAGAAACCTTCCGAAGGAAAAGCTGCCCTCACATCTGCAAGGACAACTGCAAATGCTATATATGTACCTCGAGCTCAACAAGGCACCATAGATTTGCAGAGTGGGATTCTACACGCTGAAGAGAAGGTTATAAAACTGCTTATTGTTTTTTCTTTGAAGCATTTGAGGTTTTCAAAGCTCTTGAAGATCCATGTGCCGTATTCAGTCTAAAGTACATGTTGCTGTCCAAGATTATGGAGAACCAAACTGATGATGTTGCTGGGATAATTTCTTCCAAGGCAGGCCTTCAATATGTGGGGCCAGAATTGGATGCTATGAAGGCGGTTGCCGATGCTTATTCAAAGCGATCCTCGAAGTTATTCGAGTTAGCATTGCGTGATTTCAAGGCTGAGCTAGAGGAAGACCCAATTGTTCATAGGCACCTCTTATCCTTGTATGGCACACTACTGGAACAAAACCTATGCAGGCTGATTGAGCCTATTCCAGGGATTGCACATATTCGTGCGCTCATCGAATTGCTAACGAATCATGTAGAAAAAATATTGTCTCAAATGATTTTGGACGGGATATTGGATCAGGGTGTCGGCTGTCTAATCATATTTGAAGATCCCAAGCAGGATGCCATCTATCCTGCAACTTTAGTAACAATTTCCAACATGGGCAAGGTTTTGGACAGCCTCTTTGTGAGGTCTGCCAAGTTAATGGCATAAGGTCTTTTTTTTTTTTTTAAAAAATAACTTTTATATTATTAATTAAAAAATAAAATATTATAAGGTCTATTGTTATATAAGTAGAAAATTATTAGGATAACACAATACATACTTATTGACAAAATGTCTGAACCTAAAGTTCTTCCTAAGAAGAGACACGTTAAACCCCATAATGGGGGGATGATCCCTACAACAAGGGATAATTGCTTGTCCTATTAAAGACAGAATTATTTCTTTATAAGAAATGACAAACTACCTTCACATAAGATGAACAAAAAATCACCATCACACAGGAGGAGAATACAAAACACCACTATAAATCATACACCTTTCACAAATTTCAGAACAACCCATACAAGTCCTAATCTAAGACCAACATCACATAAATACCATTTAGGTACAGATGACCACAAGGAGTCTTGAGCGACACTGGAAGTAGCATCCTCACTAGATTGAGACTTGGGTGGCTACTGGTGACTAGAAAATTGTTTGATAGACAGTGGCTACTTGCCAGCAATATATGGCTTTAGTGGTGGGATCCCACAATTTGCAGAAATGAGGCGTGGGTGGTGATGCCCGACAGTGGTTCGACGAAGGCCAACGAGGCTTAACGAAGAATTGTAGCATCATGGTGGAGATTTGATTGCTTCCTGCCACTATCTTGCATAGGCTAATAGCAGCTGGCTAAATTTTGTAGAAGCACTGTAAAGGCCAGTTAAGTCTCGGCTACTATCTTGCTCGGGCCAAAGCTTTAGAACGGACAAAAAATGCATCGAAAAATAAAAAAGAAACTAAAACAAAAATTGAAATAGAGAAGAATAGAGAGACATGGTTGAGAAGATAAGAAGAGAACTAAAGACAAGGGAGGAGAGAAAAAAAAGAGAGGGATAAGGAGTGTACAGATTTAGAGAGAATGAAATATATTGCATTGTATTCTCATTCATGAATGCTTGAGTATATATAGAGTTTATAATAAGCCAAAATAGAAAAATATAAACTTAAAACAGAAATAAATTTAATAGGAATAAACTAAAATATAAAAAGTAAACCTAATAAAGATAAACTAAAATAGAAAAAAGATAAATATAAAAAGGAAGAAGAAACCTAAAAAGAGAAAAAGACCTAATAGGTTGAGAAGCCAAAAAGGTAATTTATAAAACAAATAAATTTAGTTTAAACTAAATCTTTTAATTTTCTTTATCATGCCTCCATAAAATGGAGTTCTGAGAGGAGAATCTAATCTTATTTGTTAAGAGGAGAAGGTTAGAGAGAAGTGTTTAACCTTATTCTCCAAGAGGAGAAATTGAGTGAGCAACGGTTGAAGTAGGCAATAATGTAGCGACAATTATAAAGGAAAAGTGTGCCGTGACAATTGGGGTGGTAATGTTGTTGCACTATGATGGAGACTGCTAAAAAAGGTTGAAGTACTTGCTACTAGATAGGATTAGACAATTGTTGTTGATTTGACTTAGTGGGTAATAAAGTATTAAAAAAGATAAATAAAAATTTTGTATTATTGATGATTCTTCTTCATTGAAAGGAGTATCAAAAGAAAAAAAAGAACAATCGCAGAAGGAAAAAGATATATAGAGAAAAAATTGAAGATAAGAAAGAAAGTCTAAGACTAGCTCAAGTTGTTGAGTTTGAAGATTTTGAAACTAAAAAAAGAAGAAGAAAGTATTAAAAAGGAAAAAAAAAATCTTGTGAGAATTAAAGGGGAAATCATTAAAATAAAATAAAAAAATAAAAGACCTATTTGGGAATGGAATAGAGTTAACCCTTAAAATAGAGTAAAAAAATAAAAGACCAATTTGAAAATAAAAAGTAATTAATCTTTAAAATAAAATAGAAAAATAAAAGTCTCATTTGAAAATGGAAGAGAGTTAACCCTTAAATAAAACAAAAGTAAAAGACCAATTTAGAAAATGAATAAAAGAGATAGTTTATAGAAATTTAATCCTCTAACAAAATAAAAGGTGAGAGAGATAGTTTATAAAAGTTTAACCTTATAACAAAATAGAAAGGGAGAGTAATAGTTTATAAGAGTTTAATTCTATAATAGAAGTGAAATAACCTATAAAGATAGAGAGATAATTTTTTTATAGATAATTATTGGTGTTAAATATAATAAATGGTTGGTTGAATTCTTGTATATTGTGAAGAATAATTTAATTATTTGTAACAGGTATAATTGAAGAGAGAATGATAAGAATAATGGCTGACCAAGGCATTACATACTGTTTATGTGAACATTCACAGTTATTGTTTATGTGAACATTCACAGTTATTATTCATAATTATTGTTCATAGAAAGGAAGAAACACATCGATAGAAGAAAATTGAATATAGTGTTAAAAATTTGGCTAGTTCTTAAAATTTAAAAGAAAAGAGAAAAAATATAAAGAATTGATCATGCTTGTTTTGCTTGCTATGTAGTAGCCCTTACTTGGCCGCGCACGTAGTTTAGTGTGGCCATTGTGCAACAGTTGGTGGAGACGAAAAAAAATTAATTTAAGAAAGGTTTTGATATTATGTAAAAATTTAGAGAGAAGAAAAAATATAGCATTGTATTCTCATTAATGAATATTTGAATATATATAGAGTTTATAATAAACCCAAATAGAAAAAATATAAACTTAAAAGAGAAATAAACTTAGTAAGAATAAATTAAAATAAAATAAACTTAATAAAAATAAATAAAAAAATAAAAAATTAAACATAAAAAAAAATTTAAAAAAAGAAATAGACTTAATAAGTTGAGAAGTCAAAAAATAATTTTTAAAATAAATAAATTTAAATTAAATAAATTTTTTTATTTTTTTTATCATGTGGCATCGTCGAAGAGGGGCAAAAAGCCCATCCCCGGTGAATAGGTGAATATTTGAGTGAGTCCATTAAGATTTTCTTCTTTTTTCTAGTGAAAAATGAGAACATTCTTAATAAAAAAAAGTAATTTGAAGGTCTTCCTTATTAATTGCACTTTGTTCTGTTGCATACATTTTATGGTAACTTGTTTTGCCTATATATTGTTGTTTGAATTGTTGCAACCTTGATGCTAGCTATGTTATAGTAAGAAACCTAATTTGACGTCTGATTAATTTGACACTGTTTTCGTATTAACAGAAGTCTCATTCATAATACATTTCTCGTATGAACTTGAATGTACGGCTGCTTTACATAATTGCGATCCGGGTCATTGAAATTTCATTCTAAAGATTTTGTCAAGCCCCGGGAACTTTAAAGGGTCAGCCCAAAGCCCGTTGGCATCTTGACTGCTTACCCAATCAAAAGCTATGTTAATTGGACCAGAATTTTATGCATGCTTTGCCAATTCCTAATAAAATTGTTCTGCGTTGGCCGTCTACAGATTAGATTATGCAATTCAATAAGAGAGCAGCAGTCACAAAAGATTCGGTGCGTATGTAAGCTTCATTGTCAAGCATAAAACGTATAAGAAACCACCAAATCTTATATGACCAAAAAAGTGATAAACAAGCTGGGGAGCTTTAATATGTTTCCCTTTTCTGCAAAGTTTTGATCTGAAAATCATTGAGCTGGGAGTGCAGTGATAGGCGAAATAGCCCCCCAAGCTAAGCAAATTTGTAATCAGAAAATTGGGGGAACATTGCGGATAGTGGCATCAGCATGGGGCAGGCTTGGCAAATCACTGTCAAAAAGTTAGGTATTATTGATACCCAATCTAATAAACAAACCAAAGTTAGAGAGAAAAGGAAGCAAATAATTCACTTTTTTTTCTTTAAAAAAGAAGAAGACCAAAGTGGAGTTTTGAGTCCCTTTTTAGCATGACAATTGACATGCAAATACAATACAAAAGCATCTCTGAGGCAACTTTGTTTTTTAGGTCGGTGGCTGTCAATATCACCTTTTTCCTTGCATCATCCCACTTGTCTTAGTCTATTTATTAAATTCCGGACCCCTCTCTGTAATTTACTAAAACACCCACTTGCTTCTTATTGACTTTAACCCTTTGGCCTACGCATTTTGCAAAGCCTCTCCACAGAAATTTCATTCATCTGCGGTTTCCAGCTTCTTCTTCCGTATCATTGGCAAAATAAAAAAAACTTTTTTGCCCACCCAGAAGGTTTCTGTACCATTTAAGAGCTTCATTTGGGCATTCACCATTTCTCTTCCTATTTAAATTGCAGTGGTCAGTGTAAGGGTTGAGCTACCAAATCGGAACATAATTTAGTTCAGTAAAAAGTTTGCTGCAGGAGATTCAATTGATCAATAATTGTAATGCGTGTGCAGCTTCATGCCATACCCACTTTTTTTTTCCCGTCTCTTTATTGTGAAGTATTTGCCATTTTGTATTCTTCATCAAAAAAATCATATCTCATCAATCAATCAAAGCACAAAAAGGGAGCAAAATTCGGATGGCCCACCCCGTAGATTCAGCTTGTTAGATTGCAACCCAACACATTCCTTCGCATTTGGGAAATCAATGATTCACATTTTAGCTTTCTACGAGTCACAAAACAACCCACCCCCAGAATCCTAGCATATTTTTGTGACCTGAGAGAATATTATAATTTCACTATCTAATGAGTCAATATTCAAACGAGCAAGAAATTAAACAACCAATCTCACATTTGTGAAATTAAATTTAAAAAGAAAAAGGGTGACCTTGAGAGTATTTTTATTTCCGGAAAAAGACATTGGCATAATATATTAAATTAAATTTTGTTTGTATATATTATTAAGTTATAAATCAAGTCAAACATTAAAACTTAGTAGAGAATTGAGATGAGAGAATATGAAATTATCTTTTTGACACACACCGTGGTGTATTAGAAACTTAAATTTGTAATTTTTTCTTTGTTAAAAGATTTGGATGCGATAAGAAATTTTACTTATGAACATATTTTTATTTAAATTTGGATGACAGAAACGCAAACTGCAACATATTCACGACTATTTAAATTATGCTTTGGGCAAATAAATTTATAGTTTCTGGAATACAAAAGATTATTACTTAGGCAATTAAGATTGGTAATCCTTGTAAATATTAACACAAAACAAGGCCATTTTTTACCTTTCGATTCTTTTTTCCAGTCCGAAGTAGACAAACGTACTTTCATATTTTTATATAACTTTGGCCTCTCCAGCAACTCCCCAAACCCTTTACTTTCTCTCCAGCAACTCCCCAAACTCTTTTACTTTTTAAGTCTTTATATACATCGCAATTCCGTCCCCTGCTCTCTCTCTCTTTTTTCTTTTTTCAAAACTCATTTTTTTCTATGGTGGTGATGGAGAAGCAGCAGCAGAAGCTGGTTCCAGAAAGCTCAGCGGCAGAATCACAAACCACTTCTATCTTCTCTTCATCAGGGATGAAACCTATCCCATCGGAGTTAGATTTCGAAGAGTTCATTAACAAGGCTTTGATCGAACCCCCTGATGATATTGTTACTCATCAAAACAACAACAAGGATCATGATCATGGCCATGGCCAAACTTTCCCAGAAGCTGAAGATGAGTTCTTTGTTGACGTTTGGTCCGGTGATCTTCCTTCTGCTTTCAGATATCGGGTGCTTCTCTTATCTTCTTCTTACTTTATTATCATCTTTATTATATAACAGTTGAAACATATTTCCATATTAATCAATTACCAATTGAATTCAATCTATTTGAAATTTTGTGTATATTTTACAGTTTACAATACGTTTGGTATATACTTAATAGCACAAGCTAATCTTCAAATTTTTTTTTTTGTTTGTAGCTATGTCAAGGCCACGTCATCAGGACTTGACGGCCTTTTTTTGTAAAAAAAAAATTTAGCTTTGGGCAATCTGTAACTGACAAAACAAG